>OY482664.1:31962308-32350308 GCA_960531205.1 Andrena bicolor
CATTGCTGAAATTATATCGAATTGCTATTATTACACAATCCGTGCTTATCCTTTTCAGAATTACGCCCACCAAAAATGAAGCTGGAATGCTTGGCACAATTTACTCTACACGGGAATGTAATGTCGATGCAAGCTGTAACTCTTGTCGGATCTCAAAGGGATTCCCTTCTATTGAGCTTCAGGGACGCGAAGTTGTCAGTTGTGGAGTACGATCAGGATACGCACGATCTTAGAACAGTGTCTTTACATTATTTCGAAGAAGAAGAAATACGGGTAATTGCATTTAGCTTTCAAATAAGTTTAATATCTCTCAATTTTTCAAGCAATACGTATGCGATAGTTTCAACATAGAAAGGAAAACATGAAAGCGAGAGAAATAATGGAATGCTTCTGCTTATTTTCGTAGGATGGGTGGACGAATCATCATCATATTCCTATCGTTAGGGTAGATCCTGAAGGAAGGTGTGCAGTAATGTTGATATATGGCCGAAAGTTAGTTGTATTACCTTTTAAGAAGGATCCTAGTCTCGATGACGGAGATCTACTAGATAACACAAAAATATCGTCTAATAAAACTCCTATATTGTCGTCGTACATGATAGTGCTGAAAAGTTTAGAGGAGAAAATGGACAATATAATAGACTTACAGTTCTTACATGGTTATTACGAACCGACATTACTAATACTGTACGAGCCAGTGAGGACATTTTCAGGGTAATCATTATATATTTTCAGCGTGGCTCGCTTCGACGATATCTTTCGATGTACAATATCATACAAAATTCTAGGCGGATTGCAGTCAGGCAAGATACTTGCGCTATGGTTGCAATATCTTTAAATATTCAACAGAGAGTACATCCCATAATTTGGTCTGTATCAAATTTACCGTTTGATTGCTACCAAGCAGTACCAGTAAAGAAGCCGCTTGGCGGGACTTTAATTATGGCAGTCAATTCTCTTGTTTACTTAAACCAAAGTATACCACCTTACGGAGTTTCATTGAACAGCCTAGCCGAAAGCAGTACAAATTTTCCATTAAGTTAGTATTAAGTAATACACGTACCTTATCACTGGGAATATATTCAAATTGATTGGAATCTTACAATTACAGAACCACAGGAGGGAGTGAAGATAAGTTTAGAAGGTTCTCAAGTCGCCTTCATATCTGCGGATCGTTTAGTAATTTCTTTAAAGAGCGGAGAATTATACGTACTGTCCCTGTTTGCCGATAGTATGCGCTCTGTAAGAGGTTTTCACTTTGACAAAGCTGCAGCGAGTGTTTTGACTTCATGTGTGAGTATATGTTGAAAATCAATTACGCGGCAAGTATCGCTTTAGCGTATAGTAAAACAAAATTTAATTCATAGGTGTGTATGTGCGACGATAATTATCTATTTCTGGGGTCCCGTCTTGGTAATTCCCTTTTATTAAGGTTTACCGAAAAGGAGTCAGAACAAATCGAAAACATCTATGAAACTGAAATAACGCTCGAGGAAGACGACACCGAAGAAACCCCAGCGAAGAAGATTAAGCAAGATTTCATAGGAGATTGGATGGCATCCGATGTATTAGATATAAAAGATCCGGAAGAGCTAGAGGTGTATGGAAGTGAAACGCACACTTCCATCCAAATCACTTCATATATATTTGAGGTATTTAGATGTAAAAATATATAGCAAAGCTTCTTCTACTATCCAATGAAACCTTTGTAGGTATGTGATAGTTTATTAAATATTGGTCCATGTGGCAATATATCTATGGGTGAACCAGCGTTTTTATCGGAAGAATTTTCACACAGTCAAGATCCCGACGTTGAACTTGTTACGACTTCTGGTTACGGTAAAAATGGTGCGCTGTGTGTTCTTCAATGTTGTATTCGGCCACAGGTGATTATTTTAACTCGTAACGTTTTAGAAATTAAACTTCTCAAATTATCTAATAGAAATATTATTCCGTTTATAAAATAGGTTGTAACAACGTTCGAATTACCAGGATGCGAAGATATGTGGACTGTCATTGGCGCATTAAACAATGACGAACAAGTAAGACCAGAAGCGGAAGGGTCGCATGCCTTTTTAATCCTGAGTCAAGAAGATTCGACGATGGTATTATGCGTTCCATGCACATGTAATATCTTCGCTTTTAAACGCAACATACGTCAGCTAACATGGTAATTTTCATAGATATTACAAACTGGTCAAGAAATTAATGAAGTGGATCAAAGCGGATTCAGTACACAGGGCAGCACAGTGTTTGCTGGAAACCTTGGCGCGAATAGATACATAGTTCAAGTCACTCAAATGGGTGTACGTCTTCTACAAGGAATTGAGCAGGTGCATATAATATTGATACGATAACCAGTACTCGCGTGGCGATTTTTAAACAATTCTAGATATACCTTCACATATCGCAATTATAGATCCAACACATGCCCATAGATCTTGGATGTCCAATTATACATGCAAGCTGTGCAGATCCTTACGTGACGTTACTCTCCGAAGACGGACAAGTCATGTTGCTGACTCTTAGAGAAGGACGTGGAACTGCGAAATTGCATGCCCAAGCGGCAAACTTGTTGTTTGTAAGTGAATAATTTCGTTCGAAATTCTGTTACACGCTATTCTATTGTTATTTATAACTAGAAATGTTGCAATTTTAGCGTCCTCAAATAGAAGCACTGTGTGCTTACAGGGATGTCAGTGGAATATTCACAACGCAATTAGCTGAGAGTGTAGAAGACGAAGTGACGGAAGAGGAGCACAACGTAGAAGAGCCAACCATAGTTGGTAATATCGATAACGAAGACGATCTTCTTTATGGTGATGCACCAGCTTTTCAAATGCCTGCACCAGCGCATAATAAAGTATCTGAAGGACCGTTTAAAAAAGTTCCTTGGTAATTTTCTTACTTTAATTAAAAAATTGTATCTATTATAATATTAAGCCTGTTGTATAAAATTATATAATTTAATTCTTTACAGGTGGCAGAAGCATTTGCAAGAGATAAAACCGACGTATTGGTTGTTAGTATACAGAGACAGTGGAACATTAGAAATATATTCTCTTCCTGATTTACGCTTATCTTACCTCATCCGTAATTTTGGCTATGGACAATACGTATTGCATGACAGTATGGAATCTACAACGTTGCAGACAACACCGGTTAACGAGATTCCCAATCCTGAAATGCAGGTGCTTTAAATTAATGGGACAGATTTAAAGCCGTCGCGCATTTTGGTGAAGCGCGGCGAAGCAAAGAGAAAAGTTTAGAAACAATTGATTATTACAGAGCCGCGTACACCAGACCGACAATTAATGAAATATTCATTTCTTCGATTCACCAAAATGCCCGACTGCCTTTAGTACGAACCAAAACACATGCACGCTTTTGTATAAAAATTTATCTATTGCAGGTGCGCGAAATTTTAATGGTAGCATTGGGTCATCACGGAAATAGGCCAATGCTTTTGGTACGACTGGATTCTGAACTTCAAATTTATCAAGCATATAGGTATCCAAAGGGCCACCTGAAATTAAGATTTAAGAAATTAGATCATGGCATAATACCAGGACAGTTGAAGTATGCGCATTTTCTTTCAATTCGATTGGGTTGATTTGAGTTTCTAATTTTCGCAGTTTATAATTATTATTTTGTTTCGTAGACCAAAACCAAAGGATGAAGATATGCCTTCGATGAATGACACTCGGCATTGTATGATGCGCTACTTCAGTAATATTGCTGGATACAATGGTGTATTCATTTGCAGTGATTATCCGCATTGGATATTCCTCACAGGACGTGGCGAATTGCGTACCCATCCAATGGGTATCGATGGTCCTGTTACCTCCTTTGCGCCCTTTAATAATATAAATTGTCCACAAGGCTTTCTCTATTTCAACAGAAAGGTATAGTTACATTTATGCAATTGTTGCCACCGTTGCCTATGTAATCGAATTCAAATATAACTACACGTTTCCACGTCTTGATTCTTAGGAAGAGCTAAGGATATGTGTTTTGCCAACTCATTTATCGTACGATGCTCCATGGCCCGTTAGAAAAGTACCATTGCGATGTACGCCACATTTCGTAACGTATCATCTTGAAAGTAAAACTTACTGCGTTATAACGAGTATAGCCGAGCCACTGAAAAGTTATTATAGATTTAATGGCGAAGATAAGGTACGAGTACAGAAACTAATTGTAACTTTCAAAGGCACAGTAATTTCGTTTGCTAACTAATTCCTTTCCTCTCAGGAATTTACGGAGGAAGATCGACCAGAAAGATTTATTTTCCCTTCGCAAGAACAGTTTTCGATAGTTCTGTTCTCGCCTGTTTCCTGGGAAACTATTCCCAATACTAAGATTGAACTCGATCAATGGGAACACGTGACTTGTCTGAAAAATGTTTCTCTGGCATACGAAGGGACGCGTTCTGGCTTGAAGGGTTACATAGTGCTAGGAACGAATTACAATTATGGTGAAGATATTACAAGCAGAGGAAGAGTGAGTCCTAAATTCAAATTTAATACACCCCTCGCTACTTTCGATGTAACCACCATATTGGTTTCCCATTTATTCTCCAGATTCTCATATTCGATATAATTGAAGTTGTGCCTGAACCTGGCCAACCATTAACGAAAAATAGATTCAAACAAATCTACGCGAAAGAACAAAAGGGTCCGATTACTGCCATCACGCAAGTATCGGGGTTTCTAGTCTCCGCGGTTGGACAAAAGATATATATCTGGCAACTGAAGGATAACGATCTCGTCGGAGTTGCTTTCATAGACACGCAGATTTACATTCATCAAATGTTGAGCATTAAAAGCTTAATTTTAATAGCAGATGTATACAAATCGATTAGCTTATTAAGATTCCAAGAGGAGTATAGAACCTTATCTCTTGTTAGCAGAGTAAGTAGAGGCTCGCGTTAAATTACGTATTTTGCTATGGAAAGATTTTTAAAGGGATATATTTTTCTCAGGATTTCAGACCAGCGGAGGTTTACACTATTGAATACTTAATTGATAACAGCAATCTAGGATTTCTCGTGGCTGACGGCGAAAGCAACGTCGCATTATTTATGTACCAACCAGAATCGAGGGAAAGCCTTGGTGGGCAGAAATTAATTCGAAAAGCTGATTTCCACTTGGGCCAGAAAGTGAATACGTTCTTCAGAATAAAATGTAGAGTTTCGGATCCAGCGAATGACAAGAAACACTTTTCTGGCGCGGATAAAAGACATGTTACCATGTACGGTAAGTTAAAATGAAACAAAACGTAAATCGGGTTTTGCTTAAATATTTGACTGCAATTACATTCGTTCTATTTCGCATCAGCATCTCTGGATGGCAGTCTTGGTTACATTTTGCCTGTGCCGGAGAAAACGTACAGAAGATTACTTATGTTACAAAATGTGTTGGTGACGCATATTTGTCACATAGCTGGATTAAACCCCAAGGCATATCGGTAATTATCTTTACCCGAAATAATTGCATACGTAGATTGAAATCTGAAGCAACTATTTCTCACCTTTCAGTACTTACAACAGCTATGTTCGAACTCAAGGCAATCCTGCAAGAGGTATCATTGATGGCGATCTGGTTTGGCGTTATCTCTATTTACCCAACAACGAGAAAATTGATGTGGCGAAGAAGATCGGAACTCGTGTGCAAGAAATAATAGAGGATCTCACAGAAATAGATCGACAAACGGCTCATTTCTAACACAGTGCCTTTCCGTCATTCCACGCAACATTTTATTAAAAATACTTCCACTTATTTCTTAAACAGCGAGACGATTAATCTAGACAGTATTTTTTCTATCTTGAATAAAAGTAGCTACTCGTGTTTATATTTCGCGCTGAGTGCACAACGGATCATGGAAATGATGATTTTTAAGATTTTTCTCGAATATCTTGTAAAAACTCTGAAGTGTGCATATATATAACGAATACGAACGATGTAGGTATATGTATATCAGAATGAATTTTGTATAAATCAAAAGTCTATTATCGATTCATTAACTCGCTAAATTCATAAGTTATATTCTATTACGGAAACATACGTGACGTTAATTTAAAAGAATAAACCTCTGCGGAGACTGAAATATCTTAAGTTCCCTGCGGATGTGTAAAAAAAACCCCGTCGAATCATAAACGGAAGCATAAGTTTAAAAATTACCTCACAATGCGTTCTTCACTATCCGAATCAGATAAGACAGCAAGCCGAGTATCTATCAGGCAAAGCATTGCTGCGAGACGACAAACCAGACGCGAAACTATACGGAGTATGTATTAATAAATTATGTATATGTACAAAACATTGCGTGCTTTCAATGTTACGTTACACGAGTAAGGAATTGCGTTATTGTAACAAATAATAAATTTTATACATGTATATCGGGGTATGTACATTTCTACTTACAAGGGATGATCCCAAACCTGGAAATTCAAAAAATTCTGAAACTGTCGATATGTATATAGGGTATTTCCTCCTAATTACAACGCAATTTTTATTTGCTGACCCCTAAAAATTCGGTTATTTTCCGATTTTGTGTTATAATTCGCGAACTGTAAGAAATAGAAAAAAAGTTTCAAGACAAAAGTTACGTTTTTTAATGAGATCTATCATTTGGTAAAATAATTATTTTACAGTTCACGAGTTATAACCGTAATAAAATAACCGGATTTTTAGGGGTCAATTACACCCCCTTAGAGTGAATTTGGGCAGCAAATAAAAATTGCGTTGTAATCAGGAGGAAATCCCCTTCACATTCACAAAGTTTCAGAATTTTTTAATTTCCGGGTTCGGGATGTTTCCTTGTTAGAGACCATATTGATCAAACAATACCAAGCCGGATATAGTCAGTCAGTTAGCATAAATGTAATGTGGTTTCAACTGATCTATTGCTGTATATAATTCTAAAAGAGAAACAAAGAGTAAGTGACATTTTCGGTAAATTACTGGTCTGCAACATTATTCAGTTTCATTTATCTATAATCTATTTCGTACTGTCTTCACTTATAAATGTTTTCTAATGTTAAATTACGCATCGTACACGTATACTTTTGTCTCTTTTTATGCAGTGTCCGGTATCGAACCATCATTGCTACAGAAAAGGCTTTGCGAGGCGTTCGATGTGTTTGATAGTGCGAAAATCAATGAAATAGATGTTAGAGATTTAGGCACTATTATTAGAGCGTTAGGGTGTGTTGTTACTGAGGCAGAATTGCAAGAGATACAGGTTGAAGTAGAAGATGTGGCAAACAACTGTGTGCCATTAAACAGATTCTTAGAATACATGTGCAAAGCTATTAACGAACGAAAGTTAGTTGATCGCAGTGTTTGAATTTAGTAAGGATAGTAAATAAAGTATGTCTTTCTTCCTAAATTTCCGATTTAAAATTCTTGATTTAGATTTAAACCAGCCGAGCCGGAAGACTTGTTGAAAGCATTCCAATTATTAGATCCTGAAAATCAAGGATTTATTATGCGCGACGATCTAGAAAAGGCAATGATGCAAATTGGAGAACCATTTTCGAAAGAAGAAATAGCCGATATGATGGCCATTGCGTGCGACCCGGAAACAAAAAGAATCAATTATGAACATTACATTAATTTGCTAATTGTATGTATAATTCTTCGTTATACGTACGATCGCGTTAACTTCCTTTTACAGAAGCTACTAGTATTAAAACTAGTAGATTACTCACAGAACACTAAACTACCACTCCTAGCCGAAAATACCTGAGGAACGTAATGTATACTCTATTGTCGATGCAATGGATGCTGCTGAATTAGAAGCTATGCCTAAAAAACGTAGATTAGAGAGCCTCCTTCTTACCTTCCAAATGGCAACATGAAACATACTGTTACGATCATTTCTAGTAGCATTCTTCGGTTAAGAAAATACAATTAGTGAAAAAGATTCGTTAGTATTGAACTATTCTTAGAAATATTCAAAATGCCTTTATATTATAAACCTTTTTTAACAACCAACATACTTTGTATAAAAATATTTCTATAAAAATAATCCTTCTTAAACATGCATTTCGTATGCATAATTATTATATACATTGTACATGTATATATTTATAATTTGGAAAACACTGGTGGATCAGATTTAGCAGCCACTGACATGGCAGCATTTAAGAAGTCCTCGCTTTGTAGCATAGTTTGATTATACATTGCCTGTAATTAAGAGAAATGTGTTTATACGTACATAACAATAATTCTATTATTATAGGTGGAATAATACTGCAGCTTACAATATGATCAAGACCATCCTGGACGGAATGATCCCTCGAGTAATTTAAATTTAATTTTGAGCCTTGTATCGCAACTGGACTTTTCTTAGCTATCTCTTCTGCAAGTTCCATCGAGCATTTTAATAAGCTGAAAGAAGTGAAATGTATTTCCAATTCAAGCATTACCCAAAAACAAGGAATAAAGTAGTAATGTTTACCTTTCTTGGTCATCAAATAAATGACTAACGAAACCATTTTGCAATGCCTCGGCGGCTGTAAATTTCCTGGCGGTGTATACAAGTTCTCTAACTAAACTGTCGGAACCTATAACTTTTGGGAATCTCTGCAATGTACCAACGTCAGCAGCCATGCCCAGATCAACTTCCTTTATTTGAAACCAAGCGCCTGAGGAGCAATAACGAATGTCAGCTGCGGATATCATGTCTATACCAGCTCCAATACACGCGCCGTGTACAGCTGCGATCACAGGTTTCGGGCACTGAAAAATAATCTCATAAGCATCTAATAAATAAAATAAATAAGTCAAACGATAAATAAATGCAGACAGCAAAACCATAGTTAGTCATCGACCTTTTCTATGGCTGTGAAGCTGTTCTGATAATTCTTTATCGTCAAATACATAATCTTGCATCTCCGTGCGATATCTTCATGTTCTGCTAGTTGCGATGCTTGTTTCGTTATGTCCTGAACATCAATACCTACGAGATAAATTTAATATTGTTCGAAAGAAGTATTCACATTAAATAAGATCTGATAAAATAGAGAAGAATTCAATATACCTGCGCAGAATGCTTTACCAGCACCCGAAAGAATTATGACTCTGCAGTCGGGCTCTACTGCTAGCTCATTGAAGCAATTCTCAAATTCTCTGCGCAATCATTGAATAAACATTATGAAATTAGAAATACGATATTAATTGAGGTCTAACATATACACATACTTCCACATAATACCGTTCATAGAATTAAGTTTCTGGGGTCTATTTAAATGTACCACGTAGACGAACTGTTTTGGCGATGATACTGCTAACGTTTTATATTTTTCAGAAATCTGTCCATTGGTGTAATTCATTTTAGAATTGTGTTGTATTTCTGGGCAAAAATAAGAATTTCATTAACCCTCTTTGCTGACTTCATAATTTATATTACATTATAACATACATATTGATTTTTCGCAATGTATCGATATGTTTCATAAAATATCTTACGTGTTCTTAATGTATTCGATAACAAATGACGTCTTATTATATTTAAAGCCATGCTGATAAAACAATATGGTATAAAATAAAATTAACAATTATTTCCGTTTTCAAGCTTCGTCATATGTATATATATGTGTATATATATAGATAAAGTAAATTTAAGAACTGTGTTAAAACTTCTGCCTTGTCGTTTAATAAAGATACTATAGCGTCAATTAATTTATACAGTATTGATTGTTTTATTTCACCTCTTTTTTAATTAAGCTAATCTTTTTCTCTTATCTTATTTTTTTTGATCGTATAAAATTGAATTATAGCGAATTGGGAGAGCCGCACTGGCCGCACTGAGTGCGAGTTTTCTCGCTTCCAATTTGGCTAAAAGTTGCACTCAGTGCGGCCAGTGCGGCTCTCCCGAATTCGCTATTATTCATATACATCGCCATCTCGTGTGAACTGTGAGTCTGCAAATATGGAACAATAATCATTTTGACATTTCTCTTTTGCAAAATTTTGAAGCATTAATTTCGCGCATCTCTTCGAAATATAATATCACTTTTTTTTTAAAATTCAATTAACATATTCTCCTATGTATAATTTCTTTAAATTTCACTAAAACCCAACATTTTTAATTTTGTTAAAAAAATATTCATAAAATTATGCATAAGTATAAACCTTTACGTTTTAAAATGCAAATCATGCAAACAGGCATAAATAAATCCAAAGCATTCCAATATTCCCAATCATTAAAAATAAATTAATGTCCCTATTATAGCGACATCTTTACTGATCAATCGCTTTGATCAATTTTATTCAAATTTTATTCGCGTTAATTCTTCTCATATATTCATTAAAATACATTTGCTGTAAACTTTTCTATTTTTAAATGCCGGTTAATGAGGCTACTTGTGTTATATTGAATTCGCAAGTGATTTCTAAACTTTAAACGATCCACGTGAAGTTGGTCCACGTTCCATCTAATCACTACTATCTACTAAGGGCGAATTCTTCTTACGCCCATATCGCCCGTGATTTTCATTAAGCTAGGTTTTCCCGTACGCGACTGGATGCATCGTGAAGAATTTCAAAGTTGATTTTCTCGAAAATGGAGCGTAATAACAAAATAATATTATTCCTTTTTCTCGTCTTATTTACTTGTTACAAATCGAAAAGAAAGAGTAACTTTTATTCATATCGCGCTTCATTTTTGAGTAAATTGATTTTGAAATTCTTGACGTTGCGTTTAGTCGCGTGTAGGGAAACCCACCCTAATGAAACTCACGGGCGATTTGGGCGTAAGTGAAATTCGCCCTAAGTATTGTAAGGAGAATCTTCGTGCAGCCGACTTCAAGCGTTCTCGTGCACTGTGGCGAGATCGAGCTGCAAGGTGCTCCCAGAGGCAAGATGTTGTCGAGATTAGCTTTTCGTAATGGTGAGTTAGAATTCTCATCGTGGTAAATATCAATTACTTTATTAAAAAGTTCGTGTATCAGTACGGGCCTTTCTTACGATATGCCGTAACTGTCATTGTCAAATACATGTCGATTACATTACTGCCATTATGTAATAATATAAGGCTACTTTTACGATATTTTGCTAAAAAAATGTGATCATTCAACACTTTATTTGTATAACGTACAATTGAAATTAAGAAGAATAAAAAATTCCGAGTTACGAATAATCACAATTATTGAATTTTCTGACAGTATAAGAAATTCGTGAATTTTATGGAGATTTCGAAAAACTTTTCTGTCTTCATACTTTGCTTCCATAGCTCAAGCATTGTCTGTAGCCGCTCGTGGCATTCAGACTACAGCACCAGTGCTGTCTGATGTACCACGTCCAAAGCGTCTCATCGATCCTAGTCCAGTCAGGCATGGATTCATTCCAGAAGAATGGTTCACAATATTTTACCCTAAAACTGGTGCAACAGGTAAGTCGGGAATTTATAATATAGTCACCTATTTTTTATATTTGAACACTTGCAAATGTTCATTACCTAATTTAAGAATTTCATTTTGTGTCCAGGTCCATATGTGTTCGTAGCTACCTTGTCGACATATTTAGTGTCCAAGGAGATCTACGTTTTAGAACACGAATATTACAATGCACTTTCTTTGATCACGATTTGCGTCTTCGTTGTAAAGAAATTCGGACCGAATTTTGCGAAATTCTTAGATAAACAGATAGACGAACAAGAGGAAGAGTTTAGTAGCGGGAGAGTGGAAGAAGTACAAGCGCATGAGAATGCTATCAAAGAGATGGAAACAGAGAAATGGCGTCTCGATGGGCAAAACATGATCTTCGATATCAGAAAACAAACTGTTTTAATGCAGTTAGAAGCTGTTTATAGAGAACGTGCAATGCAAGTTTACAACGAGGTAATGTATTTGTATTTATATTTAACTTGTCTGCTGCGTAAGTAGACATTCATTGCACACGCAGCGACGAAAACGCATCGCCTTTTCTAAACTTGTAAAAGTGATAACATCTATGTGTTAGCAATGTTTTTTTTTTAATTTTGCTTGTATAGTTGTGACGATGATGGTGCATAATTTCCAGTTTTACAAACTTATAGTATAAGACATGTGCCTTGTGCCTAGAATGACTTCAAGTTACTTGGAGATAAATTTTCAGCTCGAAATTTTTGAATTACTCGAATATATTCGAACAGATCTCCAACTTTTCAGTTACTTGTAAATATTCGAATTACTCGAGTTACTCGAACATTTATTTCTTTACTATCAAATAATTCGAGTAATTCGAATATTTACGAGTTTAACTCACAAGTTGCAGATCTGTTTGAATGTATTTGATTGACTCAGAAATTTTTGTGCTGAAAATTTATCTCCAAGTAACTCGAAGTATTACGAGGGCTCGAATATTCGAGCCGCTTGAGTTTTTCAAACAGCTCGGAAAATTCAAACGCTCGACTCGGCTTTGACTGACCGATCATTATTCGACTCGAAATTCGAGTACTCGGACACCTCTACTCGTTCCACACTATCGCTAAGATATCCGTGGAAAATTACAGACGATTCCCGAACTATACCCACGGTGGTGCATTGAATTTAACTTTCCCAGCGAACGTGTTGTACATAATTTTTAGACTTTGCACTCTTAACAATATCCATCAGAAATATATTTTATTCGCAGGTCAAGAAGAGGCTCGACTACCATTCTCAACTGGACTCTGTGGAGCGCAGAATTGCTCAGAAACACATGGTGCAGTGGATTATAACCAATGTACTGAAATCTATTACACCAGAACAAGAAAAAGCTAATTTGCAGCAGTGTATTAAAGATCTTGAGGGGCTTGCTGTGAAGGCTTAAAACTTTGGACTGGACGAAATAGAAACACAGTCACCGAGTCTGGGCTAGTTCATTGTTAAAAGTAATGGGAATACTGTGCGAATTGCAGTGTACTCGAGGACATTGAATATCCATTGTTATTAAACTATTTATCAGTGCATTATATCTTGTACAATCGTAATACTTGAAGATAAATAAATGTCTTTAAGACATAACATTGTACGTGTCGAGCACCATCTTCATTTTATTGAAAATATTTATTACTGGCATAATGTAGATGTAATGCGTTTCTTCATTTTCGCAAGATTACTTTTAAAACACGAATGTTCAATGAACGCGTAAAACAAGATTTTTATATTTTAACATATATATATTTTTATATGTTAAAATACATTCAATACTTGTCTTTTATATCAAGCGTTTAATTTAATTTTCAATGTTATGTTAATGTTTCTGAAATTCACTAAGTGTGATGTGAATTATTTTACTCGTAGCGAATGAGTTCTCTCAGTATGATATTTCTTTTCTCATGCTTTTTATTTATAAGCAAATTAATTTCTGATTTTTGACTTGCTGTACGTATTGTACAATTAACTGCAATACGAGGTAAGGGATTTAAATGTGTAGACGAAACGTTTACATAATGCAGATTTTTTGTCACGTATCGGGGGCTTTAGAGCTTAGAGCGTATATACATGGAGGTTTCATTGCCTAAGCTGCCTCGAAACCATCGAAACTATCGCCGACATGTGCGAACTGGTGTGAGAGAGAGAAGTATAGAGGTCCCTTTCGACCGTAATGCGCATGCACCGATATCGTGCGAGAGAGAAAGACGTGTGAACTGGTGCGAGAGAGAGAAGTGTAGATTCTCAATCGCCCGTCTTTCTCTCTCGCACGATGTTGGCGACAGTTTCAAGCTTTCAATAACGCCCATTTTAATTCAGAGCTTTCATCGCTACGCGCCGCTAGCTCTGTGTGTCCGTAAACTCATCAAATATTCACATTGCCGTTCAGGGCAATAAGTAAATAATTGTTTTGTTAAAAATGATTGCATAATAATTTATAATATCCCAACATGAGTCCCAGGACCTCCGATTCTAAATAAATGAAGAAATACACAAATTTATTGAATTTTGCGTATAGCACGTAAGAATACCAAATTTCGGAAACTAAAATTAATCTTAAGATTATTCTTAAAAACTTCTCGATTCCATGTAACATCCTAATATTTTTATTCCATTTACCAGAATATTCAGAATAAATATAATTTTACATATATATAAGAACCAAATTTATTGTGCTGTCTTATAATAAGATCGAACTGTGTATGGGTCAATGCGTGAAGTCACTTTGATACTCTTAAAGGAATCGTTATTTATTATTAATCAGAATTAAATATAACATAAGATAAGATTAATAATGCGCAATATCGAAATAAAGGCAAAAATCGACGATCCAGAGCTTGTGATCTCTCAAATTAAGCAATTAACCAATTCTGATTGCACCATTATTAAACAACACGACACATTTTTTAAAGTAACGGAGGGAAGATTAAAACTACGAAAATTCAATGTAAGAAGATAAATTATTTTTTATGGGGAATACAACAGCTGAATATTATAGTCAATTCTCAATTTCTAAAATATTTCGAATTCTATTAATAATTTCTAGTATATACTGCATTATATATGAAAATTTAATGAGAATTACTAAACCTGACTAAACCTTAGCAATATTTATATACATAACGAAATATATCTCGCTTCGCAGAATGGTTCTGGAGAATTGCTTTACTACAAAAGGTCTGACACGTTAGGCCCAAAGCTTTGCGACTATGCAAAAACTGCTCTTGATGCAGATGCTTGTGTTGGAATTACAAATATTTTGACCGCATCAAATGGGTCTATAGGAATTGTGAAGAAAACCAGGCAGTTATACATGATTGGGCAGACTCGTGTACATGTTGACAATGTTGAAGGGTTAGGAAATTTTTTAGAGTTGGAGGTTCGTAACTGTCCAAGAATTGTATCATTATACGCGCTACATAATTCTCTTTTCCCCTAAAATGAATAGAACGCTGATCGTTGATATATTGATTATTAAAAAAGACTATTAATATCATTGATTTAGGTGGTTCTGACTGATAAACAGGATGTGGGAACTGGAGAAGAGATTGCCCAGGATTTAATGAATAAGTTGAACATAAAAAGTGAAGACCTGATAGCAGTGGCTTACATAGACTTACTCAATAAATCTACTGAAAAATTATAATAAAACGCACATTCCAAAATATATATCTACAACACTATTTTCCATCCAAATCAAATCTTGAACCCGTATATCCTGTATAATAAGATTGCTAAAAGTTCAATGGTTGGGAACTATTATAACTCATGATATACAGAGTTAATAAAGAAAAGTAATATGCAGAGTAACTATTCTTTCTAGTCAGAATGGTTTGCCAATATTTATATACCTTTCCTTCTAAAACTGATTACTAATAAATAAACTTAACAGCTTTGGGAACGTATATGAAACTAAATTCACTTCAAGGACAACAAAATGACTTGTTCATTTTTATTTTAAATATTTTGAGTATCGAGAAACTCTACTTGAAACAGAATTTTATTGGCAGAATGTTTATTTCGGGTGCTCAATGAAGAAGAATACATTATTCCATTGCAATATCCTTCGCGATCTTAAAGGCTCGCTAAGCGTGGCTACTGAATGTACGTTTTATTTATCGAGAGTCGATCCGCGTCGGTTTAACATTCTCTCGTCGATAGGAAGAAGAGAAACGGAAAGGAAGACCCATGGGAGAGGAAAGAAGAGAATGAAAAGGCGATGGTATTCTACTATTTATCATAACCGGGACACGCTACAGAGATAACACCACCCACGCTTCTCTTCCTTCCTTTTCGATCATCGCATTTGCTCGTCACAGTTCGCGTGTGCGAGACCTAATTCAATTCTGTCTCTTCTTAAGGGCAATACACTTCGTTTTCTTCGCTTCCTCGCGCTAACCCCGAGAATATATATATATAGAAATTATCGCTTGTTAAATTAGAAAAAGGGTATACATTTAGAAATATAATAGACATTTTTAAATGTATTTCAAATTATTTAGATAATATTATATACTAGTAATATATATTACTTTCTTATTATATTAGTAATTCTTCATTACTTGTAATAATCGGAGTTATAAAAACTCTCTACGTTTCGTTTCTATTATACCTCCTCTGGGAAGAAGAAATTTCATTTTCTTCTTCCTACAGATTTGGAGATTTGCCAAAATTTCTTGTAACTAGTGGTAGTAACCGAAAGGTAGACAGGAATGTTGGATCCATTGTACAGAAATTAATCGACGGAACTACTCGCGTGAGTTCCGCTGTCGAAGAACGAATTTCTAGGTTTAAAGGGCACGGCAGATGTTCCCAAGGGACGACGTTGAATTACCACCATAGAAAGTACCTTCCATTGTGGCTAACTACCGTGGTAATGGTCAGCCTCAATGGTTTGGCGTGCCTGCTGTAAACCATGCTGAAGAGAACCGAAGGAAACGAACGCAAGTGTGCTGCACGTGTTCGTTGTAACAGTAACCAACTGCCGAAGGTACTGGAAATTGTCGTACTCGTGGTGGCTTGTAAACGTTTCAAGAAAGATCTCTTAATTTGTAGAATAGTCTGGATTGTGAATAACAGTGCGACAGCCATCTGGACTTGTAATATTCAATAGCCGTTTTTTTTTTTTTTCGTACGCTGAAAACGAATCTGCAAACCGTTTGTCGCCATCACCCTCAGTTTTTGAGAAATTCGATTTTGAAAAAGCACGGAAACCTATAAGAAACGGCTATTGAATGTTGCAAGTCCAAAACAATCAAATTTTGTCGAAATGTGTAATTCTTATTATTACTGAACGTTTATTTTTAAGCAACCCTGATAACTCTATTTATTAATTGTTATATGACAGTAAATTGCACGTTGATTTAACTTTTATCTGTGTATAATGTAAGTAATACATTAACCACAGACGTGTTTGGTACTAAGAAGTACTGTTTTCGGTAAAAGAAGAATATTTTAAGCGGGCGATACGACTCCTCAGTTTTTAACTCGAAGAAACCTTCTCGAGCACGTTGATAAACAGTAATAATTTCTGTCTAATTGCTTTGTAATTTAAATAGTTTTTTTTAATATTATTTTATTTCAAAGTTAATGGTCTAGGATGTTTGAGTGCACAGAGCGAAGTGTGAAATTTGCGAACAGTGGTTTATTATGTAGCGCACAATGCGACACTTGAGTCTCCGCGCTGGTTCTTCATTTGCACGACTATGTTTGAGAATTGAAATATTAAAAGAAGAATCGAGTGAGATACGAGAAACTGAAGAAGTTTCTCGAAAGAAAACAAACTAAAGTATCGGTCTTCGTATTATCCGTAGATTTAATTCTTCTATTAACTAACTATCGGGCTGCTCTATCTTTCAAATATAATTTACCCTTTGCGCCAAAAAATTTGTGAACAGAAGAAATCAGAAGATCACAATAAGTCTCTTAAAAATACAAACTACTGTACAAATATACAACATTTCCATCTAATCTTCCCACCAATTTTCCATCCTCCGTGAAAAAGAAAATACTGAAACGAAGAAAGAGAGAAGGGAAGCATATCGCACAGTGCTCCAAAATGAAAACCAGCGTAGGAATAAATAAAAAATATCTCCACCACTTAATCTCACCATCAACCGCAATCACTCCCCCACATTCAATCTACCCATTAAACAAACCAACGACAAAAAGAAGAACATTCATAACGAAACTGCAAGCGTCTAATCCCCTAAAAGCGTCTTCTTGGCTGACGCCCCCGCATCGTTCCCCTACTCCCACTCATTCTCTCACTCTCTCTCCCCCTCCCCCCTCTCTCTCTTTCCCTGTACAACTTCACCTTTCCCCCCAGCTTCCACCAGCACCCTCGCGTTCTCGGCGAGCAAGGAAAGGAACCTTATTCACTGTACGTACGGCACTGGCTGCTGTCGGAGGTTCTCCTTAACCGAGACACAGTGCGAGAGACGCGTCACCAGGCGTCCACCGCTTTGCTCCTCTCGTTTCGCTCAACATCTTGCGATTGACCCGGTGTTATCGTCGCGGTGCGCGGGGATCGAGTGCCCGTGATCGATCAGTTACGCCCAGTGTTGATCTATCTCTTCTACGACGAGCTGGATCCCTCATAGCGGAGTCTGCCGAGCTGCGGTGTCTGAGAAACGAGAGAGGCTCTTCCCCGTGGGAGCACGCGCTCAGTTAGGTAAGACGTTTCCTGCACTTCGGTATCGATACTCTTTCTCTCTCTCTCTCTCCCCTTTTTATTTGTATTAAGTACGTTCGCTGAGATCGTTACCTGTTGAAAAACCGACCACTCTGATGATGGACTGACGCTGATGGAAAAGCGATCGGGAAAGCCTCCTTCTCCATTGCGGAGCACCCGAGTGGCTCTGGGATGCAAGGGTGATTTGTATGGAAGCTTTTGCTTGGCGTTAGACGTGACTTTTATGATTTTCAGCTGCTGATAGATGCAGTCTACTCTGCTGCATGACTGGAGCTAAGAGAATTCATGTGCACTGTAGCTTTGGTATTCCATGTGAGAATGTTGTGTTAGAAGATATTGTAGGTTGCAGTAGTTTGAAGCAGTAATTAAATAAAAAAAAAACTTTGATTTAAGTTAGGAGGGTCAGGGAATTTGTGATCTTCTTCTGGGAAGAAATGTGGAAGTGTTTCATCCTTGGAAGAAGCGTAGAGCATCAACAAAGTCAGTTGTGAATACTAACGTTAGATTGTAGGTAGATGAAATGCAATAAGTATTTGATTATCTAGTATGGAAGATAACTCGTGCTTTTTATATTTATTGACAGACATGTGTCATTAAAGGAAGAGGAGTTAATAACGAATCAGGGAAGATTTAAATTCGTTCACTTCTTCTTTTGAAGGAAGAGTATTTGTTTTAAGACATGTGGTATTAGATTACTATTTAATGCGATTTTTTTTTCAGCAAGACGAGAATTTACTAGATTATTTATCAGGCGTTCTACATTCATGAAAGAATCGCTTTCGCTCGGTCGTTGAACCTTAGGCGATAAACATTTGCAAAATTGGAGTTCGTTAGGTCTAATAAGTTATTTCATGTGGAACGAAAGTATTTGCTTGGAACGGTGGAGCATACATTACTCTCAAACATAGGTAGAACTGTAGTAGCAGTTGATATCATTCCTCGAAGGGAAAATGCTTCATCGCCGATTCGAAACGCGTGCATCGTGATTCTCGGTTGCATCGTAGACACGCGAATGCACTCGTTTCTTCCTTGATTAATTCCAGTACTCGATTTATCCTACGTTAATTTCATTAAATATGCGAAAAATCGATGACAGTGAATTGAAAAGAAGCCTTTCAACTGACTTGGAGAATTCAATTAGCTCTAAAGAAAATATTAGAGTTTTATTGAGTTGACGGAAAAATAAATTCATTGAGCTCGGAAGAAAATAGCCGATTAGAGATTTCAAACTGATTTACAAATTTGACATAAGTGTGATAGACGAAAAGTCGTTGAGTTAAGACAAGTTTATTCTGAGAACTTGAAAGCTTCAAGGTACCAATGATCCTAAATGTTAGCTTCCCTTGGGAAAAAGGTGACTCATTGAGCTTCGAAGGAAATACTAAACCACAGATGCCGAGTTGATTTATGATGGGATATAAAAATTTGTAGGGTTCAAGGCACTCTCTTCGCTGAGCTTAAAGAAAGTTTAGAATTCTAATGACAAGCTTAATGATTCATCAAACGTCGAACAAACTGAATTTCTATAAAAGCTTTAAGAAGTTTTCTGTACCCTTCTAAAAAAATATTTACGAAGTTTTCACTTCGAGAGAAACTTAGAAATATGAATTTTGACAATTTAAAATTAAAACAAATGCGGTGGTCTGTTATATTTTCTGTTTTCAGATAGAACATAATGCCGATGGATTAGATTCAGTTTAAAAAGTTCAAACGACAGAGCGGAGGGGAGAAAATGGCTCGAATGTATTCCTGTCAAGCTGCCCTAACAGCATTGCTATTTGCATTAACAATTGTGTCAAGTAAGTAGTTTTTAGTAACACATTTCTTGCAGTTATCGAAAATATTACATCACTTACGCGTATGCTGTTAGAATTTTTTTTTGTTTTTTACACCAACTCGAAGTCGTCGATAAGATTGGTTTATAAAAGAGTTGCAATAAAAACGTTCGGTTAAGAATTTTACAGTTCGTTTTTCGAAGCACTAGATTTGCTTCAGTGCTAGTCAGAAAGCATAAAAAGAAGTCTTGAATGTAAGAAAAATTCTGTTAAAACGAAATAGTTGGAATTCATCTATTCATGATCTCAGCGTGCTTTCCATTCATTGCCCTTACGAGAAGACACTTTATCCATTACGATTAGATAAAGATTCGACCTCTCGACCTGCCTTTCTTCTGAACTTCTCAAGTTTATTTCGGTCACCAAAATCTAAGCGCCCTAGAAATCTAAAGCACGATGACCAGAATGCGTATTAAAAATCCATTCACGATTAGGTTTCCCATTCGAGCAAAAAATTATCGAAATTATTTTCATGCCCAAAATCCGAGTCCCACAGAAATTCGAAACAGGGATATTGGGGAACATTAAGTGCCACAAATAGCAACAATTGGTGTTTTTATTTAAATACATTTTTGGTCTATTTTAATACCAATAGTGAAAATATTTGAAAAATACTTACGAGTTTCGAATAAGTTCTAAGGCTGTTTCAGTTTTTAAAGTCTGAATATTTTGGGGATCTGAAACGCGAAGGTTGAAAGCATTGAATATTATAAGTAGCACGATTTTTTACAATTAAACGTGTTAAAAAAAATATCGTGAAAATGCTCGAGTGGTCAATTCAAGAATTCACTATTTATGCTTGTGACTTACTGTTTTGTAATATTGATAAATGATAACATAAGTATTTACGAGCAGTAAATAATAAAGAAGAATATTGTGGGTGACCAGGAATGAAAGAAACGAGGTCTTGTAACTTTTGCTCGATTTAAGGGATTTCATTCATTTTAACAACGATTTCCAGAGACGCCACATCATAACATCCGCTTGTCCCTTGCGATAGCCTCTACCGGTAGTAGAACGCTACTTGATAACTACATATTCTAGATTCGTCGAAAGTTTCTTCAGTGAAACCGCAATTTCTAATTTTCATTCTGTAGAAGAAGCCCCAAATTCGCAATTTAAAATGAAATTAAAAAGCTAAGGTACTTTTCAACGAGATTATTCCTTCTTTCAGATGCCGCAGATCCACAGTATACAAGAGAAATGTCTGCAGTCAGGGGTGAGTCATATATATATCTTCATTAATTAAGAAAATTTTAAAAAATTCTAGCAGATTTCAAAAGTACTACCTGTTTTAAAAAAATTTATTTATATAATAAAACACCTCAGTAGTCAAGATGGCGCCTTATAATTATTGTACCAATGTATCGGTCAAACAATTATTTTCAAACTTCCAAAATTATTCGAGAGTAGGGTGGATGTACCAGTAAATGAACACGTACCAGTGAATGAACATTTTTTATTAAAATGAGAAAAATAAGTTATTAAAGTTAGCAACTAATTAATTAGAGACTTCTTTTCATTTCTTGCTTCAGATCCAAACAATTTTTGTAGCACGTGGAATCAATCGCGCTGCAAAAATAATTTTATAATAGTGTTCATTCATTAGCCTTAACTGTTCATTTACTGGTGCGTTTACCCTATTATCAATTGGATTATCGTGTAAATGGTGGTACAGCATGAAAGGGGGCGATTCTTCACATAAAAATGAAATAAAATTGCAGAATAAATACATAAGATTTAGCTATCGATTTTCTCGAAAATTAATCTTTGTTCGGAAAAAAATATTCTACATGTTATTGACGAAGAATCACACTCTTTTGGATTCTACGTACCACCAGATCGAAAACACTCTATGTAACTAGTTTTCTATAAACTTAAATCCGAAACACGAATATTTCAAAGCAGCAAACTATGTGCCTTTTCTTTGAAAAGCTTCTCCGTAAGAACTAGATACGAATAAGCATCCGAGATAAAAAAAACGGGGGTGTTATAGGATCAATCCAGAGAGGAGATATGTCACCCATGGAGGTGACAGCAGAACGCCATAATTGGCCAAGGCTGACCGTCCCTAGTCCAAGAGGTAGCCGTTATCGCTGGTTTCCACAAATAATCCACCCAAATACGCAATACTGTTCAACAATTAAAACCAGCATGATAATCTTCCATAATTAAGGATTAATCTTCCCTTTCTGTCTGCATACGCACTTGATGTGTTAATTCTGCGCGAGGACTGCATTCACGAACGTACAAAGTGCACAAAACACTCTACAATCAAACGTGTACAAATGTAAAAATAATAATAGTACTGTAATTAATTAGGATAATAATATTTAACAAGCATCTTGTATCTGTAATACAAAAATTCAAGATGATCTAGAGGAGACACGAATTTCTTCTCTTGTCTTGTTTAATTTGTGGTTGTGGTAGCGTCGAGTGGACGGTTTTTAAAGACTAACTCTGGTCTCTGGGGACTTTGTTAATCGTTAGCAGTGTAAATAACAAACATTACCCCTGTAGATGGTGGTGTAAGGAGACTCGAACCAATCGTGGCTAACTCGACCTAACTCTCGTGGAAATCTTTCTCTAATTCTCTTCTCGCTTTCTTAGGCCCACATATGAAGAGAAAGCACCCCTGCGAACAGAGTTCTTGTTACCCAGCCACAGGGAATCTGTTGATCGGTCGGAAAGGTCGAGTAGACGCTTCTTCCACTTGCGGCATCAACGGACCAGAAAGATACTGCATCGTTTCGCATCTGAAGGACAGGAAAAAGTGCTTCTTCTGCGACGCATCCTTGCCGAAGCAACAACACAATATCGAAAATATTGTTAGCGGGTAAGAAGCAACTTTCCAACGGAAGAATATAATTTACTACTCTGGAATTCGAAAATTTTTAAAGATATTCTTTGCAATTGTATTCTTCACAAAAATATTATTTCCCCACAAAAAAAATCGAGAACTTTGAATTATAAAATTCTTTCACTGATAAATATGAAACGAAATGGAATATACAGATTTATTATTAGGTATACTATAACTTGCAGTACAAAATCGACGTGCCACGAGTAGTAAAGTCAACCACTATTCTCTCAAATATCAATCGAATTTATGCTCCAAGAATTTTCTCCCCTCAACTGAATTAAGATAGTTTACAAAGAAATACATGTTATGAAACTCCAGAACTTGGTGGCAAGCGGAAAATGGAGTGGAGAACGTGACGATACGTTTCGACCTCGAGGCGGAGTTCCACTTCACCCATATAATCATCCGCTTCAAAACCTTTCGACCCGCGGCGATGTTGATCGAGAGATCCTACGATTTTGGGAAGTCTTGGCAGGTCTATCGATATTTTGCTCACAACTGCGAACAGTATTTCTCTGGGGTCTCCACTGAACCACCCCAGAGACTGACGGACGTTATCTGCGAGACGAGGTATTCTGGCGTGGCGCCATCAACAGGAGGCGACGTTATCTTCAGGTATATAAACAGTGATAAGGAACGAGCATGCAGATGTGACGTTAATGTGACTGTAACTGAACGTCAAGGCGTAACTGACACTGAGCATGCAGATATATCCGATACTTTTAGGTATTGCCTCTAAAGCTGTTGGATCAAATATCAATAACTTGGACAACTTTAGGAAGCACTCCCTTTAAGGGGGGCATCTGGTGTAATCGGCAAAAATCAGGGTTCTTTCTGGGAATTTTTTGTAAGGAAATTATACATGCAATATTTTTAAAACTGTCAGTTTATAGTATTATGTATTTCAAGAAGTGAACAAACATTTTTTTATATAAAAATAACGCGGTAATTCCAAATGGCGCAAGTGCTTCAGACCGGCCAAATTGTTGAACTGCGTGGACTCTGAGGTCCGTGGTACTGACTTGAAACCAAAAAATTAATATTTTTGGGGATTAATATTTAAGGGATGGACCTCAGTCCGGAATAATATTATTAAATTTAATTAGTTTTAGTGCACAATTAACGTGAAGTTTTTTAGTGAAAAAGAACAACTAATTTTTTAAACACACACCATTATCTTCATTCTGTATTTTTGAATGCGGGTTGAGGTGCATCCATACGTAATTTTATTAAAAACACACAACTATTGGGTTTTTGCTAATTTTGGAATTACCGCGGTATTTTTATATAAAAAAATGTTTGTTCACTCCTTGAAATACATAATAATATATCCTGAAAGTTTTAAAAACATTACAAGTATAGTTTTCTTACAAAAAATTCACGAAAAGAACCTGGATTCCCCCTTAAGTGCTCAGCGCCAACTTACCCATAAAATATACTAATCTACCCTATTTCTAGTAGACTGCTCATATTTCTACTGGTTTTACCAAACTTCTACCACACCCTTTCATTATCTTCTCTTTCTTGTTTTCAGGGTGCTGCCTCGAAACTTAGAGATCGACAACCCCTATTCAAAGGAGGTGCAGAATCTGCTGAAAATCACCAATCTCCGAATCAACATGACCAGACTGCATACCTTGGGAGACGATCTGCTGGACGATCGCGCGGAGATCCGCGAGAAATACTACTACGCCATTCAGAACATGGTGATCCGTGGGTCCTGCTCTTGCTACGGCCACGCTTCCAGGTGCCTCCCTCTGCCCGGGGTCTCTCACGAGGAGAACATGGTGCACGGCAGGTGCGAGTGCACCCACAACACGACTGGCCTCAACTGCGAGAAATGCCAGGACTTCTACAACGATCTGCCGTGGAAGCCAGGTGTTGGAAAGCAGACGAACGCTTGCAGACCTTGCAACTGCAACAACCATTCCACCTCCTGCCACTTCGATGAGGCGGTTTACGAGAGGTCCGGCAGAGTCTCTGGCGGAGTCTGCGACGATTGCCAGGACAACACTCGTGGACAGAATTGCGAACAATGCAAACCGTTCTATTATCACGACGTTTCGAAGGACATCTCACATCCTGAAGCATGTCTACGTGAGTTTCAGCTTCTGACATCGTCGAGGCACTAGTGTACTTCATCTGTAAACTCGTTCTGTTTGCAATATTGATTCTAAACATTTGTATCGAATGCAGCTTGCGACTGTGATATGGGTGGTTCCTTGGACGACGGTATCTGTGACTCGAGGACCGATCCTCTAAGTGGAGATGAATCCGGCCGATGTCACTGCAAAACGAACGTGGAAAGTCGTCGTTGCGATCGTTGTAAAAATGGATTCTGGAACTTTGATTCTGCTAGCCCCGAGGGGTGTCAAGGTAAGAAATTTCTAATTGCATCTGTGGTAGGTCTGTAATGAATATTCGAATAATATAAGTATCCGAATATTCGAATAATATAAGTATCCAAAAATTCGAATACCAGAGAATTCGAAATTGGGATTCGAATATTCGAATACCAGAGAATTCGAAATTGGGATTCGAATATTCGAATACTAGAGAATTCGAAATTGGGATTCGAATATTCGAATACCAGAGATTTCGAAATTGATATTCGAATATTTTAATACCAGAGAATTTGCACATTGAAATCTATATGAACCAACAGATATTCTTCATTCGTCATTTTCGCAAGGTCCTCAATTTTCGTCTATAGTTGAAGAAACTGCTAGTTTTAAATAATTCTACATTATGAAATGGCTTTTCGAGCTCGTGAATATTAGTTGTTAGCTATGGAGCAGTTTCTCTTCGAGGAAAATAAAGAGGAACAATTCGTTTAGCTTGCACCTGTAACACCTTGGGCACTATTGACAACCGTGGATGTAACATGGCCACTGGCGAGTGCACATGCAAGCGATTCGTCACTGCTCGCGACTGCAATCAGTGCGTTCCGGAATATTGGGGCCTGTCGGAGGATCCAGATGGCTGCAAACCTTGCGACTGTGATCCTGGTGGTTCGTACGAAAACTCCTGTGACGTTGTAACTGGCCAATGTCGCTGCAGACCCCATATCAGTGGTAGAACATGTAATCAGCCTGAACAGAGTTATTACACTGGGTCTGTGGACTTCCTCATCTACGAGGGCGAGTTATCGAGAGCTACAAATGTAATTCTATTTCTGTACTACTTCCACTTTATTTCAATTTGGTGAAACCCCCAAGTTTTCTCAACCCTTTCGTAGTGTCAACTATTGTTTATTTAAAAACCGACTTTTGAAAAAGCTGGTCTTCGAATTTCAGTATTCCAAAAAACCTGTTTTCGAATTTTGACAAAAAACAAATACAATTAAAACAGTAAAGAAATATTTATACTTACTTTAAAGTTTTTCAGTTTATAACTATTTCTGGAATTACAAAAATATAACAAAATAGAATATAAATAGGTACCGTATCTATACAAAACCAAATAAAAACAAACTAAAATAACTAAAATCCGTACAAAGTATAATATTACAAATTTTTAATTCACTTAGTACTTTTCTTCAGGAAATATGAACTCACGAAGATTAGTTTTACATTAATCTTTTACTACAATATGCTTGTGCCAGAGGCGAAATCAAGTCGAAATGTTAACGTTTGTAATTAAATATTTAATTAATTTTCACACATTATTTCGAGTGGGTTACTATCTAGATACCTAATGAGCAAAGTAAATAATAAGGCATACTTGCAAGGATCCTATAAACCAGGCCTGTCCAGGGATTTGCCCGCACGAGCAACCGCGAGTTTTTTTTCGTGTAGTTTCGAGTAATTTAAATAGCAAATAGTGTACACCCCTACATAAAAGTCTGTGGAATCTATATTCCTCCACTAACCACTCTTCCAGAACTGCCAAGTGGTGATCAGAGAGCCTAACCGCGACGGAAGGAACAGCACCTGGACTGGGACAGGATTCATGAAGGCCCTGGAGGGTTCAATGTTGAACTTCACTATCGACGACATACGTAAAACTTTGTGGTACGACGTGGTGATACGTTACGAGCCAGTGCAGCCTGGCGTCTGGGAAGATGTCCGAATAATCATCGAGAGAGACGGCCCGGTGGATCCCAATAGTATCTGTGCTGATTGGAACCCAGATTACGATCAATTGTGGGCGCAACTTCCTGTGAGATCTAGGAGCATCGTCGCTCAGCCTGCCGTTTGCTTGGAAGCAGGCAAACGATACAATCTCCTGTTGCAATTCCGTAAATTCAACAGCCAAGTGGATACACCTTCAGCATCCATTTTGGTCGACTCGGTGAGGGACATTTGAATTCGAAGAAATTTCATGTAATCTCAATGTATTACACTTAATGTTAGTGTATGAGATAATTATTTTTCCACGTGGAGAATCGTTATGGTTCAAAGGCGGAATTATTTCTATTGAATTAGATTATATTTTTCGGTAGATTGAAAATTATGCATGTACCATTTGCAATAGAATTTCTATTGTTCATTTAGATCGTTCTAAAACCGAGGATAGACGCGATACCCTTCTTCAAAGCATCCAGTATCGGCGAGCTACGTCGTCAGGAATACGAGGATTACCACTGTAGTGAATTCTTTAATGATATCGCCACTGTATGGACAAATGTCCCCGATGTTTGCAAAAAGTACCAGAACAGCATCGGATACTTCGTTTACGACGGTGCACATTGTGAGTAATAATCTTATCATCTCTAAAAAACGAATTAAAGTAAAGTGCATTCGAAAACTTCTGACTATTTGCATCTATACGGAATTTGTAATGAAATTACTCGGATAAGTAAATTTGGGTCAAATTCACCCAGTGTCATATATTTACAAGACACGAGCATATAAAAATAAAACTCAGTTCATTTAATTATTACGGTTGAATATTTTAAGAACTTATTAAATTTTTACAATAAAAAGAATTAAAAAAAAAAATAAAAAAATTATTATTATCATTTATTATTTACGATTAATAGTTATTTAACGATACGAAGGAGTTTCAGTCCAAATAATACATTAGTAAAGGAGGAACGAGGATCTGTGACTTGATTTCGATAAAAATGGCGCAATTTCCGTAAATAAAACAATAGCAAATAAAGTAAAAGTTGGTAGAGTTCTTCAATAAGTTTTCAATCTTTTTCACAGAATTTTATTATACCTCCACTAAATCACATTTTCTGCAATCCAAAATGAAAGAAACTCGCTCTTACTCAACCTTGTTTCAGCTTGCGAGTGCAATCCAACGGGCTCACACAGCTTGCTCTGCGAGAACTATGGTGGCGTATGCCCTTGCAAGCCTAATGTCGTTGGGAGGCGATGCGATCGTTGCGCTCCCGGCACCTACGGCTTCGGTCCAGAGGGTTGCATTTCCTGCGATTGCGACGGCGTCGGTGCCCTGGACAATTTCTGCGACGTGGAGACTGGTCGGTGCAAGTGCCGCCCCAACACCTACGGTCGAACCTGCGGCCAGTGTGAGCCTGGCTTCTGGAATTTCCCGCACTGCCAGCGATGCGAGTGCAACGGTCACGCCGAGACCTGCGACCCGAAGAACGGCGCCTGCATCAATTGCCGCGACTCCACAACCGGGCACAACTGTGATCGATGCGTCGAGACCTATTATGGCGATCCCAGGATCGGTGTGGACATTCCTTGCAGAGCGTGTCCGTGTCCAGGTATGTCGAGGATGGTTTAGTAGATGGCTAATTGGGATCCCGGGTGCAAGCAATATAGTGCAGTCTTCTGGGTGTAAATCGAGTCACCCTGGAGTATAAATTCAACGTTCCTTCAGCATCGCAGCCTCCTTCTTTTATTAACTCAGGAATAACAAAACACTTATTATCCAACAAAAGCATTCTCTTTCCACCTCCAAGCAATACTCGATTAGAAGTGCCTTGTTTAATTCACAGGAACATTGGACTCTGGTCATTCATACGCGGACAGTTGCTCTCTGGACTCAGTCACCCACGACGTGATCTGCGAATGCTTCGAGGGCTACACAGGCCCCCGTTGCGAGAGCTGCGCAGAAAATTACTTTGGCAATCCGGAAGTTCCCGGTGGCAGCTGCGAGCCCTGCAACTGCAACAACAACACAGACCTCCATCGACCTGGGAACTGCGATCCGCAGACGGGCCGTTGCCTGCAGTGTCTCTACAACACCGACGGAGCGAACTGTCAGGTCTGCAAGGCAGGCTTCCACGGAAACGCGCTGGAACAAAACTGTGAGGAGTGCCAATGCGACCCTCTGGGAACTGACAGCGGGGCTGGCCCTTGCAACCATCGCAGTGGACAGTGCCCTTGCCTGCCCCACGTTATCGGCCAACTCTGCGACTCCTGCGAGGAGAATCACTGGAGGATCGCCAGTGGGCAGGGTTGCGATCCCTGCGAGTGTGACGCGGTTGGAAGCGTCTCTGACAGGTTCGTACAGGGCTCTTTACTCTACACGGTTGGCTACCTGTTGAAGTTTTAAAAAATTAATTTTGCCAAAATTTACCGCCACCACCATTTCGAAAATTCTTTATCGTCTTATCGTAGGATATCAAAAACCATAAAACGCTGAATTAAACTTTTTTTCATTACTGTTCCCACCCCCACGACCGTTTCATTGGCGAAGCAAAAAGTGGTTACGTTGTTGGCATCACTTGAACTACATTTCTGCGAATTTCATTTTTTTTTTTGAATTTTCGAGTTGCCTTCACTTGAATGTTCTGATTTCAAGAGATTCTTATCTGACTTTTTTTAAACAGATGCAATCCATTCGACGGAACTTGCGAATGCAAGCCAGGCTTTGGCGGAAGGCAGTGCAACGAGTGTCAGACCAACTTCTGGGGTAATCCAAACATCGAATGCCACGCTTGCGAGTGCGACCTGATCGGTTCCTCTAGCCAGCAGTGCGACAGGGACACCGGCATGTGCCTCTGCAGAAAGGGAATCGGCGGCGAGAAATGTGACCAGTGTTACCGCGGCTTCTACGGGAGCGCTCCTCAGTGCAGCCCCTGCGGGGAGTGTTTCGATAACTGGGATCTCACTCTGACCGGCTTGAGAAACAAAACGAATCTGGTGATCGAGGAGGCGTCAAGGATCCAGAAAGTCGGAACAACAGGCGTTTACAGTCAAGAGTTCGACGACATGGTGAAGTCGCTGGACCAGGTAAAAGCGTTGATCAGCAACGCTTCTATCAGAAGCCAGGACTTGGACGAGCTGAACGACCTGGCCATCGAGTTGAACAAGAACGTGTCCGCGTCCACGAAGCAATTGGAGGAAGCGAACAATCTTCTGGAGAACGTCAGTCAGAGGGTGAATCTGGGCGACGCTGCGCTCAAGAATCTCAAGAACAGGACGAATAACTTACATCAGACTGCTGCAGACCTCAAAGAGAACGCGACCAGGCTGCAGGAGGAGAATGTGCAGGGTGCCCTCAATGTGACGCAACAGATGGCGGAGCAGTCAAGGCAGGCGGAGAAAATGGCTAACGACACCAGCAACGTGCTTGCGGACGCGGAAAGGTTCGCCAAGCACACGGAAAGTCTGCTGGCCAAGAATCGCGGCTTCGTGGATGACGCCCAGGAAAGGAACAGGGAGTCCCTTGGCAAGATAAACGAGAAACTGAAGACGTTCAACGGGATCATGCCTGGATTGAATCTCGAGATGTGCGGGGACAATGTGACGGATTGCAGCACCGTGTGCGGCGGAGCTGGCTGCGGATTTTGTGGAGGATTGTCCTGCGACGCGGGTGCTGTTTCCAAGGCCAATCAAGCCCTGGACGTGGCTAAGAACCAGGCTACTAAGATTAAGACCCACAAGGACGAGGCTGAACAGCTGTTGCGCAATGTAAGTTCCAGGGATGCTTTCTAGAAGTTTCAGATCTAATTTCCAACGCTTGTAAGAGGGTTGATAATGGCCTATTCTTCCACAAAGTTGGGCTTCAAACAACAGATTTTAAACAATTCGATTGCACAGTCTTATAGAGCAAAAAAAGCCGTTAAATTTTCATTGTAATAATTTTTTTATATCCACTATAGTTTTCGAGATATACAGAAAGTAGGAGATCACACATTTAAAGGGGTGTTTTCACCTAGTACCTCAAATCTTTAAGGGGCATTTTCACCCTGACGAACCGAAACTAGGTACAATCGAAAAATTGCCTGATACTTCTGTTAAGATCCTCCACAAACCTGTACAGTTTAAATTTTTTTCGGATAACCGAACTTCCCTTGTAAGTGAGTGGTAATGGTAGGAAATTACTTTAACGAACGGTATTCACCAATACCACAGGAGTGAAACCGCTAAAGTTACCGGATTACCAAATTAATGTTAATTCCCAGTGACCCCATTTTCTGTTTTCTGTTTTCAGATGATCCAAGTGAGAAGGGACGCAACAGCAGCACGGTCCAATGCCCAGGATGCTTTCAATTTCGCGTGGAAAGCTCGAAACCTGTCTGACGACGTGACGAAGGATCTCTCCGACATAAACAAGCGTATTCGAAACACGTTGGACGAGGATCAACCGACCCCAGCCATGGTCAGGGACCTGGCACAGGGGGTGCTCGCTAAGAACATCCAGCTGAAGCCTGACGAGATCACGCAATTAGCTGATCGTATAAAGAGCATCGTGGGCTCTTTGACCGATTCGGAGAAGATCCTCGCAGACACCAGGGACGATCTTCGCCTGGCCGAGGAGCTGAAGAACAGAGCGAACAAGGTAAAGGAAGACGCGATCGAGGAGCAGACTTTGGCCAACAAAGTGGTGGTTCTCTTGAGCGACGCCCAGAAGGCTCAGAATTTGGCGCAGTCGGCGATCGACCAAGCGGAACGTGACGTCAAGAGGTCGGAGAAGGACCTGGAGGAGATCGCAGAGGTGACCAGAGGGGCTCAGATGCAAGCAAACAGCACGACAGAAACCGTGGACGCCTTGGACGTTCGTCTGAAGCAGCTGCAGTCGCAGTCGCTGAGGAACAGGTTTGTTCTAGAACAGGAAATCGATGTGCAAGCCCGCAAGGTGGCCGACGAAGCGCAGAACGTCGACTCGAAGACGAAGAAACTTGCCGACGAATACAGGCGAGTGGACGAGTCGCTGGACTTGAGGGTGAACAAGAGCAAGGGTAATATTCAGAAGGCGAAGAAACTTCTGCAGAGGGCGTCTGAGCTGACGGCCGACACGTCGACTAAATTCAAGGACCTCGACGGCATGGAGAGTGTCTACAAGGACAACGAGAAGATGCTGTTCGACCTGATGACCGAGGTCGACTCTCTGACAGTTGAGATGGAGAAGCACCTGGGGGAAATCGCGCAGAAGGCGCAGCAGTACAGACAGTGCACCTCTTGAAAGCTTGAGGTAATCGTTGGTCAAAGTTCTCAAGACCGTTCTTTACGACATGCAGTTTGACACGGTGCTCTTTTTTTCATGGACCATTTATCCTGTACCGGTTTCATACTCCGAGCAACATTTTCTTCTTCTATTAATCCTTTGCTCTCCAAGCGCTTATCTAATGTATCCGGTGGTTCTGTGGTTTAAAAGGCCCACAAGCTGGAATGTCTTTATCTTCAACTGTAAATATCGATGAACATTATCACACTTGAATTTATTTTCATGAATGTCTAGGAAATGATTTCCATTTTAATGGTACTTGAACGAGATTTTTAAAACCCGTAAATATTTATAAAATTCTATCACATTATTCTAGAAACCATCTTATTTTTCAGTGCCATAATTGTTAATGAAGGGGCCATTTAATTGTTAGAGACGAATCATGTGCCTACACATGTTTATATATATTTTGAAGGTATAGTGGGCCATTTTTAATAAACATTCATTTCTGCATTTATTATAGAGGACCAAGCCTTATAAGACGAACTGAGAAATGCATAGAATTTAATATGCACGTTCATTCGTAATTGCTTGATGACACAGATAGCTGAGACGTTGGTACTTGTTAGAATTTATAAGAAAAAGCTTTCGAATATTTTTATACCATGGCAGAAGTAAGAATTCGCGACCGCGATTCTTACTTTGAGAACCTCTCTCTGGGGAAGTCAGGGAGAAGTATGCGGAGAGTATCATTGATCTGATGAGTCAGAGATGTGTGGTCAAAGCTGATTGATAAGAACACGAATGCCTTTCCATCTCGAGTACTACATGTCGTTTAATTCAAGAGACAACTTTAATAGGACGTCATTAAAAATTTGACCAACTCTCATCACGACAGTCCTTAGAATATCTACAATCAGTTGTTGATAGTCAGAGTTGGAATACCAATTCCAATCCAATATTTAATTGCTAGCCTAATGATTTAAACTCAAACATGTGATTACCTATCTCTTCCCAGTAACGAGTTACTATTTACTTTCTGTAATGATAATTAGTTCAATTTCGAAAGTTCGATTTGAGAGAGTCTTCAAGTTCCCGACAGTCTAATTTGATCACGAGTCAACAATTTACATGATTAAGGAAGGATTTTCACCCAATTTAACACCGAAAACAACCGAATATTACTAAAAAAAAATGACTGAACTAGTTGTAGTGCAGATTTAAGACGCACAGATACATTCGACCATACACACGTCACAGAATAAGTTTTTGTACTTATGCGATATACTTGCGTTTTGAATATAAATAGGATTTTTCTGAACACGGTGCAATAGTTAGACATAGAAGTTTTATCTTTAATAGTCTGTGTAAATATACCACTAAATGATGAATTGCATTTTTTCTGCTTACACGCGTTTTTTTTTTAATAATTACATTTTACACGAATCTCGAATGGCGAAGACCAAAAATATATACCTATTTCTATGAGGTGGTGAAAAAGTCTATCACTGAGAACCTAAAGGAAATTTACACGTCATATCGTTTAACAAAAATATTTTTAATATGAACTTTATATATCTTTAAGTATACACGTACAGGTGTAAAGAATTGTACATGTGCACAGATTAATTTAACATTTATTATACGATCATTTCTGCAAGAAAAAATTATGTAGACTCTAAGATATTTTGTAATAAAAAAGTACATATTTTCGAGAGTGAAGAAGTCTAAATAGAGATTGGTAGCAAGAAAAACGAGTTGTTGGAAACGCGAAAAAAAGAGAATTTTTTGATAAAAGAGGATTGTAGTTATTTATAAATCGATATTTGAGAGTCATAATCGACACATTGATATTGTTAGCGCTGAGCCGTAATCAATCACCAGCCTTTATTACGGGCGAAGAATGGAACGACGCTATTAATTAAACCAAAACAATTTTTAATTATATTTAAGAAATAGTTATGTTTGTACGACGATAGAGAATTATATGATAAAGAAATAAATAAAATTTAAATGAAACTAATAATCACATAATTATGTCTTACGATCCCACTTGAATCGTGAATTAATTAAAGAGTCATCTGAAATGACTTAAATTGTTCTTGATATTTTTGAATTTCATAAATTGATATTCTTTTACAGAATTTTATAGCGAAGAAGATATAAATATATGTTCAATGATACTTTTTAATTTGTGGTGTGGATGAGACACAATTTTATTTTTCAAAGTAAAATGATACTGGCATAATTTAATATTTATAAAAAAGTATCATCAAATTAATTTTGAGTTTTAAGATTGCTATCAGTCGTAATATTAGTCGCAGTAATATTGGAGCAGAAATTGAAACTCCGCTGAAAAAATTGTGTGCAAGAGAATCTTATCCAACGCGAAACGATAATTTTTCGATGATAGAAAAAATGAAACTCTACGAGTTTGAGTATGATAAGAGTATTTCCTTACGGTGCTCGTTTTATCGTTGGTTAAAAGACGGGAAGAACTCACCGGAAATACGGTAAGCGATAAAATTCTTGTGAAATGTAACTACTATGAACGGATTTCCATAGTAAATATTTCTCCCTGCGTTTAGCTTTAATTTCATACACTTTAAAAATCAAAAGCTTGTGTCGAAAATTTGTAGCACAGCAGTAGAATATTTTATATTCTGTGGAAGTTAAAATAAAATATTCTCCTAAATTTCGACGAACAATTCTACGTAGTGCACTTTTATTTCAAACAAAATCTGCCACAGGAAGCCAATAACAATCCAAATTTTGTCTAAATTACAAATCAGTTCTTCTGAAATAATGGAAAAATAAATAATATTTTTCCACTACAAAATTCCACTGTTGAAAATGAAAGTATCTTATTCGGTACCAAAAAAAAAAAAAAAAAATAACACTGTTCAGTATTTTACATTCATTAATTTAAAGAGCGCGTTGCATTAAGCAAGAAGTTTCTCAGCCGAGGCTTATTTAGTTTCAGTGGAAACATCTCCTGTAACACGGCTCCTTTATAAAAATAGTATTTATAGTTTATTATCGTAGAGTCTGGTTTCTATCTACACGTGCGCCCCTCCATTTTGTGAGCCCTTGTCAAATATGTATCTTGACAACGTGTCCTGACAGTACCCAAACTTCCTGAACCAGCAACCGTGGCAAATCGAACAGGCAGCTTCGAACCGATTAATCTATAAATAACCCTAATAATTTTGTAGAGAGCCTACGACAAAAGGTAATTGCGATTTCAGAAACAAACAGTTTCTTTTTTTTAATGAGAATTATTAACAACTATTTTTGTTATGAGTAAGCACCTGCCGCGTAACTGTGCGCGTAAATAGCGACAACCACCCCCGATATACTATCAGGTCAGTTTTGCGAATAATAATACGTAGGTAGAGTGGCATATCAGGTAAGACTTGGACTAAATAATATAGCAAAGTTGGTCGTGACATTTAAAAAAGAAAGAGACTCGAAAGAGTGTAATATTGATTAATTTTTCATTTATTTTTTATCATGATAGCGAAATATTGATGATGCTTGAAGAAGACGTGAAATGTTGTTGCAGAGAACTTTTTTGAAAGGAAGTTCAGAAACGTATTATTATTGTTATGATGGTTACTTTTAGTACGTTTAAAATTTAGCAAGAGGAAGATGAAATATATTTGACTAGGAAAGAGTGTAATCAGTTCTATGGAGAAATTAAATGTGTTAAGTTGAAAATGAAACTGAATAGGGAAAATTTTGGTTGCCTTGTATACGTGGAGGAAGTAATTGCTTTCGAACAGCCTCGGAGTTGAAGATCTCTGCTCTTACATATGGAACATTTTTATTTATTATTTCGACGCGCCTCGCCCTTAAGTCGTGCCCTTTTGGCTTTTAAAATCGAGTTCAGACGCCGTAGGATTTCGTGAATAGACAGCACTGTTGAATCGAAATGGTGTATGGGCTCCCGGGTCTATGCATAATGAGTTCATTCAGAACACACAGCAGTGGTTGTCCAACCTTCCACTTTGCCATTAGGATTAGAAACTTGAACGAATGAAAGGGTGACTGTAAGAGGACTTTGGTAGAACTAAAAATCTAGATAAATGTAAATAAAAATCTGCAAGGTGTCTGGAGAAAGTAGGGGGTCCAAATTTGAAAAATAATTTAAAAGGATAGGAATAAGTACTCATTAGATAGACATCTTTGAAAAAGAATCTTCTAAACATCGAAATTTTTCCTTTTAAAACCACCCATTTTCTTCCTCGCATCAATTATTTTCCAATTAAATTCCACCAGTCTTTTACCGCGTTATAATTTTGATTCGTTGTATTGAATGTTTCTGGTGTTTCTAGCGCTCCGTTTGTGAATCACGATCATTTTTACAATTGCAATGGATCATATAAATGGAGGTACAAGCTGGAGAAGTGTATCTCATCCTCGTAGTCATTTATCACCGACAAAGAGTACGTTTTTCAATGCACAATTCACGACCCTTATCGTTGTCTGAACTGCCTTCCAAGATTTATTGCCATCGATCGTTTTTATTGGTCGCAGATTATGGCTATCTATGGGCAATAATCGGCTTTTTGCACAGCCAGAATCTTAGCCTTTCCGGTTGAAATGTAAATGTAAAACTGCAATTGTTGTCGCAAAGGAAATTGCTAATTACTGTGAAGCGTTGAGCACCTTTTCTTTCTCCTAATTCTGTTCTACAAAATCGACGCAATGATTCTACTAAATATGACAACAACGATGAAATAATAAACTACCATGTGTATCTGAATTATATCAGCAGGTCTGCTATTAATATTCTGTTCCATATTAATTATATCACATAGAAGAGATATGTAAATCCTAATCTATAGTATTTCTCAGGCTACAATCAATTTCCTGCTGTTAAGTTTAGAAATTAATTAGACGGAGTTTTTATAAGAGCATGACTGTTTCCAATGGTCCTACCCTAGATAGCTTATCAGAAATAAATATGAACGATAGAAGCCTCCTCTCGACACTATTATATCTAAATTTTTAATTTTATCCCGATGATGTGAATACTTCCTTCTTCCATTCAAAAGTAATATTACATTTTCCTGTGAATATTTCAAATGAGAGTGTTCCTCTGTGGTGATAAAAAGTTTTTAACTTTTTTTAGAAAATCCAATTGGGAGGTGGTGAAAAGTTTGGTAGGTAAAGAGACGTTTACGATGTTTTAAAACCTACTGCTACGGGCCGACTGTTTACAGATGCCAAGAATGGCCTGCACCGTCGTAAACTTACCGCGGGCCCGTGTAAATCGGAAATTGTTTCCGAAGGGACAGCCAAGATAACGAGATGAATTCTTCTTCACAAAGATGAAATATTGCCGTAACGATAGGTAAGGGCCGAGGCAAAAGGTCCCCTGTGTGCACAGTCTGATTACGTGAACCCTTCGCCCCAGGAAATGTTTAAGCTCTGTTGTCCTGGAAGCGGTCAAAGAATACTCTTCTTCTCACGGTGCGTTCCTCCACTCGGGCAGGTTACTTCAACCGGTCTAATCGGGGTTGCTTATGCAAAATAGCCCCATTGGACGCCCTTTCTAGGTATTCCAGCATTTTGTTAAGGTTTTCCTGCGTGTTTTTGTGATACTCTTTGGGAATAGATTCGAGATTCCAACCGGAAAAATATTTTACGCGAATGTGAAACAAGATTGGAGTAGTGGAAGGGATGGAAGAATAAGATTAAGAATGGTATGCAAAAAAAATTTCTAAGAAGACATTTCATCGTAATTTTGAAGTATTAACAAATTAGATATTTTAATGGTACTAGTCGGGAAGAACACGAGTCTTTTCACCTTTCAAAATTGCCAGGTGCATTTGAAAGTGTAATGGTATATTTTTTTAATTTACTTTGTCAAGAAAAATGACCCCCGTCGAGTTTTACCACGCGATTTTGAAAGGACCTGTAGTTCAAAGCAAACAAAAGTGCCAAGAAGAAATAACGAAAGGAAATGGAGATATCTCCTTCGTTTTCTGTGAGAGAAAAATTCTCTGCCTCGAGGTCTGATCCCAACGTTCATACCCCAAGATTACTTTTAATCGCGGGGTAGAAAGCCAGGTGAAACGTATCGAAGGGATGGAAAGGGGCGCGGAGGGTGAGTGTTGTTTGTTGGACCGTTCGTTTCGGCTTTGTGCAGAGTCCACCGACAGCTGGCCTACACTGCGAAAAGTCGTACTCAATGGCTGTCTTTTCAATTTACCATCAACAGGGGGGTTGACTTGCATTGAAATTATTCATGAAAAACTTCTGATATAACTGAATATACTATACGACTCCAACTACTTCTACTAAATAATTCAACTGCATTTCATTACCATTATTAGTAGCATCAATATTGTTTATGCAAACCAAGTTTTCAAATCAAAATAATTTTTTCCCAACCCGTTTATAAAATGAAATTAAAATCAAATGTCCAGCTAATTTATAAAATAAAAGATGAATACCTAGATAATCGTATTGTGGAAGAAATATTAAACATGAATCCGAGAATTAATTTACAAAATAAAAATTAAACTTAATATTGTGTCATCCAACTGATTTATAATGTAAAAGATTTCAACCTATTTACAGAATCAAAATTAAAGCTAATATTGTGTTACCCAACTGATTTATAAAATAAAAAAAAGAATCCGTAGTGGTACTGTGAAATAAACACTAAATATTAATTCCTAATTAATTTACAAAATAAAAATTAAAGCTAATATTGTGTCACTTATGGTATAAGTAACGTTAATATCAGAAATGACTCAAGCACTCTAATAATTGCACACCCGACCTAATCGAAGAGTTAATAGACCATAGCACGATGGAAACGTTCGAACGTATCGATATTTGCGCTACCCTATTGCACCCTGTTGACAGTGTTAATTCGAGCGCGTGCCAACGGTGTTTCCACCACCGGGCCTTCGACCATTTTCAGCATGGTCTCCACCACCAAACCCCGAAGAACAGCCGTCAGTACGAGAAGTGCGCGCCGCGGGGAACGAACCGAGTGGAAAGGTGAGGTCGAGCTGCGTTCTGCATTTTATAAGAAATTCTCAGCAGAAACATTCGAGTGAAACGTTGAAATTTGAAAGCAATAAGTTATGAAGAATCAGTGGTAAGAAAGTTTTTACAATTCTTCCTCAGCCTAAGTACCGAGCATCGAATCGATAAACTCCATCAACCGCGAGAAGTCATAGCGTGATTTCTGAAGAGGTGAACGATGGATTCCAGTGCAACATGCTACATCGTTCAAAATACAAAATGATGTGCTACTGTTATCAGTGTTTTTTTTTTTTAAATTGGAATAACGACGTTTGCGCAGAAATTAGGAACATTATTTTGTTTTTTAAATTGAAGAATATGTGAACACCACGAGAAATATTGTTGAAGATTTATTGTCCATACTTCAGGTACTTGTTTATTCTGCTAAAACTATATAAACATAAGGAATCTCTAAAATTATTTCTTGCCAAATAAATTATCTCCAGAATCTCTTAAGTCAACATGGGAGGGGTTTTTATCTGTCAAAGTTTCGATTTATAGCGAACTGGAATCATGAATCACAAGATAATTATTTCCACTGAATGAATCAAGCTTAAAAAAACAGGATACTACAAAAAAATTTAATCACGTATTCTTCTAACAACAAATTAAAGTTCCATAGAATCTGAAACTTACCAACTACCTATTACATTCACTGCAACTTCCTACTCCGCCGCATAGACCACAGAAACAAGCTGCAGGCCCGTACTTTATCAATGCTTTCAAAGTTGTCCAAGGAGAGTAAGAAATAAATGCGCGAGACAAACGGGGCACTAATGAGAGGCAGGAAGCTATCAAAGGACCTGAAAATTCTCACCGCGCTGCAGGCACCAACAGGCTATCATTTCACTCGACAGCACTCGAACGATACTCGTCAGCCTAACAATCATCTCCGAAGAGATTAATTAATTACGATTCCACGGCGGCAGTGGTGCTTGAGCAAACCAGATCAAACGGCGGGTGGCGGTGCACGAAACGGCAGAAAAAAATAGCAGAGGACGGCGGAGCGAGTGAGAGAGTTAAATGTAGAAGTGGCAGATAAGGAGGCCTGGTGTGTTCGTCGCAAAAGGGGAGTTATACATCGTCGGAGGCCGTCAGTCCCTGAAGAGCGCTCGTTGCGCGCTAGCCAGGCCAGAAGAGTCCGGGGACAGTTCTTGCCCCGCGTCGGACTTCCTCGAGAGTGTCAGAAGAAACGCGGCGGAGGAGACTCGAGGGCCAGAGTGTTCGATGCGCAAGTTTTTCGAAGCAATATCGGGATACCGTAGGAAAGACTCGCGTTGGTTATTCGCGAGGCATTGTACAGTGATCGAATGGGAAATGAAGTACTCTCCTTCGAGTTATTCTTGAATAGAGACGTGGAAGTCTGACGATCTTGATACAAGGAAGAAAAATAGAGAAGAAGAGAGGAGCTTCGAGTGACAAGTTTTCTTACGATTGTTCGTGGTGGTCTGTTATGCAGAAACTTGATGACTTAAGGGGAGTAAAGGGAGAATAGAGAGAAGAGAAGGGGGATTTATATGTCAATGAGGGGAAGTGGTGAAAGGAAGTGTTATCGAGTAACTTCATTGCTATCTAATTGAAGAAACCGCGTAGGACTGTGCACTGCTAACTGTGGGGATTTACTACATTTAATGGCGAAGTCGCAGACTAAATATCGCGATTGGATTAATTCAATTTCTGCTCCGCCGAATGCTCAATGATGCGCAAAAGAAGAAATGCAACGGACAATGCATGCAACGTCACTAATCGAAACGATAAGTCGACAGTGAGATTACTAAGCCACGAATTCCCCTAATTGAAAGTTCAATGGTTTCGAAACGCGCCTTCGATAGGGAGATTTTTTTCGTGGAGGTGAAGAAAGCCTTTGCGAGATAAAGAGGCTAGTGTGAAGAAAGCCCGATATTCTTAAGAAAGCGGTAAAAATCAATTACTTTCAATAAGCAAGGTCGAAGTTCACAGGGCATCGATAGTTCCCACAGAGCGTTGGCGCAAGAAGTTCTTCGTTAGCTTCTTGGACGCGAAAGGGACCATCTTTCTTCGAGCGGGAGAAAAGGATTGTCGTCCCGTTTTTTTCTACGTGCAGAGATCAAAGGCAAGAAAATCGGAGGAAGATACGGATAGAGCGAGTGGCCACTAACGAACAGACAAAACGAAGAAACGAAGAGCGAATTCAAGTGGCTCGTCGGATAAGGAGCCACCCGTGTATTTAATCGTCGCAGACGCTGCCGAGCCTCGTCGGACCGACGATCGCCGTCGAACGCGTCGAGAACTGCTTGCTCTGTTGAATAACAGAAGTTTGCGTAATGTTGTGTCCGATCGGCTTATCGGAATAATTTATCTTATAATATATTGTCGGATAATTTATTCATCGAAATACATTGCTACTGTAGCGTTCTTGGAATTCATTTAAAGATTCTTTGAAGTGTAAGTCCCCCTGTTTTTATATCTTTCGAATTATCAAAACCGTGATTTGTTACTGAATTTCTATCAAAATGGAGGGAGAAAGTGTTGTTTGCTGTTTTATTTAAACAGAAATTTACTGAATTACTCGGTGATTGTGGTGTCGTGATAGTGGCACCCTTGGGAATGATTAATTTTTAAAGAGAACTGGAGAGGATGTTATTATTTGCACATTAGAGTTATTCTCGGTTTAATTAATGCGTGTACCAAGATTTCGATCTGCATAAATCATGGATGATTAATTTCATACTTTTATCTAATCGCTTTCTTATTTTGTTTTAGACGTCGATGAAGAAAACCTTTCATGGAAGAAACGAAGATCCTCGGACAGTGCTGGAGCAGAAAACATTTGATTTCTAAATCTGTTGCCAGTCTAATGAAATGCTCGAGTAGAAGAAGGAAAATATTCCCCGTAAAATTCAGAGTATATTTAATTTAGAATTAATTATATTTCGAATGACTATCCTTGGTGCAACGAAATTTGGGAATATGGAAGACAAAGGAGCCGCGAATAAGTCTCGATTTCAATCGAAGGCATAATGAGCGATACCGAAAGAATATCGTAAGTATATTTTGCAACATTTTTCTTTAACTCCAATTTTACGCGTTTTGTACTAAATGATTGCACAATCTACATTGTGACAATTTCCATAATTGATTCCGTAATATTTGCTGCTTGTAAGCTATTTTTTAAAACACGTCACTCAAGAACATTATGTTCATTCAATAAATAGTAATAAACAGTTGAAACGGTCCGTATAATACAAAGATGATGTTGCGAGTATATTGACGCTTTTAAATGCAGGTGTTCCTTAACGACGTCATTTTCTTTTCTTAAAAGCGCATTTACTCCGTTTTGCATTTCACTTTACGGGGCCACGCCACTACGAAGGAGCGCATAAATACGATAAAAAATGGACAGCCCTGTGACAAATGGCACAATTTTCGGTGTCGCGTTGGGAGGTGAGAGTCTGAAGCACTTTCCTCGGGCAGTTACCATCGCGGCGGCTGTTTGCGCGATAGTTTTCAGCATCGTTGGAGTCGCGGGTAAAATTTACTTTCAATATTCAATAAACCGCGCTCTACATATAAACTGAGACTTTTCAAAATGATAAACAGTGCAGGGAGTACACGCAGTTGTAATGAGATTGAGGCAGCACAGCACAATTGGAAGATTAAGTCTAATTGTTTAAAAATAATCTAGATCAAATTAATTGAGAAAGTAAATAGAATTGAATAGTAATGTTAGAGAGTTACAGAGAATAAAAGTTTGGAAATGTTATTATTTAGGTTTAATGTAAAGATTAAGAAAATTCCATTTCATAATGATTCAGTTTGCCAAGAAGATGCTATGTGCTTTCGGGATAGTTGGAACCTTAATTGAACGCTCGAATTCTATGGTCACGTTAAGTTCTTGTTGACCCATGGGTAGCCTTTCTCGAGTTATGGCCATTAACGTCCTTAATTTATGCCAGAGGGTGTCAGGAATTATATAGAATGATTAATTCCTTCTTTTTTAATTATTCACTTGCCCATTTCTCTGGTGGGACAGACATGCGATACTCTGTGTACAGTTACAAGAGTTGCTCAATTATTTTACCAAGCTTTAATAAATTTCCATTTTCTAACTACCACCTTCTTCGAATTAATAACTTCGTAAGTCCTACATAAAAAGAGAATTTTAGTAAAAACGATTATTACCAGAAACTATGTATTTTCAACTAAAAAGAATCTATATTCATTTTCACTTGTATCAATTTATATTAAAGTATAGTATTCGACCTACGACAATTTCAAAGTTTGTGAGTTTGTTTTTTAAATTTCAGGTAATTTAGTAACAGTAATTGCACTGTTAAAATACACCAGACTGAGACGACACGCAACCACTGCCTTCGTGATAAGTCTCAGTATTTCGGATTTGATTTTCTCTGCGGTGAATTTGCCACTAACAGCGAGCAGATATTTCAACGAGGCGTGGGTGCTGGGCGAAACTCTATGCAAAATATTCCCGCTCTTCTTTTACGGGAACGTCGCAGTATCTTTGCTCAGTATGGTGGCGATTACGATCAATCGGTTTGTATTTTCACGTATTTATGTGAACTCAGAATTTTTCCGTCTCATAAGGATTTAAACAGTTTGCTTTTTTTTTATATGAAAGTACGGTTTCAATGCTTGTAGCTTGTTTCAAAGAACTTCTTGTAACTTTTAAAGAAGATTACGTACTGCTGAACTTTTGTGTTTACAGCCATCACTCGCAATTTAGTTTATATTAAAATACGCTGACCTAATGTACTATCGATATTGCAAACTCAGCATTCTTCTATGGAACTTAATCACCGACTTATTACTCATCTTGATAGTATCAAATGCTCCTCCGATAAATTCAGTGGCAAACAGCTGCTCTTAATACGATATTTAATTACAATCAAATCTATTTGCAATACATTATCGAGAAGAACCTTCAAGCAAACGATTATTTATCAATGCTATAGAAAATCGAAATCGTGCCTTTCTCCCCAAAAGCTCTTAAATCGAAATCACCTTTCCCTAAAACCTCTCAATATCGAAAACACACCTTTCCCTAAAATCTCTTAATATCGATATCATGCCCTTTTCCCCATCACCCAACACCCAGGACGTGACATTTTGTATACACCAAGATGCTCTACATTCACACTAAGATCCATTAAAATTTATGCACCAAACCATGAAACTCTCACCTTCCTCCAGATTCCCACAGATCTTTCCAATACCACATACTCCAACACCACCGGTAGCAAGAAAATAGATCCAGCCAAATTCCACTAATAGAACGTCACATTCCAGGTACATACTCATTTCGAGATCAGACATATACGCTCAACTGTACACCACGCGGCGAATAATCCTGATGCTGATCGTCATTTGGACACTGAGTTTCTCCCTGCTGTTGCCGCCACTGCTCGGCTTTTGGGGTACTTTAGGCCTGGAGCCGACCACCTTCTCTTGCACGATTCTCAAGAAGAACGGCACCAGCCCGAAGAAGTTTCTCTTTGTGTTGGGGTTCATCGTGCCCTGCGTGGTCATCAGCGTCTCCTACCTGTGCATTTATTGGCGCGTGAGGAAGAGCAGGAAGAACCTGGAGGCCCATGCAGGTATCTCCAGGAGGAAAGCAGGCGGCTTTCAACGCAGAGAGGACTCGAGGGTCACCAGACTAATGCTGACGATATTCCTCTGCTTCCTTTTGTGCTTCATGCCGTTGATGCTGGCCAACGTGATCGAAGACAAGATCAATATACCGATTCTCCACGTGATCGCTTCGATCCTAGCGTGGGCCTCCTCTGTGGTCAACCCTTTCATCTACGCTGGCACCAACAAGCTCTACAGGGAGGCTTACAAGCAGATTTTGTGCCCAGCTTCCAGTAAAACGCCGACGATCGGCCCGAAACCAACGCACTCGCACTCGAGTAAAGTCTCGTCGCCACAGACCACCTGAGAATTGATCGGTTCATTTAGAATTACTTGAAAGTGTGGAGTATGGAAGCCGGAAATTCTTCCCTTTCCTGTCAGATTTAGATGATCAAAGTGTAGATTCGTCTGAAGAGATATTGACATTCGATATTTTTGTAATATCAGGTCTAGCTTTGTAACCTGAGATTGTATCATTAGGCAGATGGAGATGAATTCGGTCTTTGCGATTATACAGTGTGAATGTGAGAGATTTGAATGATTTTTTCTTGTTCCTTCAGTAGGGAGAAAATCAAGTGGACGTTTAAAGATACTTTTTCCTGATCAGATTGAAAGTTTCTTAGAATGAGAATGGACATGATGATCGGGGGATGAATGTAGATAAGGAATGCATGTTTTTAATAATCTTCATTGTAAATATATTATAGGAAGTAAATTATAATGAATAAACGAACTTCTTTTTAAAGAAAATGCTTCGTGCCTTGTATTGTCTGGTTTCATATACAACAAGCACTCGTTATAAGCCCAACGAACGGAGTTGGCGGCGAGCGTACGGCGTGTGGCGGACAGTGGACACTATTCCGCGCGGCTAATGGCGCGAGTGAGAAAACCCAACGTCGAGCGAGAGGAAACGAAAGAGCCTCTCGCTCGTTCTCGGGTTCTCTCACTCTTGTCCGAAGGATTCCAAGAAATGGTGGGGATAGTCGCCGGGCGTACAACGCATGGTTGAAACGGGCTTATAACGAGTGCGTAATGTAATTCGTTTCAAGTTTTAATTCATGACAAACGAAAAGTGTGATACGTGAAAGATAAAAATAAATATGGAAATAACACAGATCAAATATAAAACAAATAAAATAGATTAAATACCAGAGTAAAAGTGAATAGAGAAGTCCTCACAATGTATGCTATAAATTCTATGTATATTTGCGTCTGTATCGTATAGGAATTAGTTATCTTACGGGGATAAATCACATATTTTTCTTAGTTGCAATTAGAAAGAAATGATAAGGAAAAAGTTGAAGGTTTTAAAGTTTAAAGAGATCCGATTTCCTATAACCGAATCTTTCCCGCGCGTGCAACGAAGCATGCGCAATGCGCAACTGCATCATACTTTTAAATAGAGCTACCTATATATTTTATTTATATAAATCAGTTATTCCGGATATTCTGCGTATAAAAGTATTAATGAGATCAAAAACGAATATGATAAAATGTTAGGTCTCTGCTATACCTACTGCGAGAAAACCCCTGTGAGAAAACCTATTCCACAGACTATAGGCACAGACCAGGTATAGAATATTCTATACCTGGTCTGTGGTGAAAGGTCTATTCTATACCTGGTCTGTGGTATAGGTATGCACCTACATATCACTATCCTATTCTATACTTCGTCGATGTTCTATCACGGACCGGGTATAGGATAGACCTATCACGCAATGTAATTTTGTGTCACACGCTCGTAGGGCTCGCGAGCCCTCGTATCATTTTCGTGTCACACCTAACGTTATCGATTCAGAGCGGAATTCGCGCGCAATCCTACAAGCGGTTAGAATTGAAACTAAAAATAATGAAGTGCAACGAGTGCATTGGAGACATGTTAGATGTCGCAGGTATACTCTTCTAAATAATTTAAATTCGCTTTTGAATGAAAGTAGTTTTCAAGGTGATGCTCAAGAAACGAAAAAATTATTATTTTCTTAACTTATATAGAAAGTTGGCAGATTAAATACATGTATGTTCATTAAACGCATCTGAAGAAAATTAGACAATTTTTAAAATGTTATAATTATTACAGATAAAACAATCATGATTTATATCAAATAATGATGAATAAAATTACTAACAGATATCGATGAAAATGCTAGTGTTTCTAGTTTCTATACACTAGTCAAGACAATTAGGGGATTGCAATTTTTAATAATTCAGAATGTTGAACCAAAAATCGAGAATCTGCAACGACAGGAATACATAGTGTGTACCTAATATAATAAAATTGAACAATTCTGTAAAATTTCCGTCTTCTACGGAAATTTAAATTTTGAAGTTCACATAGCAACGTCAACAACAGCATTTGTTAATATATTTTAAGAAACTAATATGCTTTTAGCTTTCACGTAAAATCTGTTAAATTAGAGCGGGTACTGCAAATCACTGTATTCAATAACGCATTTAGAACTAGCTCCTACAATTGTAATATACGACTAATATTCTTACGTAAAAAAATGAAGAATTATAGACAAATAGGGTAATTCCGGGAGACGCAGTCGGGCTGGAGAGTTGGTCGAAACAGTTGATTTCTAGAGAATTAATTGTTCTGAACCTTAACACATTTTTACATATACACAGATGTAGAGTCTGAATATAGCAACTATGAGAATATAATTACTATGAATATACTATGAGATATAATTAATAAAAAAAAATTACGGTTGCAATAATATTTCTACATTCTTAACCCTTCGTGGTCACACCTTTTTATAATCACAAGTTGGTCACACGGGGTTCACTGTACCCCAGCGTCATTTTTTGAATTACCATTTTCGTATTTTTGAACCTTTTAACTTTTCAGTGATAATTCTACATTCATAATACTTATACAGTCATGGTCTAATAGTCTTTTTCTAGAAATGTAAATTTTGATATGCTAAAATTTGTAGTTGAAAACGAGCGATTTTCCATCGTCGTGGTAAAATACAGATTTTTTAAAAAGTTTTTTATTTTTTTTGTTGCGATAAATCCCCTTTGGAAGATGTAAAGGTACGGAATTTCAAATAAAAAATTGCTCTTGGGGTACAATACACCCCGTGTGACCACGAAGGGTTAAAAAAAATTCCAACAGAACGTCAGGTTTTATGCCTCTCTAGGTGTATGTCCCCACTTAACGAAATCATCGGGACCATTTTATCCAAGAGAGTTTATAAAACTTCTCTGGAAAGATTCACCAGCTCGAGCGACAATATCTTCCGCTCGATCCTCGAGCACAGGAACCACGCTTGATTTCAGACTCCCCCCGATCCACGATCACATCTGACAAAAACTAATATATCTGGTCGGAAGGGGGGAACCAGGAAGGATCTGGCGAAATAGAAGAAGCACGACGAGTTCGAGGCGGTATCGCCGGTTTTCTCACTGAAGAGCGCACCGACGCCGACATCCGCGAAACGAACGCTACGTCTGCGGCCGATCGAGGCTGCCGATAATACCGCTTACGATTTACTGTCATTCGCGCGTCGTCCTCGCGCGAACACCAGCGGAGAGATAGAAACCCTGCTGAATCGTAGCACCGATACAGCCGCGGGTTGCGTTATGTTGCCGCTAATTTGGATTTATGTTCGCATTCGGACGTCGCGAGCCCGTCTCCCGACACCTCGCGCCGACACTGGCCGATCTCCGATCGAGCGCCCCCCTTTTTCCACGATTCGCAGGAAATTTAGGGGCCTGCTGGCTGTTTCGCCACTGGGAATCCAGGAATCGTGGTGTACGAACGACGGGATAATATAACACAAGGAAAATGCGGTGGAGGTTGGTCCCCGACAGAGTATATAGGTATTTTGGTAGGTGTTGTCACTTATTTTGTTTCCTAGATGCTGGAGGATTTTCATATCGGGCACTTCTGTAACTGACGATTCCATTGTATATTTGGAACTCCGGCGGAGAGGCCCTACGAAAGAGTTCATATATCTCCATTTCTACCCACTACTTTGTAACGAAAAAATTAATATTAATTGTTTGAATGTGAATTAAAATACCTTGAAGGTTTGGAAAAGATCCGCTTAACAGTTTCCTAGAAAAAAATCACCTTATTCTTAGCGTCCTAAATAGCCCCCCCCCCCTCCTAACCCTCTCTTGTCACACAAGGTCACTGCAGGGTGAAAATGGCCCGAAATTTGACTTTGTTGTAAAATATGAAGCATCATTGAAAATGGCACTACTGGTGCCATGCAGTAGTTATTTCATGTATTCTCTACAGTCTACAGGAATTGTATTTATTAAATGTTTTTATTTATTTATTAAAGTAGCATATCTCACAAATATAATCATAAATTTTCAGCTAAAAATCTTAAAAATGATAAAAATTGTATTTGTTTTAAACAAAAAATTTTTTTTCTGTAACTCTTAATCTGCCATTTTTTTTTGAATTTTTTTTATAGCCTTCTCTACGTTTAAATAGATACGTGCGTGTTAAAACGACCCCTAATCATTCCCTCCAGTACCTCCCACCAAAATCACAATCTTCAGTCAATAAATACATTCCTGTTTCGTAACAAAGTCATTTTACACTCTACTGTACTCAAAATACACGCAGCCTAAAACATAATTCATCGTATCTCCACTATCCGTGGAACAATGCTGCAACCTCGAAATATGCTCCTATTAATTTCAAGCAGGATAAAAGTTCCGTTCTCTTTCTTCTGCAGTCTTCGACAGTGTAGCCCTATACGAAAAATGTCTTACAGCATCGACAAGGGGGAGGGAGTAACTCTGCGCGAAAATTGCGCTTCATAGACGACAAGAAGATGGCACGCAGACGGGGGTGGTTGGAGAAAAATGGAAAATCTGATCCGGACGGCACCGTGGTAGCGAGGGTACCGTCCGAGGTCATCATTACCCGTCATTATCGTGGCTCGTCCAACCACTGTAATCCGTATTTCATTTTCTGCCGGTTTTTTCTCCCCCCCCGCCCCTCGGACCAAGTGGTTACGGCTCTAGATTACAGGCGTTGGCGGATGACGACCGATAGTTTCCGCGATAGAAGCTGTGCCAGGGATATACCGCGGCGGTTTGCACCTTCCGCCCTTCCTGCCTCGTCTTTTCTGCAACTTGTCGCCGGCGCACTCAACCGACGGAGTTTACGAGACGACATTCATTACGACTCGCCGGGAAATTAAGATCTAACGGCCGAGATAATGCGGGGGAGATTGCGGAAAGGACGCGATTAGTTTAGGATTTAGACGTTGGAAATAAGCGAGATGCAGCCGGTGGTTCTCTGTGCGAGTGTCTTTGCGAGAGAGGCAATAATTGTTTGTGAAATGAGGGGCTGAAAAGAGTAGGAAGAGCAGTGACGATGTAGAAGTGTAGGTATTCTCGGGTTTCGAGGATAGTGAAGTGTATAGATGTCTATACATGATCTGTAATGGTAGGCAAAAGACATTTAAAAAAGTGCACTTTCATATTTGTGTATCAGCGAGTTTAGTACTAGAAAATTATTATTAATGATTGAATTTATATATGAGCCTTTGTTTTTGAAAGTAGTATAAGTCCATTATTTGAAAAAAAAAATGAGTTAATGGCAATTGTAGTCAGATATAGATATTCTCTTTTTATATTTATAATCACACAGTCAATGGTGCATTTTTGGAAAAAGTATTTCACTATGCTAGTATTTGCAAACAGTATTTTATTTAAGCGTTAAATGAAATAGTATTTTCAGACAGTGTTTGCTTATGGATATCTTTCAGTTTCTAGTGTTTTGTCCCAAACTATTTCAAATTTTCCCAAGCTCTGCTATTTTACAACACTGTAGAAAAATAATTTATAACTGTTAGATGCTTCTAAAAGTAACGACATTGTTTCGATTTTATCAAGCTTTTTAGCTTAATTAGCGTAGTGAAATGAGGCAGAGGGTGGTTAGCATTGTTACGGCTGAAACAGGTTCACCGTTCTTCGCGTACTGACCTTTCGTTTCAGCTCTTTCCTGCAACTATGCCGCGAAGCAGAAGAAGAAGAGGAGGAGGAGGTCGAAAGGTTAAATAGAATAAGAAAGCAAAAACTAATTGCCTCGCAAGTCGCAGTTTATACGAGAGGGTGTAGCAAATAAAATATGAAACGCATCCCCTACCTTAGATTTCGACACTGCCCGCCAATTTCGTGACATCGCACTTCGATTTATCGGAGAAGATCAACGTACAAGGAACCAAATTAGTTGAACCCATTTCGAAAGTGTGAAAAATTCTTATTTCTCCAATCAACTTAATTTTCCACATCTATCTATTTGCAGATTAAGATGATGCACCATCTGTGTAATTTAATGTTCAAGGTTACGGTAATTAAGAGCGTAATTGTAATAAGAAGCATGTCCAAGCACCGATTAGACGGCGACGAACGAGATTGGATTAATATCTTCGGAGTCCTTAATTAAACAACGGCTGAGGATAAACAAGCTTCCAGATTTTTATTCGCCCTCCGTCGGCACACTGTGTACCTCTATGAGATATTACTCGCCGAGCAATTAGTTCTATCCTTCTTAACCTTTTTAGCTTATTGACCTCTTCCTTCTTCAGCTCCCCTGCATCCTTGGGACCGATTACATTCTTGCAGGACAAGGTTGTTAGAAAGGGCAAGGAGAAAGACCAGTGAACGTGTCTATGGCGAGGTAATAAGGTGTAAAAGGAAGCTCGAGAAAATAGAATAAACCGGCTGCACTCGCCGGCTTGTGCATTATTCTCGCTGCAAACTTTTGTGAAATTCACTTGGGGCTTTGGTGGCGAGAAAATCGACGACAATACGTCGCCAGGTTCAGGAATTCATAAGATCCTAATTGCTTCTCCTGGGAAGATACAAAATTATTCAGTTTATATTCATATTAAATTATTATTTAATATCAAATATTATAATTTACCACTTTTTGTATTTGACTTCAGGGAGTTTAAAAGAAATTGAAATCTGACGTAGTCCACATAAAGTTAGAGAGGATTTCACTTATCATTTTGTGTTGGTTTCGATTTTTTTTTAAAAATACAAATTCCAAACGTTTCTAACTTCTGCCTATTTTTGTCAAAACCGACTCAACAAATAAATTTCCATCTCTAAAACTATCAATCACTCGGAGCTTGGGGAACCTTTAGATCTCCTCTCATGTAAGTTTTTACTTTCCGGCCTGCCGTTTTGAGGCCTCAGATCTTTAGCAATATAAAACAAATTTCTTGGTACCCGCTCATCAATTTCTACCCATCATTTAATAGCTTTGCGGATAAAGTGAAACTTTCCTCGTGACGTTCCTGAAAATTTAGTTACATGGTTTTTCGAGGAAAAGCGAGGCACGAGTGAGAGTACGAGAAAAGTAAGCCTCGAGTATCGACACTGGGGAATTAATCACGAGGTTAAAGGGTTAAGACGATAAGTGGGAATCTTTGGAACAGAGAGGCGGCTAAGCTTCTTTTGATGGAAAGATGAGATATAGCGTATCGGGAGACGGGAAAAAGACGGAAGAGATTAATCGTCCCGAACAGCTTTGCAATCGGCAGGTATCAAACTCGCGCGGTTACCTTCTGTCTTGAATAAATATGAACGACTTCGCTTAACACCCCCTTCCAGCTAATCGACGATTACCATTATCGATAATGGCGTGTACCTGAAAGCAGAAACTTGTTTGGAAGATTATATTAAATTAACCCCTCCATCCTATAATACAATGATAATCGCTCAATCGATGCCTATACATTAGGGTGGAACGAAATATAGGAGCATATTTTTTTTTATTATTCGTGACTTCTAATAGTTGGCAAAAGTTATCTTTTATAATGGTATTTAAGCTGTCGAAATCTGAACTCCGTCAATAAATGTTTTAAGGTGCTACAAGTCACTGAAAAATTATTATTTTTATTGATCTTATGAATTTTATTTTATCATACGATAATCAAACAATAAGTACCTAGTAGTTATCGAGTTGCTAAGTTTTTATTTCTATCATTGGCGAATTTTTCAAACCCGGAGCTGCCCAAACCAAATAGTTGGCAAAAGTTATCTTTTATAATGGTATTTAAGCTGTCGAAATCTGAACTCCGTCAATAAATGTTTTAAGGTGCTACAAGTCACTGAAAGATTATTATTTTTATTGATCTTATGAATTTTATTTTATCATACGATAATCAAACAATAAGTACCTAGTAGTTATCGAGTTGCTAAGTTTTTATTTCTATCATTGGCGAATTTTTCAAACCCGGAGCTGCCCAAACCAAAAATATTGCACAAAAAATAGGGTCAAAATTTGCAATAAATCGCTCATTCGTTATCGAATGTGGATGAAACGTGCATCAAACGATGTAGAATTTTGTTTCGTATAGGTACCGTCAAGGACCCAGTTCCTGATCAGTTAAGATGCAAAGGGAGCAGTTTCTGATCAACCTAAAACATTTTACTATGAGCTATCAAATAAATAGCGTATAAATTTAAAAATACTTCATAATTATTTAATAATTTTTCGGAATAAATTTGTATGGTGATAAACTTATTGTTTGGTATTTATATACTAAACTGATCAGGAACTGGGTCCTTGACGGTATATTACACGTACATAATTAAAAAACTGTCCAAAATGGAGTTGCATCCCTCTTCCTGCAAGGTTCCCAATTACCATCCTACAGTCTATAAAAAAAAGCCGAAGGCTAGCCAAATAATGAAACGCGCGCAATTTCGCAATTACTGCAAGTTAAATTCAAAAAAGCACTCCCCGTGCGCCCGATTTACGATGCACGGTCTCCTGCCAACGATTTTAAAATATCCGCACTTCCAAGGTCGCGGGCCATCGAGATAAAACGTATGAAACGTGTATAAAGCCTGGATAATTGAATACTCCCTTATTCCAGCCGTCGAATAAATTAAATATCGCTTTTTCCCGGGGGACACTGGGACGCGTGAAATAAATCCGGCATGCATTTAGCGGGGACGCAACGGTGAAGTGGGAACCGTGGTTTTTCATACGTTGACAACACTTGGAACGTATCATTATGGAAGAAAATAAGCAACAGGAGGCGCGTTTAATCACCGTTGCAGCTTATCGTCGCTGCTTCGTTCTCGTAATACATTCCGTCCCTTTTCAAGCCGATAATAAGAGCGAGCCGCGTTTTCTTCCTTCGATTCTTTGTCCTTTCTTTCCTTGCCTCTCTTCACCGGGTATCCCGATCATCGTTGGTGCATTTACTTACCGAGCCACGATCGATCTCCGAATCGGCGCGACAATGCTTGTTGCCCGTAATGAATCTTGGTTGTCGCATAATGAGAGCATAAATTATGCGCTCTCGTACGAGCACCTCTCTCTTTCTTCAACCGTGGTCCACCGTGGTCCCAGCAATAAATTGTATGCCATACAACCCATACTCCTTGCCCTCTCTCTTTCCTCGCCACCCTCTTGCTTCTCTCCTTTCTCCCGTCTCCCTTTCTCTCCTCCCGCCTCTCCCTCGCTCGATTTTTCCGTGTTTCTTTGTCACACCGAGGATCCCCTTTTTTTTGTTATTCTTCTTCTTTCGCTGTTTGGTTAAGGTTAAGCTATCATATGTTTGTTGCTTCACAATCAGTTCGCAATTTCGCATCGCTTGTTTCTTCAGTTCTTCTCTTTGGCGTTCGGAGTTTCTTTTCTCTTGATTTTTAGTTTTGTCCACTGTTTGTGGCTTTCTTCGGCATTTTCGTGTCGCGTCGTGTTGTTGGTAAATGGCTACTTAACGGGTTTCTTTATCTTGTTAGTTCCTGTGCTACTTTATGCGCTTTTTCTTTGACTGCCCATTCGATGGCTTCTTCGATTTTTTACTATTTCGGGTGGCTTATTGTATTTCCTCTGGGCTGGGGACGCGTGGTTCTGCTAGTTCTTTGTATCGCCTTTTCTACTTTTAGTTCGTCTTACTATTTTCTCTGTTATTTCTTCCATTACTTTCTTCTTTTTTTTCATTTGCTTCTGACCTTTAGATTCTTTAATTCACATCGATTTCCATCTAATTTCATTAATATCCCACTTCTCCCACTCCTTTAAATACCCCCTCCACTTGCATGTATTCTAGTTAATACTACAATAAATGGTATCCATTACAAAAATGGAATATTAATACACCACCGTGTGTATTATCGAATATAATATACCACCTCACAAATAGGTACATCATGTTACCATTTTCATCCATTCCAAAGAACTACCGAACCCTTCAACTATCATTTATTACCATTATTCTTGGTTTGTTAATGGATACTACCCCTCAGCAAAGATACAAATATACACACATGGTAAGGAAGGATCAACGAGATAGTATGGAACAATTCACATTATAAAGAGATTATTAAGTATGCATAATTGATTTTTTAAATTCACCCAGTGTGTTTTTTTAACAAGTTGACAAAGTTAGTGACAGTGATTGATATAAGATTAATGGAACGAAATTTCCCATATAGTGTGTGATGTGGTTCTAGATATAAGAAAGTACCTACTGTCAGTCAATTCTCTGACAAGTACATATATAAAAGTTAAGGAGAGAATCCTACTTCTTGGATTTTTTTTTTGAGAAGCCAGCGATAAAAATCAAACCAAAATTTTTCCTATTCGCCTCTTAATCAAAATTCGCTAATATTCTTGTGTAACAAAAAAAAAAATATATAACATCGATATTCTGGTGCATCAAACTGAAGGTACATACATATGTATAAATTAAAACGCCGTTTCAATATTCCGTTTCAGATTACCTGGAAGATAAATATCATGCACTCCAGCGGACGACGAAATTTGTGCGGCGTGATGGTCGATCATACACAACTCCTATATTTATTATTAAAAATTAATAAAAAAACTTGTTACTTCTTCAAAGATGCATAAACAATGGTCCACATTTCAGATGAATCGAATCGCTAGTTTCTCCCTTAACCCTTCGTGGTCACACGGGGTGTATTGTACCCCAAGAGCAATTTTTGATTTGAAATTCCGCACCTTTACATCTTCCAAAGGGGATTTATCGCAACAAAAAAAATAAAAAACTTTTTAAAAAATCTCTATTTTACCACGACGATGGAAAATCGCTCGTTTTCAACTACAAATTTTAGCATATCAAAATTTACATTTCTAGAAAAAGACTATTAGACCATGGCTGTATAAGTATTACGAACGTAGAATTATCACTGAAAAGTTAAAAGATTCAAAAATACGAAAATGGTAACTCAAAAAATGACGCTGGGGTACAGTGAACCCCGTGTGACCAACTTGTGATTATAAGAAGGTGTGACCACGAAGGGTTAAAAATCCAAAATTTTACTATGTTTTTAGCCCAAAAAGTAAAATTCCCCTTAAATTGAAGTTTAAAAATTAAACCTATATATTAGACAGTTCACCAATTACAATTATACAACACCCCCGCCCCCTTAACCCCCTACCATTAAATCACTTCCCCCATTCTTTCTGAATAAACAAATAACCATAATGTGAAAATCTTTTACAGATCCACCTAAGCTTTTCGTCCAGCTTGGCCCTTTTCTCTTTCCGAAGCGCGTTTCCCTAGCATCCTTCGAGCGCTTCTCCCCCGTGAAGTTTTCCCCTGTTTCCCCCGAGCTTCCCTTCGCGGCTATCTGCACGAGCATCTTATTGTTCGTCCCCGTTCCTCCGGTTCGCGCCGCTACGTGCACGGGGTTCACGTGAAGGTGTATCGGCGCGTGTTCGGCCGCGCTCGAGCGGGCTCGTCGCTCGTATATACTTACCTGGCAATTAGTTTTGCGGAGAATGTTGTTGTCCTTGGTCGTACGGACGCACACGCGCGGCCCCCTCGTTTGCGGGGGTGTCCCCTGCACCCGAGCAGTCTCTATATCGCCGTGGAACAACGACGCGCGGGCTTCTACTCGCCGCGGCTCCTCCAGCAGGCGCGGAACCGGGCGCAGGTGCAGCCCCGCGGTTCCTCGCCTCCACCTGCATGGAATTTTCGCCAACTCGGACCCGTTAACCTGGGATCCTCCTGGCGAGTCACGATACCACTCGGCCAGGGGTCGCGAGGTTTAAACCCCTTCCAACGCAGACGTACCTAATTAATCCCTGGGAGGCAGTAGGTATTACGTTATGAAGCCATTTCTAGGTTTCCAGTGACTAGTTTGGGTAAGGTGAGAGTTAAATGTGTCTCGATACTGGTGTAGAAACGGAAGTGTGGAATAGACTGGCCCGACTCGCCCTGATAGACAAAATTAGCCAGCTGCGTAAATTTGACAAAGGGTGCAAAATGGTCTTTTCATTTTTGACATTTTTTAAATGAAGTTTTAAATTAAATATCACAAGGTGTACTTTAAATGCTTTAAGCTACGAATATGAATTGAGAGTAAGGTGATTAAAAAGCTCAAATAAGTGTAGGGTAAGGTGGGCTAGAGCGTAACAAAAGAGTTTATAATGATTGTAGACAACAGAATGTATAATAAATCAACTTTTCTTTTGTACTTAAACAATCAACAGCCTTTGTCCTTCAAATCAGAGTTAGCAAATGTTAACAATTATCCTTAAAAGCCACTTAGCTAATTCGACACTTTTTCGAGATCACATAATTGTTACTGTGTGCCCCACATCTAGGGTACACTTTAACAGTCTTAGGGGTACAATGTAACAGAATAGGACACACCATTACAATTGCACAAAACCTTAAAAATATCAATTAAATACAAAAAACACTTTAACTCAAATTATATCTTTTCAAAATATTATCTGGAAATAGATAAATGAATCATATCAATCTTTAACCGAATTTTAATAACTGGAAAAATTACGTAAGGGACGGGGGGGGGGTGGGTGGAATATAAAATCTTACGAATACATATACTTGGTGAGGGAGGGGTTAAGAAGGCGCCCAAATTACCATTACGTAATTTAAAGATGGCCCCTTTCAGGCATGGACGTCCACAGGCGCTGGCTTGATAAAAAAATCCTTTATTGTTAAAAATTAATCTTTAAAAACTAAAAATTAAAGTTTATACTAAAATTGTAAAAGTTGGTAGATTTAAATTTTAAATTTTCAATTAAATTGGCCCTACAAAATCGGTTCGGTCAAGCAACTACTCGTTGCCTGTTCACTTGACTGTTTCTCAAAGTTGTCCCCTCCCCCCTTGAATAAAGTTTGCGGATGCCTTTGGTTTCAGGGATTGTTTGTGGTCCATGACCCGTTAATGGCAACGATGGGTGTGGAGGCTTTTGTGTGGGTTATAAAAATTTGGATTTCACTGAAGTGTGCGTAGAAAAATTTTGAAGAGGAATGGCAAACGCTTTAGTGAAAGGGCAACGTTATCGATTTACTGACAGTGAGTAAGGTATAGCACGTTTGGGGGAGTAGTTGTATCCGATGTTCCGAGTGATATCTCTACCTAATCATTTTTACGTTGCTCACCTATCGACCTGTTATCTCGTGGAGCGTTAAAACAGGCACGATACCGATTTTTCCTGATCAGGGACGGAACGCATCCACGTTTAAATTACATCTGCTTAAGAGTGTCGGCTACGGGACCGCTTTCAGATCGCAAAACAATGGCGACCCGATAAAATAACTGGAGGATTCATTTATTCTACGTAACTACACGTGCCCGCGCTATCATAAGAATACGGAGTACCCTATGGATCAGTGATGCGCAATCGTTGGCCCTTAAGACCTATATTAACCTCTGGACACCTATTCCCTTTAATTTTGAAAATTATTCAAAACATTTATCTCAACATTTCTATTTACGCTTTAAAATTGCGAGCACCCATCAGGGGAATCAGTTGGGTCTGAATCGAGACAATTTCATCATTAAGAGACTATCTAGTATGTTGACTTCTCCTATCTAGTGCGACAAAGCTGCTGTATAAAGTACCGGAAAATCATAAAACTGATTCTAATATAGGTATAATACTCCTAACTATTATCTACCAGTAAATTCCTAATAAACGTCTTCTAACAGACGAAAAACCAGAAAGAGAATTTCATAGTGTCATTCCCCGACAAATGTGGATTAATCCATCGTGGTCACACCTTCTTATAATCACAAAGTGGTCACATGGGATTCACCGCACCCCAGCGTCATATTTAACTTACCATTGTGGTGCTTTTAAATCTTTTAACTTTTCAGTGATAATTGTACAGTCGGAATACTCATGCAAACATGCTGTAATAGTTTTTTTCTAGAAATTTAAATTTTGATATGATGAAGTTTGTAGGTAGTTAAGAAGATAATTGTGGAAAAAGCGATGTGTTCTTATAAAAAAAAAGTTTTTAAATGGTACTATTAAAGTCTAAAAATTTGCAGAAATATTGGCAATGAAAAAAAATTGCCTGGGGTGCGATACACCCCGCGTGACCACGAAGGGTTAAAAATAAATTTTGCGCACCACTGCTCTAGCTTGCAATATAAAACAGCCATCTCCCTTTTCCTTTCTGTGGCTCTTCTTCCCTTTCTCACTCTCTCTCTCTCTCTCTGTACACCCTGCCTCCATCACTTTGGTCAGTTACTCCCCTTTAACACCGCGGTACTCCTTTTCTGCCAGCGATTCAGCACGATAGATCGAAGGGAAGAAGAGCCAGCACCTCCGTCGATCCATCCGGCCACAATTCCCTCTTGTTCCTCCTCTATTTGCCGCTCCCTCTTTCGTTCCTTCCTTCCTGGAGGAGCATCGGACCTCGACCTTCTTTTTTTCTGCCCTCCCCCTTTTCTTTCGCGGAATCACGCGGGGTGTCGGAGGTAACGGAGATACGCGCGGTACGAGGTGTTGTTGCAACAAGGTGTTAGATTAATTGTACGATTAAATCGTCGTAAATCTCGAAAAGGGACGCCCACCGGCTCCGTGCCCGCCCCGTTTGCTCCGCGCCAGGGATGATCGAGGACGAGCGGCCAGAGGAACGAGGCTAAACCGGGGAGAAACAGAGAGGAACGGAGAGAGTTAGAGAAGAGAGAAGCCCGACGTTTCCAGAGCGATACGAATCTTTATGGCGGAAAGATTCTCGCCATCCTCTGCGGCTCAACCCTTTTGCTCTTGTTTGTTGTTGCCGTTGCTCCACCGCTCCGAGTCCCTTTTTGTCTGTTTGCAAGCGCGCGGCTTCCTCTTCGCTGTATTCCCTGGTTTCGCGCAAATTGGAACGACTGTGGCGTACGGTCGATCGAAAAGCTGTCGGCTCTTTACGTTTCGAGCTTCTACGATACGATTTCTACACTTTTGGAAGCGTGCTTCAAGAGAACGATTTATGAACAATGCAAGTCTACTTTCTGATGCTGCTTTCTCTATGTTTTGTTCTTGAAATAATTTATCTTTCAGGTAGGGTAAACTGCACTAATATTAATTATTGGCTCTCCTGATTAAAAAGCCAAATATTAACTCATACATACTGTTGCAAATATGAAACATATTTTTTGCTTTTAATTTTTCTGTTGTAACCAGAAATTGGATTATTTTCTCCCTATTATTATCACTTGTACGAGTCCAAAAATGTATTTTCTTTTTTCAAACTACGAGCTTAGAAAGTACTTTTTTTACAAATTTCTTATTTCTCTTTCGTTATAACATTGCAAATTCCACTAGTTGAACTACACATTTTACAGGTGGCAAAAAAATCAGTGGCGGTTATAAGAAAATAAGAATTTAAAAAAAGAGACTGTGGCACATAACTGATATCATATAGGATGTGGAGACATCCGAGAAAAGACCAATGATTGCAATACAGTAACCATAATCGAATAGTACAATTATTTATACACGTATGTACATATATAAAATTATGAATTTTAAAATCCATTTTCACCACTATTGTTATTCCAATTTTCGTATGTCGCAAGGTGATGCGGAGTGGCTTCAAATTTTCGTATTTAGTTCAATAAATGTTCCAAATTATAACCCCCAGAAATATCACACTGTCTAAAATATATGTAATTGTTTGCCTAATAAAAAACATCCCAATAACTTGATTTTCGCTATTCATTTCCTACATCGCTCCACGCTCAATCTTCTTCATGTCTGACCACAAACGCATATATCTACTTGCTGCATAGCGAGGTCCAGTTACTCGAAGTGTGCTTCCAATTACTACTAATTACTGCGGTAAATAAAATTTCCCGACTTCACTCTATTTACCGCAAGCCAAGCATTTAATTAACTCCCCATTTGGTCGAGGTTGATTCGGAATTCGTTTATACCTATCAAGTACCATCCACGTATTTCACCAGTCTCATTTCATATAATTTGGTAAAATACCTACCTGCTTTCGTTCGTTTCGAAAATTTCTGCCAGTCGATAAATCCCTGACAGCGCATAAAATTCGCGCTCCAATTGCTGTCCGCCTTCCCGTTAATAGGCGTAATTATCTCCATGTTCCAAGGGCCAATTAAAACGCTGTAATTGAAATCGCTAGACCGTGGTGCCATTAAAGCGACACGTTATTGCCTTATTTGTTTCTGTCCTTTTTAATTTCATCAAGATCAGCCGCGTGCATGCGCTGCTAGCGTGATGCCACCGATTTAATTCACTCGAAAGCAATACAATTACCGCAGTGTGAACGTATAAACTGCAGGCGCGAACATCAAGCGTAACAGGTTTTTGCCCTTCGAGCAGATTTCATTTCCTAATGTGCCCATTAACAGCGTTTCATAGGAAGAAGAAGAAATTGAAATTGATTCATTTAATTCACGTATTAACTTCTTTCTTCGTCCTCTTGGAAATTTTGTTTCGTGCAGAGATATTGTAACTTACGAGCACCTTAATTTTTATAAATTTATTTCACTGCCTTCAAGTGGCGCCAATTTGCGTCTTCATTTTGGCGCCAATTTTCTACAGCAGTATGAAACTTGCAATATTCTTACTATTCGAAGATTTTGTTGAAAAACAAGAAGAGTCCTTGTAGAAAACACTATATGTGCCAAAAAGAAAATTTTTTAGAGGAGAGAAAAAGCTTCCCCGACTTCAAATTATTAGTAAAACTGGATTCGTTTTGAGTGCTAAATATGCTTAAGTATACAATAACCGAAATGGATCACAAATTTTTCTATTTTTTGCATTAGTATAGTCCAAATTCCTGAAAAGTTTCATTGTATTTGTACTATCTTAGTTGTAGAGAAAACAGAATTTGCCATTCGGTTATGCTATTTTGATCGACCGAATAATGAAGCCATTTTTAAAGAATTTTTCTGAATAAATACAACATGTAATGAAATTACCGCAAGCTTTATGTTTCATTGGCTTTCGCGTGTTTTCAATGTCTCGTTTGACATAAATTCCTCCGTGATTCAATTCGAATGCCAGCCGCGTATCGACATCGTAACCGTAGGAAACTTCACCGAGATGAGTCACTCGAATTTATCGTCGATTAGGTTCGCATAATTCGAGGACTTTCACTCGCCCACAAGCACGCATTGCTTTCGCTTCTTTTAGTGTTACTCACTTTTGGCCACGGAAATAAGTGCGACTCGAAGCCCCGTTAATAACATGCACGGGGGATCGTGCAATTAAATGGACGGATTATCGAATTTTCATAAAAACGCTCCCAACTCAACCCGAAAGAAAAAATGTTCCCATTTCGTTGCCGTTTTGATATTAACATCACAAGAAGCGATGAGCCTGTTGTAAATTTTTCAATGCTTAAAAAATAGACAAAGTACCATCCTGTGGAACGGGAAACTTTTATACAGATTAATAAATCATGCAGAATATGTCCATAAAAGTACAGCGAGGAAGTTGGCGAATCGAGACAGGTCTCAATGAAATGCATTGTTTGGTGGTTTTTGCAACTTTTTTTTAATTTTTTTTTTCAAATCTTTGCTTCGTGTTAGTATCTCGCTCCGAATCCTGACAGCAAGAACGTCGGCATACAAAATAGAAATATATGTATAATATGGGGTGTCTGGTCTTACGTATATGTTACCGTTGGTATTGTTAAATTAGTATGATTCGATTTATGCAACTCGTGTGCCCAGCTTAATCTCATTACAAGAACAGTCGAAACGGATGAGTGAGTGGTGTATAAATATAAACCAGTAACAAGTGTCTCGTAGCAAGACCGATTAAGTAGCAAAAAAAAAAAAATGAAACAACTCTTAATCCTAATTAAATAAACTCGTTAACGCTAATTAACGGCAGTGACACTGCCATCGTATAAATAATGCGTTCGCTTACCGTTTCGCGATTATGTACAAAGTTTAGAGCGAGCGAATCGAAGTCGAGTTCGCTTCGCGGTCACTGAGAAATGGAAGCACGTTTCCCTTTTATCTCTTTCTTATACTTTTTTTTTAAACTTGTACACGCTTCAGGAATGGTACTAATCTGAACACCGTCGAATTCGTGAACGTTGAAATGAGCTTAAATCATTTCAGCCTTCACGTTTCAAGTGTTATATATCTACGTACTTTCAAAGAGAAAAATAATTTATCAGGGAGTTTTCAAATTAGTTCCATTCCTGCACTTTCTTCTGTTTATTTTTATTCAAGTAGAAATTATTTTGCTCTTTTTTTTCTAGACTTTTTCGATAGATTTAATTGACAGATGAAATGAGTATTGATTTCAGGTAAAAGTAACTGGGAATATTCTATCACATGATTGGATACTTCGATGCTGAATCTGCATCCGATATTTCGTTAATCTCTTACAATTAGTAGTCAAATCTTTCAATTGCAACGATACAGCGATACCTTTCACAATATTCTCAATTTTGAGCATCAATTGCAACGATAGTGCAATAGTACGAATATTCTTTCGCTGTTTTTATCTTTTTCTACATAGATCCTTATTGCCATTGCATTCGTTTGACTCGTAACGCGATCACAGTCTCCTTACAATAGAAAATCTCAAAAATTTTCATTAGAAAAAAAAAATTGCCACAGTTACAGACACGTTATTGTCTAATTCCTTATCTATCCGGCCATCATTTCCCCAGCAGAATCGATTTTTCCGCGAGTGCAATTTTTATAATTGCCACGCCCCAGATACCTTTCTGTGCAACTGTGGCCGGGTAATTACGTTATCGGCATTGTTCTCGCCGCTCGTATTCATTTTCAATTGTTACCCACGGCGATGTCGATGATCTCAAACGAAATCTCCAACGTTGCAGCTGCACAGAAAAGCGCGCAGACCGCAAACGACTACCTGGATTCTTTAATCTAGCCTCTGAGAATAATTCAGGGACCATTCCATTGCTCTCTGTCGTTGTCAACGCTGACAATAGATCATTTCCAACGTAATGACGAAGCTACGGGGGCTGCTGCAGAGATTCTTTTCCCGCATAATGTTTCGTTAATAGCTTGATCTATTAATATGTTTTTGTGTCCTTTCGCTGTTCAAGACTTTATATTTTGTAATTTTTTATTACATTGTACGGAATAAATTGATGTAAGGTAAGGTTCTTATTATAAAAAATGAGGGATAAATGAATGGTAAGTAGAAAGAACAGGTAATGTCACAAAAAAGCAATCAAGAAAATTAAGTGTCTTGTTCTAGTGCAGAGTGGACAAAAATAAAATAATAAAAAATTACCTGTTTTTAACCAGTACCTATACCAAAACTTTAACGTTACCCTACGCAGGCATTTGAACTTTATAACCCTTTGTGATTCGACAGTTCAACAAAATCTTAATATACAAAGCAGAAAGCTTCTATATGGTTGCGTGTTTGACTGTCGCCCCAAAAACTTATGAAAGATAAACTCTGGGATCATGAAATGCCCCAGCTTATTATGCCTGACTACTCCAGATGAATGAATTTTCACACAAAAACCCCAAATTTTTTGTATAAAATCCAAATCTAAATTTCGGGCGAAGCCGAGTAGTAAAGCTAGTATGCTATAAATCGCAAGACTACCAAAAATGGACATTCCTCGTTCCCCCCCCTTAAACTTCAAATAAATGTACTGCCTTGCGCGAGTAAAAGGGTACTCTGGTTATATCCCGAGATTGTTAATTCGCACGAGAGCAAACAGATATTAAGACAATAAATGGAAAAATGGACCCAGAAAGAATTGGACTTCATAACATCACAGGAGATTGAAGAGTTCCTAAAAATGAATTTCATCAGAAATTTATAAACCTCCAGGAATATTGAGAAAAACGCTATGACTTTGCTACATTCTTAAAAAAATTTAAAGAATTTATATCTGCAGCAACCCACTATTACCCTCGTCTTCGTCCACCGCATACCAATATTACATCCACCCTGTCTTTTCGTTGCCCTCTAATAAATAACAAATAATTATCGATTAGATTCTAACAAACAACACAATCTTTCCGTACCTTTTCGTTAAAATTTCCAACCTTAAAATGAAAAACGAAAGCTCAGACATTTTCCTTAAGGCGCCGTCTTTTCCCAGCCGGAGGATGCACTCCTCGGGCCATCGGAGCGCGGGGATCGTAGCTAGATCAATCGTGATCTCTAAACGCGATCAGGGACGAGCGACCTAAACGTGGTTCGTCCCGAACGCGAACGACTTCCGCTCTGGAGCACGCGGTCGCTCGTATATAAACGCGGTCGGCCGTAGAACCACCAGGGTACAACGTGTACTTTGGAACTCGCTATACGTTATTGCTTGACGGAAGTGCCGGCTACCCACTAAAGCTACGAAACGCCGCGAAAGCCCGGCACACAATGGATTATCGTAAACTCCGGGGAAGAACGGTCGCGTGGCGCTGCGTTATTCACCCTCTACACGACTTCCTCGAGGCTGAACCCATTTGCGAGCACCAGGATCGATGGGGTACATTGAACCGAGGCACCGAGAGCTTTAAACATCCACGTTCTTGTAGTTGCTACTGTCTGAGGCTTTCGGAGGCGTCAGCTGTAAATTTCAGGGTTTATTGAGATTTGCAAAATTTTAGAACCACAAGGCAGAGAGCTGGATGCTTTTAACTATGGGTGTAGGTGACTGGTTGGAATGTGAGTATTGGGTCATTGATGTGAGTATATAGTATTGTTTTTTTTTGTGCTTTGAAATAGCGGGTTATGAAGAGAATCTCGAGGAGGTATAGTTGTAGAAGATAGAACGAGTGTGTTGGGGCATGGATGACGGCAAATATTTTTTCTTCGTCTAAGAGAAAGATAGTACGATACACTGAATTAATTTTCGGAATTTTTGTCAACTAACTTGGCTCTCTGAATCGGGAAGTGATAGCAGCAGATTATTAACTTATACTGAGAAAAGCATAAGCATTTCACAGAGTTCTCTACCTTACTTCAAGCAAGCAAAAATAAATTCACAGAGAATATGGAATATTAGTTGGAGATTTTACGTATATTAGTTAAAGATTTTGATATCTTCCATTGAAAATACTCGTGGATCGAAGCACCTTTCTATTAAGATTCTAAAAAATCGGCAATTTATCAAAGAGCCTGCAGAAGGCTCTGCCATCGCCTCAAGGAAGGTTCGCAGTGTCAAAATGCCACCATTCATGGGAACGTAATATCCACCGCGTTGCTTGCGTGGTACGATGCCGCTAAAAGGGGCGCAGATAAATCTCAAAGGTGTTCGATCGAAATCAACGATTATGTCAATCGACACCGATAATCCGATGTAGTTTACGATCATTGTCGATTTTCAATGCGCTCGAAATTACGTCGAGGCGTAAGACATCGTCTGCAAGTCCCATCGAAATTATCGATAAGCTTGCGAGGCTCGCGGAGCAGGTATGTACATATTCCGGAGCGATAAGAGGCGACCCTCGGTGCATCGTCACCTTAAAATCGCAATAACGCCAACTTTATGCCGGTTATTAACCGTAGCTTAACCAGTGGCAGGGGGGACGGCTCCGATTCACTTTGCAATATGTACTCGATATTCCGATCCGTTCGTGATTTTACGAGTATTGTGTGCCGGGCTTAAACGCGCCATTGCCGCGTTATCGTCGAAATCCAACGAGCGCAGAAACGCGCCCGATTATTTGCGCCACATTCACATTTTAATTTCGCAAGGCTCGTCGAAAGGAGATGTCAAGCCTTTTGTTGCGCAATTTTGCACTGGATATTACATTTCTTAACGTTCCAAGATTCAGAATGGAAAATTGGGGAATTGTATTATTGATCTACGGGGTGAATCGATAGGAGCAGAACCGGGTAAATATTTTTCCTCAGCTTGAAGACAAAATGAGATACATGCGGCAGCTTTTGGAGAATTCTAAAAAAACGAAAGTGGCGAAGATAATTTTTTTACAGAGCTGTGCATTTTTGTGCTTATCACTTGACCACGTTCTGTGCTATTAACTCTTCGAGGTCACAACCTTCTTATAATCACAAATTGGCCACATGGGTTCACTGCGCCCCAGCATTTTTCTTGTGTTACCATTTTCCTAATTTTGAAACTTTTAACTTTTCAGTGATAATTCGTAACACTCACACAATCATGTTCTAATAGTCTTTTTCAAGAAATCTGAATTTTGATATGATGAGATTTGTAGTTTAAGAGCCGTTCTCCACGGTTGTGGAAAAAAAGCGATTTTTTTTCGCGGTTTAGTCCTCAGACATTTGAACACGAAAATGCTCTTGGAGCGCGGTGCGCCCAGTGTGGCTACGAAGGGTTAATATCGTTTCATTTCGCGACTATTACGATATTCCATCTACTTTTCGACAGACCTTGCGCCAATTACCAATCGCCACGGGCGATCAGAAACGGAGACATATCTCGAGGCTGGTTTCGAGGATATTATCGAGCACGCCGCCGTGTTCTTTGGCTTAACGATCTACCTTTAGAATTTCATAAACTCGAGATAGCAAAATAGACCCTTCCTCCTTCCGTATTTGGCAGTAATTGCGCTTGCAGGAAAACAAGGGGATCGTCCTCAGAGATTCCCTTCGCATCCGTTACGCCCTGCAAGATGCAATTTACATGGACCTCGACAGACCGAACGTGAAATTGAAACCAGTCCCACGTCGCGACGACCTCGGCGCCTTATCGCACAACTTTCTAACAATACACGCGTACACAATATACATATATATTAACACGATAATACGAACGAACGCAGTTAAATAAATTAAAAAAATTAGAGAAAAGAAACGAGCTTGGATAGTAATTACGCGCCGAGTATGTACAACCGATATCAGTGAGCGAACATCTGCAGTGTTAGTAGAACAAGTGTAACGAGTGTCCACCGGGGGGGTAAGTTCTTAAATAAATACGACAGAGTCGTTTTAAATAAACGCAACGTGTAGCACACGAATTCGAATTCCGCCGTCGCGCGCGGGCCTCGACCGTTTTCCCTTACGTCCTCGCTGTCAAAGGAATGTCTGGATTACATTAATCACTCGGAATCTGAGCGCGCTATACGAACAGTCGTTTGATACTCGACTCGTCGTCGCGGTAGAATAAAACAGGGGGGGGGGGAGAGATGTATTTATACAAAATTAGTCGGGGCCCGGTGAACGTGAGGAATTCGAGACGCGGCCAGAGAAAGTTTAAATAAATCTTAAATAGAGAATGCTCGGAAACTCGAGTGCTACCGCCCGCGAGTAACCGACGATTAATGGGCTTAATCGTCGAAATCGAATGTTAGAAGGAGCGAAAGAGGAGAGAGAAAGGGCAGAGGAGACGTGAAATCTCTTGGAGTAACTTAACGGCGGCTCACCTGAGCCGCCACGAGGCACTTACACACCTAGGTATTCAGCTTACATGCTAGATCGTTCATGGAACATACGTTAATATATCATAGATATATGGGACCAAAATCACCAGAGCCAGTCGCGCAAAACGTTTCGAGCCTCGAGCTATCCACGATCGCCATTCGACGGCTTTTCAAAGGAACACCACGCCGCTCCTCGGCGACCAGGAGGACGTAAATCGCGTACCGTAGGACGAATCGATCGCGCGCCGATCGTGTCACGGCTGGCGAGCGAAATTTTCCGCTCCGCGCGGCGAGCAACGTGGACCAGCGGCCTCGAAAGGACGCGTGTCAGATCGGGCCGATTCTTCTCGTCTCAACGAACATCAAGAAGGCACATCGGAAGGCACTTTTCAGTTTCGCGATGGAATATTGACGTTCAAATTGTTCCTCGTTATAAATAGAACATGATATTTAACCCGATCACGTTTCAGCTGCGATCTCATAAAGATACGGATCACCCGATGATTATCGAAGTGAACGATGAATTTTGTAAAAGAGTTGGAAAATTCTCAGTGGCGCACACGGAGTGGAGAGTAAGGCTGCTGCCTGGCACCCCCCAAAGAAAAAGGAAAAAGGAGATTAATTTAACCGCGGCTGAAGTAATTCAAGAGCTTTGTAAAAAGAAAAGAAAAGTGGATTTTAGTCTTTAAATGAATTTCTATAATCTCCTAATGAATTTTATTCTATGTATTTGCATTAAAAATATTGCCCTCCCCTCAAGATTAAATCCTGAGTGCGCCACTGCTACTGTTGAATGTTTTCTTACTCCCCTATTTGAAGATATCAGAAATAATTTTCCTTTGGAAAATGTGATTTAGAAAATGTCAAAGACCTAAATACTTATTTCTTTACCGCGTTCACAGTAGTTATTCTTATGAGATATCGTGTCTATACATTCGCTATACAAAATAGATAATTTCTTTTAGCTACCTAAGTTCGATTCCTTAGAAAAATATTTCGAGGCTCTCTCCCGCGTACAAATTAAAATACTCCTCTTCATCTAACGGTCGATACCATTAATATCACATTTCTGGCTGAATGCAGTGTTTCATCTTTAACGAGAGATGCATTTCTTACCGTCGTGTGTCCATTGAAAAAGCGACAAATGGCAGGGCGAATCAAGCAACAGCGAATAGTTCCGCCTGCCGGATCGCCCGTGGATCGTGGATCCGCGGAGCGGATGCAGCTCGAGGCTTTGGCGACCGGTGCTGGCAAGCAATCGTGAGAGCAAAGAGGAAATAGCAGTTTCTTCCCTTTTCTCCAATGGAACTCCACTTACTTCTTCGTTGTTGTTGTTTTTTTTTGGCCGTCCACGAACAATTGTCGAGATTACGACGAGCATCACTCGAAGCTCGCAGGACGTACCTCCAAAACGAGCCATCGAGCGCGTCGATATTGTCAACCTTTCGACTGCTATGAACTGTTGAGACAGTGTCGCGATGTTAGCGCCGTGTACCAACGTATCAGCGTATTGTAGCACAGTGATGCCGGCATAACGGTATATAATACCGATTTAATACCAGCATTAGCGTGCTATCCGTAGTAATGGTGCTGTTAGTAGTACACTGTAGTAATATTACTAATCTCATATCAATATAGCGATATTACTAAAATTAATAGTCCTATACTATTACGTTACAATTATATTAGTATAACATTAGTATTAGTACGCGTGCGGGTTATACGATCGGTGATCGTAAACTGGTGCTAATACACTGGCGCACGATCGCTCGCGACACTGCTGAAAGAAGCTGAAACCTTTCGAAGATATTAGATTTCCAACGGAAAAAAAAAAAAGATGTTTTATCACAAGGCCTGCTACTATAAAGAACTTTCGATGAAGCTTAATTAGCAGAACTGACTCCTTTAGACGTGGACTGTTTGAGCTTCTGCAATAGAACAGAGGATCCATATATAAAAATTCATATCTATCTGTAAATTCATGATAGCAGAGATCACCGAGAAAATCTTCTCCCGGATGCAACAGTACCAGTGGAAAGGTTTAAAAATCGACTGTTGCCGTCGTCTCGACGCACCAATAACCGCAGCACGGCTCGCCAAAAACCAGAGAACCGTGGTGAAGCTATGGCTCGTGTAACGATAGAGCATCTTAATTTTACCAAAAAGATGTTTATGTTACAAGAGAAAAGTCGGGACAGGAACCAAAAGGGAAGAAACTGGGGAAAACTTAGGGGGGAGGGGGGGGGGGGTGGTCGCCCAAAACGGGCGTACTATATGTACCCATCCGTAACACGGCGTTATCCTCGAAGGATAATGCCGGACACGGTGGATCGTTTACCTTCGACCTCCATACTGATTCTCCTTTTATCATGCACACTAAAAAAAGACACACGCACGGCACAGTCACGCACGCGACACACGTACATCGTGATAAGTCGCGTATATATATATATAAAGAAGATAATGAAAGAAAGGAAAAAAAAGAACCTGCGCGCAGAAAGAGTCGGAAGCCCTTCGTCGCAGCTCCCTTCGACGTGACACCAGGCTCAAGGTAATCAGGCGGCCACCTTGAGTCTGGAATCGGTGGAAAGGTGTTAACCCCTTGCACTGTGGTGCGCGCTTGCCGATAAACCCGTCGCACACCACGACGACGCTTCGTCGAGATCTTCGCGCAGAACTGTCGCTGATACTCAGAGACACTTCCCAGGGGTTATAATAATCGAGGGGGGGAGGAGGAGGAGGCGGAGGAGGGAAATAAAGATCGGGCGGATAACGGCGCATTGGGCGTTACCCCGGCGGACTGTACGTTTCAATAAATACCCAAATAAATTGTTCGCCCCGCGAACGAAGCTCAGCTCCATCCCATTCGCGTGTTCGTCGGCAATAAATAAAATATTTCCCAAGTGGCTGCCGAGGTAACGCCAGCGCACGCGGAGTGCAAAGGCTTAACGGGGACCGTTTAGAGGCAGTACGGATGGCAGAACTGATACACCAGCCTCTGGCTGCGCTCCGTCTTCTTCATGATCCCCTTCTTGTAGTACTGCCTGATGCTGCGGCTCAGCTTGTCGTAGTTCATCGCTGGCCGATTCTTTCGCTTGCCCCAGAGCCTGGCCACGCGGACCGAGTCCTCGATCTTGAACACGCCCTTGCCGCGGTCCAGCCAGCGTATGCAGGACCCGTGCACGCCCGGGCTCTGCAGCAGTTCCTTAAGGAACTGCCAGAGGTGGATGTGCGAGCCACCGTTTCGCATCTTGCCACCGCTGCCGCCACCACCGCCCACCCCAGTTTGCGAGGAGCCGCAGTCTTCGTCCTCGTCTGGAAAAAAGCGACACCGAGGCGACACGCCCCCTTTTGGTGAATGATCCAGGAGCCTGCCAGGTGCTCGGTGTGGTTTCGTGTCCTTGTGACTTGTGTGTGCCATGCGTTTCTCGGTCGTTGTTTTCACGTTCGCTATATTGGTTAGACGCGTGGAATTCATCGTGATCAAGACCTTGCGCTTCATGTGTTCTCCATCTCGTGTGTTAGATACAGGCGTGACGTGCGCGTGTTTCGCGAAGCATGATGCATGGATGTTATATAGAAAATTCTATCTTGGCTGGTGAGATTGGTAGTATGCTTATTGCGGATTATTGAATTTGTACAGGGTTATTCGCTTCGTTCAGAACGCGCGTGCGAGAACAGATCCCTTGCGTGACTATTTTCATTCAATTGCCTCGATATTTGAAGAGTCCTTGTAGAAAACGCTGTAACTGCCAAAAATCAAATTCTATTGGGAAAGCAAGAATTTCGATGCGCCAACTAGTGGCAGAAAATCAAACTACTGTGAGTAGGCCGAAATCCGTCGAAGTCCATACGATTATCAGTGTTTATATAGGCATTTTGTGAAAAACAAGTGTTTTTAAATTTTTTCGAACACTAAATTTTTACTTCTTCGATTAATAAATACTTATTCGGAATGTTTGGAGGAACCCGGGCCTACTTGCAATAGTTTGCCAACTTACCACCACAGCGCTGAAATTTAAGCCACGCCTCCACTTGGTTTCCCAATACAATAGTATTACCATTGGCACTTGGCACATTTCCAATGAAAGTTTTGTTTTAATTTTGGCACTTACAGTGTTTTCTACAAGGACTATTTACTTGTCCTCAGGCTCAAGGGAGAACGACACTAAAACCTGGAACAAGGCGTTGGCCTTTCCAAAATCCAATTTCTTCTTTTGGATAGGGACTGAGTACTTGGTAAATTGATTTGCTCTCGCACGCGTGTTCCGAGTTAAATGGATAACTCTGTATGGTGGCTCGATTAAGGCATGAATGAAGAGCGTAGGATTCGGTAAGTCTGGAGATGCAACTTGCGACACTTAATCAATGAACGGATGTAACTGCCTAATGGCAATTAAGATTGGCAGAATTTTTTAATAATTATTTGTATTTCTATGCGTGTAGGAATTGTTACTTTAGCCAGGAATAAGCATTATGGTGACTTTATGGTAGGTAGTGTTTGAAATTTGAAACACTATGCTAAGGAACTATTAGTGGGAACAGTAGAAATGGTAGACTGCAGGCGGCAGTCATTTAGGGAAGCACGATGTTAAAAGCAATTGATGAAATAAAGATGATATTTAAAAATCAACATACCATCGGAGAAATCCACGCTGCAGGAGGAGCCTTTCACACTGACAGGAGCCTTCCCAATAGTTGGTGATCCAGCTGTGTCGCTGTTGGGTGTTTGAACAACCCCCGCAGGACTCCAAGATGCTGCCAGTGTGTTGCGCGGCGATTCCTCCACCGCTGCTTTCCAAATTTCTAGCTGCGCATGTAACATGCTGCCACACTGCAACAGAAACAACTTTAGGTTAAACTCTGTTATAATTGTTGCGTTACCATTCTCACTATTCAAATCTGGCATATATATCGAGCAATAGCGAGGCTTCTGCGTGAACTTAAGTTTGGCCATGCTTGGGCCACCATATTCTGTTTGGGGATGTAGGGTAAAGACACCGGTAGTCGACCATGTATCAGTAGTCGACCACTTTCAAGAAAAACATGAAAAATAAGGTTTTCAGAAGTGACGATCTTTTGAACAGAGTATAGTTCCAGTGCAGTTGGAGTGCAGTTAAAGAACTGCACTTTGTTCAAAAGATCGTCACTTCTAAAAACCTTAGTTTCCGGAAACATAGGGAGGCATAACACAGATGCCTACACAGCTTAGCTTAGCTTCCAGGTAGAGTCCCAGTGTTAGAATTAATTCGTTTTAATTTGTATGCGGTAAAGTGTCGGTAATTGAATAAGCCAAATACATCGCATTATTCCAACTGGTAGTACCCTCGCATTAACACGTTGCGCACGGGTGACGTGTACGGTCACGTCATGGAACTCTTGGGCCCGGTCCCAATAAATGTGGAAGGTGAAGAAGAATTTTTCAGGTACCGAATTTTCCTTTTGCATACGCATTCAGTACGAACGTGTTCATCAGTGTATGCATGTCGTTCCAAATTTACAACGTTTTTCACCATAGTGCAGCTGTTTCTTGTATTTAGGTGTAGGTCAACTATTTTTGGTGCCGGACGCAACGTGTTAAGGGGTTACACCACCTTGGCGCTCGGAAAAATAGGTATAAAAATGAACGTTTTTTTTACGCTGCCATTAAGTATATAAATGATCATTATTTTACACATATATATATAGTAGCTTTATGAACAATCTACAATATTGAAGATTAAAAAAAAATAAAAAATGGCGGAGATATAAGCCGATGAGTAGGACTCTCTTTTGAAAATCCTTGCTGATGGTGTACATTATTTCTCTGTTAGGCATCGTCCAAAATATACCAAATAAATTTTTTCTTATATAAAAGGGTAATAGCCACAATGTGACGTAGGGAATAATTTTTAAAAAAAAATTTGTGGAAATGACAGCTGTTTGAAGAAAAAAATGGAATTTTCATCGAAATTTTCAGTTTAAAACATTTACAACTTTCGAACATGGCACCCAATCACAAAAATCCTACGTCACATTTTAGATACTATTATAAAAAATAAGTGTTGTACATTTTAACCAAATCGGTTAAGTAGATCTTGAAAAATCGTGTACACCAGTTTGAAAAAGGTAGTTTCGACAAAAACGCAATATCTCCGCCATTTTTTATTTTTTTTCAATCGTCACTATTGTAAATTGTTCATAAAACTACTATATATATGTGTAAAATAATTATCATTTTACATACTTAATGGCAGCGTAAAAAAATAAGTTCATTTTTATACCTATTTTTCCGAGCGCCAAGGTGGTGTAACCCCTTAACGACACATTCATTCAAAACGTCATCTGTATATACCTACATTAAAACAGTAAGTTTGCAGAATTTTATTTAAAAGCTCAATGATAATGGTCGAGGTATAAAGGACCCAAACGATCGCTTAAAATTCTCAGAAAATGTTACCTCGTGTCTTTTCAAGATCCCAAATGATCATTCATCTGAATTCGTCGCGAGCATTACGACTCGTTCAATATTTTCTTGTCATTGCCACTGATTCATCCGCGAGTGCTTGGCCCCCCCCCCTGCATCCACATAAGTTACGTTATCTCTAATGACTCCATACGAATCCCATTTGCATGAATACCTGCCCCCTTCCCCCCACCCCGATACGGTAAGAAATTCAACGAAAGTGTTCGGTACTCTTAGCGGTTGGCATTCGAAGGTAAAGGGAGAACGGCGGGAAGGAAGAGAGGGCAGGAAGGAGCGAGTAGCTAAATTTATCATACCTGGAGATTAATAATACCTCGCGAACGTTCTGTGGTAATGTAAAACAATTAAGCCCCGTGGTAACCTTGCGGAGGGAGAAACGGGAGTTGAACAAGAGGGAAGGCAAATAAGTGGGGCCACTCAACGAGAGACGGAGAGAATGAATTGGAGTACGTAATGACTGTCGTGAAGTTTCGGTTAAATAATCTTGACGGCGAAGTCAGGCTTCGTGGAAGCACTTTTTGAAAGTAACGATGTGGAGTGACAGTTGGTAACGGGTGGTGTATGGAGAAGAGGCCTGAAGGAATGTAATTATTATAAATGCTTAATGTAATTAGAGGTATACGTGGTTACATGATTATATTATTCAATGGAGTAGCCAAATTGAAGTCTTCAGGGTATTAAAAGAGATTTAAAAAAATTAAAGCCGACTTCGAAATAATAAAAATTAATTATTTCCCTTGTTTAAGCTGCGACTCTCATATTTTCTAAGTCGCCGCCTCATCATTTGCACTGTGTAAATCTGGCACCGACATAAAAGTTACGAGAGTTGTAGATTAAATGATGGAAAAAATTATTTTATACTTTTTAGTACATTTTTATTATTTTGAAGTCGGCTTTAATTTTCTTTTATTTTTAACTTTTTAGTTTTATATATATTGACACAACATACTGAGGAGATATGCGCGTACGTACATAAAATAATAATAATTTGGCGACAATAGTCTTTATTATTAACCAGAAGAATAGATTAACCAGCTCTATCGAAATTTTGTTGAAATAATATTGAAAGAGCATTCAATTTTCTACAATTACTGTATATATATTTTTTTTGTGCTTCCAACCATATTTTAGATAATAGCGTTTGAATATAGAGAGGTCCGCACTACGAGCGTATAGACAAAACGTCACGCCGTAGAGGGTGTGTGGGGGGGGGGGGGGGGGCGCGAAGTGCCGACCTCTCTACATTCAAACGCTATTATCTAAAAAATGGTTGGAAGCACGAAAAACTTATATATACAGTAATTGTAGAAAATTGAATGCTCTTTTAATATTATTCGAGTAAAATTTCAATACGGCTTACCGTTTTTGAGAAATTCTTCAAAATCAAACTGAATGCTAAATTTTAAAAGCTGGTCGGCACCTCTTGTCCGATTGCAATAATCTTTTTCAGGGACTACTTTTGTATGAAATGGAACCACATTAAAGGGGTGAGAGCAAAAGTAAGAGCAGGTTGAAAATAACGGATGGGGAAAACTCTAGTAGTGTGCGTGTAGGCTCGTACCCTGAAATCAGCATGTAACCGTTACACGCTGATTTCATTGCGATTAAATTGATTTGATTTGTGGTTATAGGCTGATTTCAAGTCGTTTGGATTTGTGGTTATGGGTTATATTCATTGATGACTGCGTAATTTTGTAAACCCCCCGGGGCGGTTTCTTTTTCTTCATAACTTTGTATTGTCATCCAAACTACGTGTGTCTGCAAAGTTTCAAGTCTATTGGATAGTTGGAAGTGGGTTAAAATTGAGTTTCTAGATTAGAACTAAACAAACACGCATACAAACAAGCTACACGCACACTACTAGAGTTTTCCCCATCTGTTACATGTCCGCAACGTCATTGGTTTCGAGTGCCCCCTTCCACGCGAGCTTTGGAAAACGCGATGAATGCTCGTGCTCTCGGACCGCCCATCGGGGCATCGCTGCTCTAAGCTATGCTATGTTATGCTATTCTACATCTAGCCGCGCTATAAGAAAAAAACATACAAAACATAGCACATCTTAGCTCAGCTTTTGGTGAAAACCGAAACTTTTTTTAAAACTTTAACACCTTCCAGATGGATTCTTGGCGTCACCAGGTTGCCTCCACCATTCCTTGAAATCCTACCTCGAGAAGACCAACAAGGAAGGTAAGCGAGATTCCAAACTCGAGTTCACTCCCAAGGATACATTCGTGGAACCAGGCTGTCTTTCCTGGCCGGGGTGGCACGGAGGAACGAATTGATAAGAGGAAAGTCCAACAATGAAGAAACGCTAGACGAAGAAGAGAGAGAGGGGGCGGGGAGGGACGAGGCAGAGAGCAATACACGTAAGCGTTAGAATTCCTGGCGACGGAGTCGTTGCGCCGCAAGAGAAGAGAAAGCGGCTTCGCTGAGACGCAACAGGCAGTCGAGCAAGCCAGGCAACCGAGCCAGGCATTCAGGCAGCCGTTGACCCACTTTTCGATCGTTTCTGCCGGGCAAATAGCGCGTCCGTGCACGTACACGCGAGCGCCAATCCTGGTGCACGGGCCCAGCGGAGGCTGAGCAGGGAAAAGGGGGGTAGCAGGGGAGTCGGGGAACGAACGCACCTTAGATGCAGTTATGCGCCACGGCCGCGGCTGCAGAGGCCATGCAGACGGCGACGACGTGTGACGCGCGGGCTACGGTTCTGCGTGCAACGTGAATCGAGTTCTAGTTGTCGGCAAACGGTGCATCCAAGTCGTTGCACCCGGAGGGGGAAAGGATGAATCGCGGCGGTCGGGCGCGCCGCCTTTCCGCCACGGCCAACAGTCCCGTATATTTACGAAACTGCCTTTTCACCGTGAACTTGCTTGACAGATTTCTCGCGGCGCCAAAAGCCACTCAAAAAACAACGGTTTTATTGATTTTATGAGGTTGCCGTGATTTTTTTCAGTACTCTATAATAATTTAGATTTTGTCTCCAGCAGATAATTTTTTTTACCACTTAATAATAATGAAGAGAGCAGCTAGGTTGAAGCAGCGACGATACATTTTATACACAAATGAACGGGCAAATGTTTCAACTAAGCGTTCTGTTGCTCTGAGGGACGCTTTTTCAGGAGACTTTTTTCCAGGGGGGGGGGCAACTTTGGGATTAACATGGGAAAATTAACACATGGAAAATTTTCAAAAGATATTGGAACTTTATGATCCTTGGGGCACTTCAAACTTTTTTGGCAGAACCTAGCTTTTTCAAGGTTAATCTGGGAGACTAAGGAGAATTTTTTTCACTCTAATGCACGCAGGTGCGTTGGGGAATGTGGGATAAATTATTCTCATTAAATTGTAATTTTAAGAATTCCCGAGTGTGGAATTTCGGGATTTAGGGACTCATGGATTTGCGAATTTGTGGATTTGGAAGTTTGAAGATTTAGGGGGTTGGATACAGAAGGATTCGGAGATTTAGAAATTAAAATTCTGGTGCTTTAACAAGATAGAAATTGGGGTACCGAAATATGAAAAGAAATTCCAGATCATAGGTATGTTGTTTGCTAAATGCTAATAAATAGCATTGAAAATCGAAACATATAATTGCAATTACACCATGGAAAATTGTCTTGTGAATATGAATTCGAGAAGATCGAGAAAAACTGCATGGAGAATATAATTTTTTAACGGACCGTAATTTATCAAATCTGAAAAAGTACATTACTGTAATTACAGATGATACTGCTGCATATACCACATGCACAAGTTATGCGACGCATCAATCGAATTGTATGCACCGACAAACGGTGCAACGTAGGTGTTGAATTACACAGAGCCGTGCGTAGGATTGATCAACGACCTTAAATCGGTTGGGGAAATACGTTTTACCAATCTGCACGCTTTCCTCCAATTAAATACCTCTGACGCAACCACTCTCCTTTCCCATTGCACCTGAACTAAATACAGCTACTCTTCAAAGTACAATACTTACCTATGTATTCTATTCCAATACATATAAGGGAGAGTGGGGGAATTACGAACACCTAAGCGGGAAAGCAAACGGAACGGAAACTATGTGAAATACGAATTGGTTTTTTATTTATAAACATACCTAAACTAGTCCTCTATAAACTGCTCTAACGAATTTTACAAAAATTTTAATAAAACTTAATTTTATAATGAAAAAACCAAACCCATGCTGTTCGGAATTACCCGACTGCTGGTGGGGTAATTCCGAACAGAGTGCTAAATATCACAGAAGTCGTAGAGAAAGCACGATTTCAATGGTCAACCCATAAAAAACGTTGCTACAACCTATACCTAATGTATTTTTTAAACTCCACTTCTTGTGCATTAGAAAATAATTGTAATTGGTCGGAATATCGAAAAAAATAGTAAAGGCCGTTTTTTAAACTTTTTTTGTCTGACCCTGTAATGAAAATTAAAAAATCCCGTTTGTAGATTTAAGTAAGTTTTATACATGCTGAAAATTTCATCAAAATCGGTTATTGTTGCTAATCTCCAAGGTTCGAGAATACCCCATCCGAGTTGTTCGTCATTGCCCCACGACAACAAAAAATAGAAAAGAATTTATTTCAGAGGTTAGAATCATAATTCAAGCCACGCCTCAGTCCCAAAATGTTGGTAAAAAAGTGCTTTATTTGAACTTCAAAAATCCCTATTGAATCCTTAATTCAACAGTCATTACGTGTAATTGAAAATGAACAAAATATTACTTGAAACATGATGAAAATAATAAATTGTGTTTATCTTGACTAGCATGAGCATTCTGTATTTATTACTTTCTGCCCGGCGTTGGATACGACCTAAACTATTAGCTAGTGGAGAGGAAGCATCGTTTTTATTTATTAAAGCGCCGTAACATCGCATTCGCGATTACCCCGCGTTCGTAATTCCCCCACTCTCCCTTATACTGCGCGACGCTATTTTTTGTCGAATATATAATTATGTATACATAAGTATACATGTATACCAAAAAGTATCTATTATTCCAACTAGTTGCTCCAAAACACCCAGAAAGAGGCAGGCGTATCAGTATTTACCAAAAGAGGCAACAAAGAAGGTCAGAAAGCTCTGAAAGGAGATCAGAAACGAATTTCATTTACATAGCGTTCGTTTGCACGCTTCCCACGCGTGATACGTATCATAAAACATATCGCTAATTGGCACGAATGCCGTACGATCATTTGAGATTGCCACTTCTGGACGCGTCTCACGATATAAAGTCGTTCGAGGAGCCGTTGAATGGGTTGGAAATTGCATAGTGGTGGGATGCAAATGCTGCTCGGTAAAGTGGCCGAGTATTTTCGAATTTGACGCAACTATGTGCTCCAATACAGCGGGGGATAAACATGCCAGCCTCGCGCCCGTGTAATTTCAGCCTGCCTGTTACATACGTTCGTGGCAATGGGAACGCGGTGCATTGATCTTCGGAAACGTTCCAGGAATCGAATTCCCACCGGCCGATTATAGCGCGGGCTCGCAGGCTGAAGATCCATAACGAATGCGGAATAGCATTAATGACTTCTTCGGGATTTGCGCGGAGCTCCGCCGCGGAGGGTATGAATTACTTAACCGCCACGGAGGAGCGTTAAATTTCAGGTCAAAGGCAAACGGTCCGCTCGTCTAGCCACCCCGGCATCTTTCCCTATCCGCTATACGAATATTGCGGCGAAGAACAATGGGAGATCGGGACGGCGCGCAGATTAGTATCGAGAAATTTATGCGACCGCTATGAAAAGAGGAACGGGGCATCTCGTAAATTGAAGTTCTCGGTGAAATACTTTGATTAAGATTTCATTTCTTTCGATTACGAATAATACGAACCGTTAAACACCGGGGGGAGGATTAAAATTCATGCAGATGCTGGCTGATAAATGGAAATGGAGTTCGCGATTTAGGTTGAGCAACTGTGAGATAATATGCCTGTGGTATAAATGAAAGATTTTCAATAGAATAAATTGAAGGGTAAGGGGAAAGCTGGGAATGTCCATTTTTAGTGATTCTGCGATGTATAACGTATTTTGTTGGTGGCAACTGGGGCCACAGAACTGTCAAATCACAATGGGTTGTAAAGTAGAAATGTCCACGGAAGATAACGTAAAATATGTGGTGTCCTCTTACTTGCACTATGTATTTCTGATTAGTCTAAGCTTGCATTATTTCAGGGGCCATCGGACTCCACTGTGCACATATCCTTGTTTTCACAATAATAGAAGTGGACATTTATTTTGTTACAGTGTTCTGCAGTGTTCCACTTGAAAGATATACAAATAATGTAAAACAATGATCTTTTTAATCAAATATCTTTTCTATAATTACTTTTCTAATTAGAGTATAAATTGTCCATGTTATGAAGAATACTGCAGTTACCTTCGTTGAACCTGTTTTTTTACTCATGGACTAAAGTATTAAAACTGGATTTTCTCAATAAAGTTCTAATGTGACATTTCTTGTTTTTTCTCCTTCAATTGAGGATGTTCCCTTGAAGATTCGATTGGACTAATGAAGACGGTGCAGCAAGGAATTTGAAAGGGGTACGTCGAAGACGGAGTTTTAACAGGGAGCATCGCGCTGAAGGTCGTACAGACGAGGGAAGAATCCACGAAAATTATACGTAGCGTGTAACCGTGAGTTCAATCATGATTCTACGTTACGAAGAGGCTGGCCGTGTGCACCGTGGTGTAATTATCCAATTACACGACGTAAAGCTGAATCTCCATTATGCATGACCACCCTATACCACTGTGTGCTATGCATCCACTCGCCATTAATTTCCATTGCGTTCTGTACGTACGATTTCGAGAGACAGAGATCGTCTCGATACACACCGGCGAACGAATTAGACCGTTACTCTTCGGACCTTTGCATTGCAAAATTGCGCGGCGACTCATCCGTGCGTCGTGACCATTATCGAGTTCAATTTCGAGCGGCCGCTTAAGACATTAACGCGAACTTATTGCCGCGTTCGTTGAGCTATGGGTACTGTTAACGAAGGACGGGAGTTTTTAATATCGTGCACTCTGCGGTGAAGACACTCGAAGGCATCCAAGATTTATTAAACGCGCCGTAAATGTTGAGAGATTCTCGAAAGCGTGAGCTCGGTTCGCAGCTCAGAAGTCCAAGATTTCGCTTAGCGTCTGTGATAAGTTTAGAGATCTGAGTGCTCAATATTTTTTTTAATCCCAGATGGAAGTTTGATACCTGCTCCTGAAAGTCAACAGCTACAAGAATTGGTTTTTTATGATCCCGTGAATTAAGGTGACCTGAACGTTAACATATCACTAAGTATCACACGCCACTAATGCACAACACAGCTCGGAGGTTCTCTGAAAACAGGAAAATAATCTATTCATGCCAGCAGCGATTAATCCACCTCCGCGATGACATCCTAAAAGGCAGCAGCGATTCGCGTCCAAGCAGACGTATAAATTCACGCTCCAGTCGCGTAGCGTATTAAATAAGGAAACAAGACACGGGTACCGTTTCTAAATAAGACGAGAATGCTTCCAGGCGAGGCCTAAGCCATCCGAGCAAAATGAATGCCAGAAGCGTCCAAAGGACGAGCCTCCTTCGGTTTTCCTAATCGGCTAGAAGACAAACGGTCGTCTCCCTACCATTGAAAGCGCGCATTTGCATTCATGCTCCGACGTCGACGATCCCGACGACGGCCTTTGAGGAGTCGTCGCGCTAACGGTCCGCGGCGATGCGACAGAGCAGAAATCTGCAGTCGCTGCTGCGGCGATGTTATGGGCCAGCATCGACGGGCAAAAGCCATCGGGAGAATCCTGGTTCCGTTAAGCGGCGCGAACCGTATTATTACGCCAGCTTGCTTACTCATGGCCCGTCGCCGTTCTTATGCCCGGTTCCTGGGTATGGATTACGGGGAAAGAACGTGGACGCACACCGATTTCCAGGAAATTCACTTTCACCGGACCTTGTCAGCGAGTGTTTCTCAAGTGACTCGCGCCATTAGTTTCTTTATCGAACGAGCCCAGGCTTCTCTTTTCTTCTTCTTCTTCTTTTTCTTTCGCGACAACGGCAAAACCGCGACAGAGATTTATCCGTCGAATGCGATGGCGAACGATAAAACGGAAGTCAACACGTGACTATTGGGCCGCTGTTGCTGTGGGCATTCTCGTGACGATTTCTTATTATAGAGTTGAAGTAGCATGTTCAATGATTCAATCATTTCTGTTGTAAGTGAACTTTTGCGAGAGTGTTTTAGTGCGACAGTTCGTTCGCTTTATTGAACCGAAATCTTTATTAAAAGGGGAAGTGTATTAGAAGCTGTTTCTCTCTTCCCGCCACTTCATGTTTATTAGAGAGAAAGTTTAAAATTATTTTATATCGGTTTTGATAAATAGATAATAGGCAACATTTTTTTAAGTTGCATTTAAAAGTTCAAAGTTTAAATTTGCAAGTGAAAGTTTTGATGTTGCCTTAGAATAAAATAATACCGTTAAGGAACTAGTTCTTGATCAGGCACTAATTTTTTATCAGTTCATGAAATAAATCGTTCTTTTGAGTTTATGTCAATAAATAATTGCTTGAAATAATTACTAACATAAAAACTGATAATTCAAAAATATAGGTGTTGTCTGTGAAAGCAGTTAGTATTGTTAATTTTAGATGATCAAAAACTAGTTCCCAGTCACCTTATTATTTCATACCTTATAAATAATTAAATTATATACTTATTTTCAACTTTTTAAAATTTTTCCTTGAAGTTTAAACATTAATTCAACTTTTAGTATAAAAAAAGTCTATGGTTTAATGTTTTATTAGGTTAAAAATAAATATTAAAGCGGGAAACCCTCTAAACTGATCAGAAACTAGTTCCTTAACGGTAAGTAAAAATTATAGAATTCCACCGATGTATCGGAAATATAGTATTTTTACGTACCGTATCTTTCTCAAACCGTATATTGTACACTGGACAAAAATATAGTACTACACTATATATTATAGTACGGTTAGCAACTCTACCTAACAGTGTGCGAACGAACTGTGGCACCGATCTAATATTTCTACGAATTTGTAATTTGAAAAATTCTTTCCTTTTTTTAGAGAGAGATCGTTGGAATGTGTTTTTCAGGTTTCCTTGGTGAACCGGTGACTTTTCTCTGAGAAAGTTGTCTAGGCTTGTTTTAAACGGATGATCTGTGGGAGAGTGATCCAGTGGGTGAAGCAGATGACGCGAGACTTTCTAATCGAATTGTTTTTAAATGTCTGGATTTTATTTCACGCGGAAGCACAGACACTTCGCTGTTCGGTGAAATGGTATAGTAGCTATTTTGTGAGTACATAGTTCGTGATGTGCGGTGCTAGGGGATTAACTTCTTCCTTATCGTTACATCATTAAACAGTGATCACTTGAATTTATGCAACAGGCAAACAAGGAATCTCCAGTGTCATTTTGACTTGCTAATTTCGAGATGCTAACAGAAGTCGAATTCGAGGACTGTAGTAAAGTCCTCTAAAAATGTACCTGCTTAATTTTAAAGCTTTTCACACATAGATAATACAAGTACACTCTAAGCAAACAAAATACGAAAACTGTGCCAACAATGTTTTTATATTTCGCAATCTACGAGCAAACCAAAAATTGCATTGCCTGCGAGCAAGAAATTTCAGCAGCGATAACGTCGAAAGCGAGATCTGTTATAAATTCCTGGCACGACACGAGATAACCCTTTTGAAAAATCTCGTCGTCGACGGCACTGCTGATAACGGCACGCGAATATAGTGCACGGCGCGTAATCATAACTCATTGAAAGATTTCGCTTTCGCAATTATTTACTGCGCCTACTATAAATAAATTTCATTTTCTCTCATTCGACCATCATCTCGTCCATTACTCCCTCGCGATTACCTACTCTGCCAAATTTATCGTAATTATATTTAAATACATTATCGCCGTAAACAAAGCCTGAGTCACAGCTCTCTTCAATTTCAAGTGAAATGTACTCGACTGGATTTTTCCTCCACATTAATGAACAAAACAAAATTCCATCGGTCTATATCCGTCATCGTTATCCCCCGATGACAATCATCATTCTACCGAGCGTTTGCACCAGTAATTCGTTAAAATAGCACCGCGGAATTCCAACGACTAATTGGCTCGTTAAAACCTGTGGTGGGTCAGGTCGAATAATCGTCCCAGCGCTTCCAAACGTATTGCGTAACGGTGCTCCATTGAAAGCGCGACTTATGTGTTACGCGCTTTTAACGAGTGGGGCTCGCGAAACGCAGAAGCCAACGTGCAGGAATGTTTTTTTAGGAGAGGTCGCATCGAACTCACCTGAGGTGCTCGCTGACAGAATTCTTCTTCGGTGAGGGAAGCCAACGTAGGGCCGTCGACGTTGAAGCTTTCCAATGGCACCGAGGGCAACTGCAGTTGCCTCCTGGCCCATTGGATCCAGGCTGCAACATCTGCTGCGCTCCAGCGCCGCGGTTCTGTAACGACACCACCGTTTCATTATCGATCACTTTCGACCGAACTAGATTGGATTCACGAAAAGAAGGTTCAGATTTCTTTTTAGATGGGCAGGGGGAGTAACTGAGGATTAAAGGAACCGAGGGGACACCTGTCCAGTTTTACATAATCTTATTAATTTGAATACATTTGCTGAAGGAAGCTTTTCTTTCTGTTAGACGGTACTTTTTATGATAGTTGAAACGAAAGGGAAGCTTTTGGAATTCTTAATGGACTTAACAATATCAGATAAAATGAGAGAACACTTTTTGGGTTCTATAGAGGCTTCGTAATTTAACTAAACATTCTTCTCAATTTTCTATTTTTATGGTGCCATAATTCTCAAAACTTGGGGCCCTAGTTTTCAGAATAATGATATTTTAATTAATTCTCGACTGAAACGCATGTAAAGACTCCGTGACGTTCCACACTCGTTGTCACTTTCGATTTCCCTAACACACTTTCTACAGTGGACTGCATCAGTTTCAGGGGTTTCGAAATTTTCGTTGGAACTTGACAGGTGGAGACGGGACGAACACCACGTATGCAGAGACCAGAAACCTGGTTTAGTCATCGCGGCGTATGCAGGAATGAAAAAGATGTTAGAAAACTAGCGGAAGCATGGCACGACCTTGAGCCGAGCCTCGAAATTTCGTAACTCCTCATGAAAGCACGATGTGACTTCGTAACTTATTCCGAGCATGACATCATGGTACGAACTAATAGTCGAACCGGTCGCTCCTACATTCACGAAGATAACGTCCAAGTCTTGCCCGCGGCAAGGTAGCAAGAAGGTCTAAGTGTCTAATGGACATTCACGCACCTTCTTATTACCGAGGGACACTGTTATATCTCTACAATTTATTTATTGTGCAGTAATCAGGGGGGTGGTCATTAAGATTTCTAATGGCTTCAATACTTTTTTCTCTTCCACGGGATATTACTACTTGATACACAATTTAGATAAAACTTAGTAGACATCTTGTTGCGTTGAATTATACAATTGAATTATACTTACTGATGGAAAGTAGGACTATTGGAAAATTATTATTTTTTTACAGCTGGTCTAATGAAAAATTAATGATGTGAGATAAAAATGTCGTTATCTCAGCTGTTGAAACGATTTTGATAATTTTAATTTCAATTATCTGTGATTAACGTCTCGAGGTTTCTGGACCTTTTCATAAGATTACTGTGCATTCAGAGTGTTCTGAAACTTAGCGTCGAAAGACCAACTAAAATAATATTGTGACGATTTTATTAAATAGTCCTCGTTAATTGTAATTTCCTATATGCAACTAACTAGACCTCACAGTATACTTATTGCCATTAATTATGCACATAAATAGTTCCATTAAATTTCCTATTACTGCCTAAACTTATAGAACACTTCCTACTTAAATAAAAAAGGAAATAAGACTGAAGAAACATGTACTGAGAAGAAAGTAGCCTCACTCACCAGGATGAATACCGAGTGCCACGCAGGTATTGTCAAAGTCCTTCTGCAGCTGCTGGATGGCCAGGCTGAGGACAGGCTCGATCTGTTCCCTGGTCAAGTCGCCGACACATTCGCCGGGTTCCATATCTTCCACGAAGCCGGTGCCAACGCTGCCCAGGTCCACGGGTCTCAGATTGTACTTCCTTTGAAAGCTGGTATCCCTCAGGACCTCCCTGAGCAACTGATGATCGCTCTTCTGCCCGTCCTTGAACAGCTCCTCCTCCTTCTGCAGAGGATTCCTGACCTCGTCCTCCGCTCTCTCGAGTTTCAGGACATTTGTCCTGGCGACGTCGGCGAAATCCTTTCGGGCCCCCTTGAACAGCAAGCTCCTCAGCGGCGAGCTGTTCTCCAGCTCGATTGGGTCCGGCGAGGAGGACGTCGTCGACGACGAAGAGGACAGCGAGGAGGAGTTGCTGCTGACGCTGCTGCTACTGCTGCTGCAGGAGCCACTGGACCGTGGCTCCTCTTTGAAGAGGATTTCCTTCAGCAACGGGTGGCCCTGCACTGCGGTATCTTCCTTCTTCGCGAAGAAGTCCGCGTCAAGGCTGTTGTAAATGTCCTCCTCTGTTCTGGGCGGTGTGCACGGCACCGTGCAATCGGTCGAGTCCTCTCGATAGCCCAGACTTTCGGCTAAGAGCCTGAAATAAGGGTGCATCGATGGGTGACGTTATTCGGTGGCTGGATATCACGAGGGGAAATATATATTTTAGTTTCTCTTTTCATAGAGTTTCCAAGTTAACTGGCTGGTGCAAGGTAAGTTACGTGGCTCACTGGATTGATGTTTTATAATAAAGTGGAGAAGAGGAGGATTTAATCTTCTGTAGAAAAGGATAAAGTTTACTAAGTTCGAGTTTATTTCGAGAAATTGACTGGTGATGTGAAGTACCTACTCGTTACACAAAAGGCAATGTGAGATTAATTTGATTTTAATGAAAAGAAAAGTAGGCGATGCATATTAGCTTACAATCAGATGTACGAATACTGAAACTGTAATCAGTGAAAAGAGTATACAAATTTCTAGTAGTTATGGTCAATCAGAAGGGAGACCGTAAAAGAACATTTCAACTTATTTTGTCTGTACACTATCGACTGAGAAATAATTATAAGTCTTGTCAGGAAAATTAAATAGTAGCTTTCGAGTCATAAAATTTGAGCAGGATCCTTATCCACTTAAACAGTTTCACATGAATTACCTACGTACAAACTTCGTAACTGAAAAGCTCGGAAACCTCAAATACCATCGACACAGCTAAATTTTACGCTAAAAAGCAAAATTTACCTGGATTCTTGCAAGATGGCCAGAAGATCCAGGCTCTTCTCCCTTTTCACCGGCTGTTTCGCGGGCGGTTCTGGGCTCGTCGGGTAAAATTGTGCGCTCTGAGGACTCCTGGGAACGTAGTAAGGGCTGGTCGGGTATCCTGGCGAGCCTTCTTGCGAATAATTAGGGGACAGTGGTAGCTCACCCCCAGCACCTGGATACGGTGGACTGGAGAAAGTGATGGGCGAGCCAGGGCGCGGCGACTGTGCTTCCTGTTTGATTTGAGCTGGTTTCAATGTATTCTGCGTATTTGTGGCGCCATAATCGTCCGAAAGAAGGGACAAATCGAACTGGAATGTGCTGTAGTCGAACGACGGCGAGTAGCCGGCTGCTGAAGGCACCGTTTGTGGCATCTGGAACAAAAAACAGACTCGTGGTCAGTCAAATTTGCTTATAACTCAAATACAAATATAATTAACAACGTTAGCTAATTAGTCACTCTGTATACTCGATATACTGAAAATAGAAATATGCTGTACAAGTGAAACATGACGTATACCGAATGCCGAGAAATATGGATATGCAGGAGGTTTTTAAGGTATTTCGCTCATCGACCAAGTCATTTGATTAGATATGTAAATAATTCTTTAATTATTCTGATCAATGCGTCACTGTGTCGATTACATTCTATTTATCCCCATGAACTATGCAGATCCCTCCTAAATCTCGTACCTTCTACTTTTTTCAAGCAGCGTAACATAATTTCAAAGACGTTAATAATGCAAACTGATATTTATTCAATGCCAAAGTCCCTTCCTCCTCTAAAAATCGAGCTACAACACTTCGCCCTTAGTACGAAGTACTACATTCTTGCTTTACCGCCCCGACGATACACAATTTACTTCGGCGTGCACGAGCGAGAAGATCCAGTCGAAATGATACACTTTCCTCAAGACTGCGCCGATGGACCCAAGCGTCCATTTATCTTTCCGCGTGTTTATTGCCCGTCCGGCGCTTAAACTCGCGTCAGTTTGCTACGCTCCGTAAGTCACTTATGGCTCAGGGCGATCTCAGGCCCCATCTTTGAGAGTCGTGAAGAGACCGAGGCCGCGATATCGTTCCGTCAAATGTCCAATACGAACCGTAAACGTCACGATCGTTTCCCCGCGAATATTTAATCTTGTTAGGTTACTACCTGCACATTTCTGAACTCTGCAAGTACCTCGATCTGACGTGACAACTCACCCCATACATATGAAGAATAGACGAAGACTCTTAATCTCTGAGGTATAAAAGTTTCGTTACAATTCTAACAAAATTCGAAGAGATAAATGACAGATATTGGCGCACCCATTTTTGCGAACCTAGTTGTCACACTGGCTCGACTCGACCCAAGCCAATTTTCAATCAGCTGCTGTTAAAAAAATATCTGTTAAATTAAGTCGCAAAATTCTGAGATAAAGTTTGAATACTGTAGAATACATGTTCATCGTTGACAATTAGCATTTAAAGTACAATCCTGTTTAAACAGTAGTACCATCTTCAACGATGCCTCAAAGTTAAATTGTGGGCCATTGTGACAACCGAGGATTAAAAACAATGTGAAAATCGGAAAGCTGAGACAGTCCCTGAGCATACAACTCGATGAAAGCAATATTTGTATCCCTGAATCTTTACAATAAATCCCGAAGGAATGTCTTACAATTAGATACAAGACCAACGTCCACACTATCATCGCCCTATTCCACTCATTTCCACCCCGTATTTCCCCTCTTGCTCCTCGACCCATCTAAATCAAACAAACATCCTCCAGCCACCCGGTAATTAAAACTTCATCCCCCCTCCATTAAACACAGTGCAGGTCAAGGGGTGCGATACGATCGGTCGCGATATCGTAGCTGGAAAATAGTACGTCGCCGGGCGAGCGGTGAACTCGCTCGCGTTCCCCTGGCCAATAATAAATATCTGCCCGGTATTTCCTTGTAAATAATCGCTAACGACTCGCTATTATCTACCGTGGCGTCTGAAAAAAATCCGGAGAGGAAGCACAGAGTCAAAACGAAACACTTTCCCCGACACGCGGGGGCCTCCCCCCCTTCCTCACCCCCTCCTGCCGGCCCATCGGTGGAGGTGCTGTGCACCTTAAGGGCCCATTTATCTTTCCGTGTGTTTATTGCCCGTCGTGTGTTTGACCTCGCATCAGTTTGTTACGCTTTGTAAGCCCATTACAACGTTCCCAGTGCATCTTCCCTTAGCTCAGGCGGGGTCGCGTCTGACATTTTGACGTAGTGCCCCGCAAAGGTCGACGCGAAATAAACGATTATACCCATACACGAGGGCCGCGGATTTGCACGCTTACGCCGTGGATGTATATAACCACGTAGAGACACAATACCGCGAGCCCCTACCGCCTCGCCCGCGTACCTGTGCAGACAGGTACCGAAGGGGGAGACAGAGAGGGAGAGATGACCCAGGCGAAGAGATACGGGGAGGCAGAGGCACAAAAGAGAACCGCTTATTTCTTGACTGCTCCTAGCCTCCCGCGAAAGGTCCCGGGGAACGAAACAGTGTGTTTATCTATGCTGATGGGATCTATGGACGATGGAATTCCTCGCCGCGCTTTCCTGAATCGCCTGGCAAAAGAACGGTGTGCTTTAACCCCTCTCCCCCAGCCGGCCCCTCAGCGACTTTGGGACACGGATCTCAATCTGAAGGAATTTCCTTTTGGTTAACCCTCGGATAGCTTGATTGCGCGTCGGACGACTTTGACCTATAATTCTATTCATGCATATTTTTGAACAGAAGCTTTTACGTTAGATTTCGATCGTTTGTGATTTCAAATTCTTGTGCTTCTCGAGAAGTAACAGTAATCGTGAGTGATATAGTACCTATGTAATTGAGGGGCCCAATGGAAAACAGGTGCATGATTTATGACGACGTTTTATGATTTTAAAGGAAAGCGTGATGTAAGTTTTTATTTGTCTTAAACAAATTGGCATTTCAAGTATACTGCACTTCCTCTATAAAGGAATGATAATTTATGCATATGTAACATGTGCACAAGGCAGTGATAAAGGCAGTCATCTCTGTGTAATCAATTAAAAAAGAAATGCTTCATTTTCGACAAAAAACGACCTTAGAACCCTTAAGGGAAGTGATTAATCGAAGGGGTGTAGAACTATTGACATTCACCCACCCCTGTGTTTTAACCCTTATCCGATTAAAAAAACCCTCTAATCAAATAGCAGCTATTGCAAAATATTTAGGACACGTACCTTTCATCCGAGGAAGATTTAAAATTTTCAATGAAATTAATTCAAGTCTGTTAGTGGCAACCATGATGAATGTTAAAAAGTGCAGTTTAGACGTTCGGCTCTAGAATACTGCATCGTGCGAATTTGCCTAATTTCAGTGCACCCGGGGTCACTCGATAAGACAAGGCACGCGTGCACGGGCGTTTTGGAACGCCACACAGTGGGGCAAAGTGACGATGTTTGTTTCAAAATCAAAGAACTTTTGATAGAAATGAGATAGATCGATGATTTTTTTTTAAATTAAAGCTGACAGATTGCAGAATAAGGGAAAATTAATGAAATTATGGTACGAACGTTTTTTAACTTTGAAAATCTGTGTTAAACTTCAAATTTTAGAGAAAAATTATGTTTTATCCAATACCATGTCCGGTTAGAAGTTTTTCTTGACATGTTGTACATCATTTCCTATAGATTTTGTTGCGCTGATTTCAAATCCGTTCGCAAAATTTATCTACTACCTCAAGATTTTGAAAAAAAATCGATTTCAAGGTTAACACAGATTTTCAAAGTTAAAAAACATTCGTACCATAATTTATTTAATTTTCCCTTATTCTGCAATCTATCAGCTTTAATTTTAAAAAAAAAATCATCGATCTATCTCATTTCTATCAAAAGTTCTTTGATTTTGAAACAAACATCGTCACTTTGCCCCACTGTGCGCCATCGCAAGTTTTTCGCACGATCAAGTGCACGAGCGGCGAGTGCAATAATTAAAACGGTTAATGGCAGAAACTGGTGATATCTAAACTGCTCAATTAACGGCGAGATACGTCGCAGCATGCCTGTCGAACTCGACGTTTTTGTTGCGAAGGGGCGCGCGGGCAAAATCGTCCCCGCAGCGACAAGTTTTTACGGCTTCTCCTCGGTTTCCTGCTATCTCCTTGGCCTTTCCTAAGGACCAGTCATTGACGTCACGTTCCCGACTAACCAACGGTGCAGCTGCATTCTCTCCTTTCGTGCATTAAACATGGAATTCCACTGAAGTCACGATACACACGCGGGCCGACCTCATCATTCTCGTGGAATCGACACCTTTCCGCCTGATCGGCGGTTAAACCAGACAGAGGAACGCTGATCTCGTCTAACGAATGCTTTATAGTTTATCAGCTCAGGGATACACCGTCAGCATTTATGCGTTTGCAAAAAACAATCGCGGCATCTGTGACCACTGATGGTGAACAATAAATGGCATTTTTAATAGCTGGATGCTTAATATCAATCGAGCCGCGGCAGGCTTTTTTGAGAATGTTGGACGGATTTTTGAATACTAATTGGATAGCTGTTTCGAGACATTTGCTCGAATGTAATTGGACAAAAGAAAAAGGGGAAAATTTACATGATTTCTTATGTTTGAGGAGAGATGAGAGGATTGAAAGACTATTTGTGGTTTTAGATTCGAGGACTCGTGAGATAAATTTCTTAAGTGGTCGAAACACTGTGGTGAACCATCTGATCGAATGTAATAGAATTGTTACTAAATTTATTAGATTTATGGTACTTAGTCATAGAAAAGTAACAAGGCATCGAAGTGACCAGTTAACTGTCAATACAAATTATTGAAATAATAATGAGTCATCTTTGTTAGAAAGGAATGTATATTTCACTGTAACAAGTAGTAATAAAACTGCATTGAGCAATTCTAAATGAAGAGAAAGAAATTATATTCGTACTGTAAAAGCATTCAGGATTTCGCAATTTCAAACAGCTGTTTTTCTCGGCGTTACATAATTGCCACAATTTTTGTGATTTCTGTGTTTACAATTCGTGAAAGTTTTTATAAGACCATTATGAATCCCTTATCTGCATCGAATCACGAATTCAATAGAAAGTCAAGATTGTCAAATATTTCAAAAGTTAAATTGCACAATAAAATTACCGTGATTGTATCATCGGAATTTTAGCAAATGCATATTCGTGTAACATAGGAAGAACAAATTGCATATTTTCGCATATTTCTCGACTGAGCAATACTGTCACAGAGACTGTCCGCATATAATTTACATATTCATCTTCTGTTTGCAACGCTAATTTTGCGAAGTTAAGCGTAACGAGTGGAACTAAAAGTGCGTATAGCCAAGTTCACCTTCACGTGGATCGATAAAATTATCTGTTTTGTTGTGATATGCACCTTCGACGAAGCAACGTGTGCAGAAGACGCTTCGATTACACACTCAAGTTCGCAACATTTTACGATAGCGTGCGAATTATCGTGCACGAAGTTTCACAATAATCAGTCTCCCAACTATCACGAACGAACTTTGTCCGCGGCTGATAAAATAATTTCGGCCGAGGAATCATGACCTTCGATAAGCGCTTTCCAGAGAAAGGGTCGATGAATTTCGGCGTATTCTTTCAACATCTTGCTGATTTCCGTGTGTGCATCTGGAGGAAGCTTATCATTCTGCAGTAACTCTGTTACTCTGTAATCCCTAATACTCAGACTTCTAATCGCACACAACAGAAACTAGAAACGCGCACCGTATGCAAAGTTGCAAATAAAGTATATAAACTTATAAAAAATTAATACACTATTTTCACTTAATCTTGATTATTTCACTTAATCATAATGAATTCTTGGGAATATTAGCGAACGAAAGTCGACGAATCTTATTATGATTGGAGTGTGACGTTGAAGTAACCTTGCATGGGAGAAAGTACCTCTTCAACAACGCTTCACTCTCACTTACGATCGAAATTATATAACAGCATTTTGATTATATTTGTGAATGTGGCACCATTGGTTTTTGCACCTCAAACCAAAGATAAACCAAGGATGGTGTATTTAAAATTCCAAGGTAAGGTTCGAGAGGTTCAGCGACCCAGCGATGGGAACAACAAGCAGGTTCAAGGACAATAATTCCACCGTTCGCAGGACCATACCTTGGATGATCCTTAATCCATCATGACGTAATGGAATTAGAAAGGAGTATGACGTCAGGGACCCGCTTTGTCCGTCGCTGACAATGCTCTTCCAGCATCTTTTCGCTCCCATCGTACAATAAAACGACTGTTCGCTGTTGTAGAAAGTTTCGACGATTCTACCCAGCTGTTGGTCCGATCCGGTGGTACAAGCAATCGAGAAGTTGCCTCTTCGACAGACATTAATTAGCTGGCAAGTATTTCTCCCCGAATTCTCGATAAAGCAATTTCTCTCGATTTACACAAATATCTGTTATATAATTGCATGAGTCATGCAATGTTTTCGATGCGTATGTCGCGTATGTCTGCGAATGATTAATTATTTGCTCCAGTGTCATTGTACCCCTTTGAACTGAATTCTTAATCAGGCATAACGATACGCCTGTACATTAATCGCCGCTTGATATTGATCGGAAACCTTGAACCATGGTATCAACGGAAGAATTTGCATTTCGTGTGTAATTCTTTATGGTAGCTATACGTGGAGACAAAAATGACGCTAGGGATCCTTTACAGTTGAGCATAGGTGTTCTAATTGCAAGAGACATAATTAAGCGAATCTATTCAGTCCGAAATAGTCTATTAAATTACACAAAGCTTATTTACCAAAGACTGAATTCAATTGCAGTAAACTCTTTCCTATAACCAGGATTGGGGAAATTTTGAAACAGTTTGAGACGACATACTAAAAGCTTAAATATTTCCAGAAGTAAATACTGTTTGAAAATATTATTTCATTTAATGCTCGAATAAAATACTGTTTGAAAATACTATATCACAATAAATCGATATAATTTCTAGATAATACTTATATCAAATACTATTTGAAAATACTATATCATTTAATGCTTAAATCGTGAGCAAATACTATTCACTAGTTACACTCGGATTCGAATATATGAAATAGGGGATCGAAACTAGGAGATAAAAATTTCAATACCAAACAGATCACCCAAATGTCTTTGGTAAATATTTCTTGACAGTACTTTTGAACGCCGGTATATATGTTCACACACATTTTTTATATTGTCAGTCAGTCATTATTTGAAATACTATTAGATATTGTTTGAAATACAATTTTCTTATATTTCAATGAACTTGAAGATGAACTCGATGATTAGTATTTCACAATACTATTTGGATGAGTTAGTATTAAAGTATATATTTGAAATAATAGTTCTTTATGTAACTACTATTTCAAGGAAAAGTTTAATTGTCAAATCCTGTATCACTCGAAGAAATAAACACATTTATTTTCATTTATGCATTTGAAAAATCTATTTTCCCCAGCCCTGACTATAACACGTGGAAGTTTAATACGCCATTCAAATGGTATACAATCGAACGTTATTTCCCAAAACCTGAAGCAATAATACCATTCACCAAGCTCTTACACAGCTCCTTATGCATCGTTTCCGAAGACTTGCGTTAAAACATCAAGCAGTGATAAAACGCCAAGTAATAAAAACAATTAAGCCCTCATCTTCTTATGTAGCATCCTTGAGTATCGAAGGAAACGAAGAAAAAGAGTCCCGCAGCATCCCATAGCGCGGAACCTTCGACAACCTCGCGCATCCTCTCGCGAACAACGGGCCGGCCATCTCGACGAGGCGGGCTCGCTTATAAATAAGCAATAAACGAAAATTACTTGCACAATTTGATCTTCGCGCCATTGAGGCTCGCAGGAAGCGGCTGCCGTGCACGGTTGCGAATCCACCGATACCCGTGGACCACCGACGCGCACTTTCGTCGGGACCTGGTTGCACGGCTGCAAACGAGCAAAAAGACACTCGTCTGCAACTTTTTGCAGTGACACAGAGCCTCCCCCCCGAGCGTCGCCATCTTGTTGGTGACTGGGGGGGGTCTCAATCGCGGCCGCTTTAACGACCGGGAATATTTATGAAAGGGATTTCCTCGCGAGTTACCATCACCGTTGACAAGAGATACGACGAGCGAGGCAATCACCAGCCACAATTCCCCGCGACGTCGATTCCCGCCGATTCATCGGCGAGGCCCCGACGATCCATTGGCGTTCCGCGTGTAATTAATTCCAGCTATGCTAAATACGGCCAGCTGATGTCAGCTATCGCTGCGTACGCGTAAATCACGGCCTGGCTGCGTCACGGGCGATTTACACCAGAAATCTGACTTTGGATTTGCTGCTGGTGTGATGGGCATGGGAAGTGGGACAAAGCATCGGTTTGTTTTTTTTCGGGAAGCTGGGGGAGTTCTAATTGCGATGCAGAAAAGCATTAATGAAGCAGAACTTGAGCTTGGATCGTACTTAGCATAGGGGTAGGTGGAATTGGTAGTGGGATTGAATCTGGCTTGGTTTGGTTTTGTAATAATAGTAAAATAGGATTGAGAAAACGAGTGGATTTTATGGGGATTGGAAGCGGGAGGGTGGATGATAGAGTGTAGGTTTATGTGCAAGAAGATTTGATAGAAGATAGGGATGTTAGGGTGATTTCAGGTTCATAGTGTGAAGATGGTACGGGGAGAATTGCAAATAATATTTGCAAAGATGAAGTGGTATGTGTACATTAGTAGAGGGTATATTTCACCTACGATGATGAATTGCCAGGTAAATTGTTTGAGAGTTGTGTTGACATTCAATGTGTTGTGAGATTTGAGATTGAGCAGGCCTTGGTTCTAGTGGAAAGTGAGGTATTGAAGATTTCCTGCTTGTCCGTTTGTGTATTGCTTCGTGTTATTGGCTGTGAGTCTTTTATTGCTCATTTGCCGAGGATGTGTAGATTTATGTAGACTTTGAAGCAATCATGTGCCAAGGATAAATGGAAAATTCCTGGAGTGGTTGTACGAAAGTCTATCGGCAGTCAGAATTTCTGAAGGAAAGCTCAAATAAGCTGTAGACAATATGGAACCCAAGAATAATAAGACATAAAGCCAGGACGTGATTAAGAAACACTATTGTAATTTCTTTTTGGTTTACACATATATTTACGAGTGTTTATACTTGCAATACCAAAGTATGGCACAGTCATGATACTATTTAAAATCCCATTAGTAGGGTAGGGTGGGGCTAAAAGTCCGGCGGGTAAAAAGTCCCGAATGCAAAATCTCTGTTCCTAAACAAAATATCGAGTTTCGCAGTATACTACATAAAAGGCGAGAAGAAACGGAGGTAACCACAGAGTCGCCAGTCGTTTTTGGTCGTTCGTTCGGATTACACGACGTCTTTGGTATTATACGCGTTAAAAAGTGAAATAAATACGTCGCCTTTATTGTTTTGTACGAAGTAAACCGAAGTTTATCAGCGCATCAGCTAAGTACATTAAGATTCTATGTTTCTTTAGTAATCTGTACATGATATTGTTTATTTGGAAATGATAATATTTTCTACCGTAAATATCGCATAAACTGTAGAAGTACCATTGGGGCAAAAAGTCCCTTATTGGGACTGTTACCTCGCATGAGAACTTATGGCCTCTTCACTTGAAATTAGAGAACTATTTATATTTATTATTATTTTTTAGAATGCGCCATTATAAAACAAGGTAGTATTTGATTTCATAATCAAATAATACTAAGAAAATGATTTTTGTTTTATATAAGCAAGGTACAGTTTGAAATGAAATTATATTTTTTATTATTTGCTTTCATAATAAGATGGCCAAAGCATAAAGAAACGATGCCAAAGCCTTTAAATAGTGTTTTTGTTTTAGTTGAGGGAAGATTTTTGATAGTTTTTAGTTCAAAGTAAGTCTCTGACTTATATTTTTATTTTTTGTTAAGCAAATAATGCTTTCCTTTCATTTTGTATGCCGAAAAGAATTGGTTCAATAAATATTTGTTGATTTAAGAAGAGTTTCTTACTTATTTAGTTTTATATTACACGAAATGTTGATTAGAAGATATTAGGGACTTTTTACCCCAAGCAATGGACTTTTTGCCCCGCGCGTGGGGCAATAAGTCCATTTGGAATTGACGAACATTTTGTGGTATAACTCAACAAAAAATAACAATATCACCGAATGAACTTCGCAAACGTAAAGCCCAATAGTTATAGTTTTAACAAAATAACACCAGATATCTCTAGATTGTTAGTACTAAATTTTACATAAGATTATACGAAAAACGGGACTATTAGCCCCACCCTACCCTATTCGCTTCCCCGAAACATAGTCAAAAGTGTAACTATATCCAAGAGCGCGTCGTGGCTGTCTGTCTAAGCACTGACCATATCCACTGAAGCTTCATTTCGCTGATCGAAGGGCAATCTTTCAAGTTGTTAATTGAAAGCAATGTACGATACAGACTCCTACGATTCTTCTTAATGAGCAAAGCAACAAGATGCTACAGACTTTTACGACTTATATTTTAACCCTATTGGGTAAGTTTTTTATCACTTAAAATTTCTTGAGAAGCTAGTATTTTTTAACACATAAAGCTAAATTCGATATAACATAAGAAACAGTGATTCTTTATGATAAAATGGTTCGAAATCGTGAAATTAAATATTTTTGTTGGTGGAGTTTCTAAGAAAAATGATTTTGGGGATAGTCGTGTCCGTCTGTTACTGACAAAGAAGCCTTAATGAAGATTAAATCGATCGCAATTAACCGAGGCAGATAGTAAGTTTGTCAGATTGACTTTTATTTGCTGCTGCTGCCAAACGACTCGTTTTCCAAGGGCACTGGAATGCAGACGTTTAAAAGGTGTCTTCGTTTCGGTGCCCCAAGGCTAGATGATGATATCGACTTCATTGGAATGAAGTTTATACAAGTTGTTTACCAACACTACCTTCGCAGGATCTTATTATAACATTAATTTGAATACTTTCTGAAGAATACAAATTTTTATTGTGCCTGAGTAGCCACTAGAGCTTTATTTTTCTTTGGACAGCCTAATATCACTTAATTAAAGATTCTATATGAAATGTCAAGATTACTAAAACCATGCAAGGATATTCTTATTATTTTATTAATCGATGCTTTTGAAGTCTATGAGACACTTTTATTACACCAATGTAGTTTTAAAAAAAAAAGTAAAAAACCGACTTCAAAGGGTGCGCTAAAAAGGATAATATAATTTTTGTTTGAAATCGGTGCCAAAATAAAAACACAATTGAATCGGCTCGACGTGTAACGTCCCACTAAATTTTTGCGCGCTCTAATTCCCGGGCATTACTGTGCTAATAATGGACTATAATTGATCAAGGTTTAGAAATTTATTTAATTCTGTTTTTATCTTGGCACCGATTTAAAAAGAAATACTTTATCCTTCTTAGTGCACCTTTGAAGTTGGTTTTTTTAATTTTTAGTGGTCTTTGTTTGAAGTGGGTTAAAAAACATTTATCATGGTAATAATTTGGGAGCATACTCTATATAACAACGAAAGAATCATCCAAATCGGTCCACGCGTTACAAAGTTATGCGCGAACATACATTAAAACAGGAATTCTAGAGAATTCTAGAGTATCTAGGTAATAAAAAAACTTTAACATGGCACCACCGGCTCTTCATACTCTTTCAAATAAAAAAAGAATCTTCGAAATCGGTGCACCTATACGGAAGTTATGCGTGAACATACATATATAATGAAATATACGTGACGAATTAAGTAACCTCCTCCTTTTTGAAGTTGGTTAAAAATCAAACAAAGACCTTTACCATAAAATTATAATTCAATCAGCTTCAGTAATCATCACAATACTTCTTGCAAGCTTTCAAATTTCTTGCGAGCCTTGTGCTAAACATCTCAACTACCACTCTTCAATTTTTATCTGCCCCCTCCTCGTCTCCTTCATTTCCCCGGAGATGAAATACCTACTACAGTTTATGTAGGAAAGTAGAAACGGAACGTGGCAATTATTTTTGGACGAATAAAACGAGATAGTGGGACGCTTTCAACTATGCCACAACTGTACAGACCAGTCTCTAACTTCTGGCTAAAAGGACCAGTTAAACCTGCTCCGATTCCCGACATTCTCCCGTCATTTCGCCGCCAAATTTCGTTTTTATGTATCGCGTGATTTATACGTCGCCCTGCGAAACCAATCTGCGAGCAAAGAAGTCGTTGGATCGAACTCACTTTCGACTTTCTTCCTGTCTTCTCGTTAATGAGAACCCCCCGTGCCAATTAAAATGACGGACAATCTCGCGTTCAGGAATCTGGTTCGATACACTTCCACGGAAGAGCGAAACTCGCGACAATATTAATAAACATCGAGTTGTCGCGAGATTGTACCGTTACCTGTCACGATATTCTGCTGTGATCCGCATACTTTTCCGCCGAGGTAATTACCATCCACGTCGTGAAACGAACTGCAAGCATATATAGAATCCATTTGGAACGCTAATGAAACTGCTCGAATTTTAATGGCTGTGTAATCTGTCGTCGCTGAATGTAGAATTCAAATGTCCACAGAACTGTTTCTGTTCTCGTTAAATCTTTCGATTTCTATACAGTCTTTTTTCTATTTTGTATTATATTTTTTGTGTGACGTCACGAAGTCGTATTATTATTTGGTTTGGCAGTGATGATCTGATAAACGGAATGGCGATAAATAGCCGTCAATTAATGGTGACTTCTTGCCACGGTCCTTGAAACGATTACGCAAAGGTAACGGTAACGTGTTCCTTATAATTCATTCTGAATTCTTGCAGTTGTTTCGCGGAACACGATGACGAGTCGAGTGAATTACGTAACACGTAACGCAAAATAAAAAAGAACGATCGATTGATTTTCTTTCATCTGGGCAATTACGCGCGGCGCGTTATGTAATTAAGTACTGTCGTGTGCTTCGTGTTTAATTTAGCGAGTCTGCGGTGACAGTGATGAATCGCGAGGAATCGGGAGAAAAACTGTGGCTCGGGTAACTAGAGTTGGAGGAAGAGTTAATGGTTTGATTAAAGCGGAGGATGAATTGGAGGTAGAAGCAGAGTTTAAAGTAATGACGATTAGAAGAAGAATTGAGGACCTTGCAGCAAGAGGGGTGCAACTCCCTTTTCGACAGCTTGACAGTAAAAAAATCTGCATTGTCTTGTGCACGTTTCATGCAAATTCGATAACAAATGAGCGATTTCTTGTAAATAAATGAAAATATTAATATGAATAATAATATGTAACTAATAATAATGTAATTAATTAATAATAATATTAATACTTATATTATAGAATATTCTTTCGCCAAAAATAGAAATAAAAAACTTATCAACTCAACAACTACTACTTATTATGTGAAAATATATATTTCTGAATTAGTGCTCGTTTTTTAATGTTAGCTCAAAGTAAGAATTTTATAAACTGTTTCTACTAATTTACTGGAAGTTGGTAAGTAAAGATGGAGCTGCACCCTTGCTGCGTTTTTAAAACTGGGAGGAGAATTGGAGCTCAAGTAGTTGGAATTAATAGACTTATTCTTTAAATAGGTAGATTCAAAAAAACAATTAAAATGTAAGTGAACGAAGTTGAAAGAATTATTGTTTCAATATTTAAAAGGCAGGGGATCTCAAAGCCTATATATGTAGTTAGAATTGACCCCGAAATAATATGAATTAGAAGGCTGAACTGATTTCCGTTCTGTACAGCATTACGCAAATTATTTGCATCAGAGATTTCACAGCAGTAGAAGAATTTAAGGGCCAAAGTTGGTCGACAGACTGAGTTCATCGAGAAGATGAAACTGTCGGGTCAGACATAATCAAAAGCGATGAAAGAGGAAGTTGTTTGAACATTCAAACATCCAGATACCCGAGGTGCATGATAACACAGATGTGAGTCGAAAAGTAATTGGCAATAAGAGCATAGGCAATTGGTATAATAAATTTAATTGCCGGATGAAATCGATTAATTGCAATTAGCCTCGTAGTTTCATTGAATCGCGCTCGATGCACGATGTATCTATATACCTGTATATTATTCGATGAAAAATCTCGCGAAGAAAACAAATTCGCGCGGAAACAATGTCTGAAAAATGTCACGACAGAAGTATCACGTGACGCGAGGATGTTAATAAGAAGCATAAATCAGATAATGAAAAACCGAACGATCGTTGCAGAGGCTGATTGAAATCTTCGCCATGTAGCGACTGCGGGAAGTTTCAACGAAATGACAAATAATGGGAAAACATCGATTACAAAGTTGTTTTTCTGGAGTCACGTAACGGCGGGAATAAATTAAGTCATCGAATGCAACAGATTATCTTCCGACCAACGAAGAATAAAATAAAATTCAATCCGAGCCTTAATTATTTCAACCTCGCTGCTACACGAGTCGATGAAGATAAAAACTTGTGCGACGAAGCGATACCATCTCGCACAGTTCACTTTTTCTTAAAGAAGAAATATAATAACAGAGGAGTTAGTATTTTCTAAAATCCACTGCTACAAATCTCTCTATCACAAAAATATTTCACAACTCGTTTTTAAATCGTGGTAGTCAAATTAATGAAAGATCTAAATCCTTTCTATTACCTCATTTTTTTCCAAGATTTCGAATCACGGCAGCACCGAAAACCGCGAAACACATATGAAATTTCACTGTCATTGAATTCTGCTATTTTTCTGTCGTCAAATGTTGCACACACTGAGTTATACACGCGTTTCCATTTGGATATTACTCTCGCAGTTGGAGACATTTTCGGAGCACATATTCACCGCGATGGAGAGACACAGAAGTTTGGTCTACGCTTCGGGGCATCGAAACTACGAAACTGCTCTTTCAGCGTTGAACATTCACTTCGAAATCTCGCGTGACCACGCGGACGGTCGGGTACCTGAACTGGACGTGAACGACCGCTGCCACGGAACACGTGTACTATCCATGACAGTTGCGTACCATCTAAGATCATCTCTTCCGATCGTCCCACCTCCCATTCCTACGCCTATTCTGTATTCAGGAGGAGACGCCGACTTTTCGCGGTAAAGCTGAATCGATCTCGACGGAACCTCGACACCATTATGACTCGAAGACGACACGAGTACGTTGAACATAATGTTTGATACGAGGTTTTTTATGGAATTTTTAAATAGGTATGCGTTGCTTAAAATATTTGGAGAATTAACTAGGAAGATCTAAGATACACTTAAATTTGTACAGATAAAACTAATGTGATTTAGTATAAAATAAGATTTAAATTTGAGTGTTTTTTTTTTTTTTAATTCGTATTGTATACATTTCTATATCATCTTGGTTTGTTATTTTTCTCGTGCATATAAGCATGTGTTTATGCAACAGCAAGGACTAAAATAGTTGTACGCCAACAAAAATGATTCAATTGTGTTTTTCCTCTTCCTCCATCAACTGCAAGGACGGAAGATTCTTCATTCCAGCCGAGAGTCTTTTGAAAATTACATGGATGCTACCTCGATTATTTTCAACTTCCCCAAGGATACCGTGTAAACTCAATTATGATTGAAACTCTCGATACGTCTCGATTATCGATTCAATGCGATCTATGGCATACGAACCTCGACAACCTTCTGAGAAAATCTTCAACTTTTCACCTGCGGAATTTTAAAACTTGCACTTCAGATACTGTCGCAGCATCAGTAATTGGATCGTGAATGTGGGAAATTTAACTCGGAATAAAATACTGCATAACGAATACGTAGACTTATTTTGACACTGTTACATATATATAATTGGACATTATAAAATTTGGACTCCTAAGATTCGAGGTTTCAAGAATAGGGAATCTTAAAAATCGATATTTCTTGTTATTTTCTTTTTAAATTTTTGTTTTTTGGAAACTCCATTTCGGAGTTGCTACAACACGCAATAATTTCATCAACAGCTACTTCATCGCAGGCTGATTTGCGCGTTCAGAGGCAGTAGTTATTTCTGACTTATTAATTCTGAATTGAATGAGTAAAACATCAATCACGAAAGTGTCAAAAGGGTGTTATTAAGAGTATCTAAAGCAGGAATATCCACCACGAAGGTGTTACCAGGGCATTGTTACGAGTCAACGAGTATCTTTCGGGACAAGTTTCCCTTTGCGGCGCTCCATAGGCAATTAAAATCGTGACAGGGAAGAGAAACGTGAAAAGGGTATGCAGGTGCATATCATTGAGGTGCAAATCTGGCACATATTTGAATACTGGTATCGAGCCGAAGACTAACGGTACGTTTGCACAGTCCCGTTTAAGCGATCAAAGAATTAAAGTAACGATGAAAAAGTAAACCGACATAACATAAATATGTACGAGCAAACGGTTCCTTTAATTGTTAATTTCAATCAATTATCTGAGGGACATTTTAATGAATTTTCTCAACCCCTTTCAACATTTAAATGGCAACATATGGCATTGAAAACATAAATACCTTGGCTATCAATACTTACATCAAATCCATTTCCCGTAAAAATTTTCGAAGAGTAATAAAGGATAGTGTAATTCACTGGAAACATTTATTGCGTTACTCTGAAATTTACGTTATGCAGTACGCTCACTTTTCACGGCAATATGATTAATGATTCGTATCCAACTTATCTTGGTCAAGATAATGAGCTACATATTTTTGCAATAATGTTTTCTTAGTACTAATAATTAATAAGAGAGGTATAAATAATAACCTGTTTGTCCGAGTGATGCAATAAATGTTTCCAGTACTGTACATCGATCACAACGACACGCTATAATATTCTAATTACTATAAATCTGTACCAAAATGTAATTCGATCAAAATCAATAAAGCCTGGGAGTCCCATTGAAATATCACGATAGATGCCCATAAAAAGCGCCAACCCGGAGGGTACAAAAAAGAAAGGACGCCAGAAAGAGAAACAGGTCGATGGACGCAGCGAATAAGAAATGCAAGGAAACAGAAAGAAGGGTGGAAGGAGGGGGACGCTTGCAAAAGGAGCAACAGCCAGAAAAAGAAACTGAAATCAGGGTTTCTATGTAATGTGCATCGCCTTGGCGCGTGTGTACTGTGTACGAACCACTTGAGAGCAGAAATTATGCTCGAACTGGCGCATAACGATAATGTGCATAACTTATGCGCGTAGAATGCAAGTGCACCGCGCGAACCATCGGCGTTGCACCTTTCTGGCGTTGGTATATGGAAAGCTGGCACACACGGTAAAATAGCTAAAGATTCCGAATGGCAATAACGTTGACTAAACACGGTCGCGTGAACGTGGCTCCTCGTTCCCTCGCCTTTCGTCGCTCGACAAGGAATGCAGAACTATGCAACGAAACAACGGATAGTAGCGCAGTTGCAATAGACAATTTGGGATGGGCATACACATGCATGTTTACGAAAAATACACGATTCTCTGAAAAAAGTCTTGGGCCGAGAAATGCATAGAATTTGCATAAAAGTATATTAATGTTACATTGTCAAGGTAGTGGTTTGATAAATTATTTAATTTCATAATACGCGCTGAGAATAGTCAGCCTATTATTGGTAGCGCGGCGAATTTTGTTGCGGGTGCTTAATCATATTATTTGGAAAAGCTCCAGATAATATTTAGAATCAGATTTTCGAGTCTGAAGAAAAGGCGAGCAGATGGAGCAACGATATCCCATCGTCGCGCGATGTTGCAAAGCGAAAAGACCACGTGACGGGCTAGAGATGCGAGATAACGAGGCCCCCACACACTTGGCACCGCGGAGATCGCTGCACGTTCCCTACGTTCGAATAGTTAAACGACGTTGTTGCGGACATTAATGACTAAACATAACTGCGAGCCTATTGCAGTTCCTTATTCTCACGCTTGTCTTTCGCCGGGCTCCCCGCTCTTCCCTGTTTATTGACCGATACGAGAACGAGCGGAACTTAATTACAATGGCATTTCGTGGCACGAGAGTATCACTGGAAGCGAGAAATGTACCGCGATAGTCGTTCGATACACCAGCCACATAAATCTCGAATAAAATTTGAGAGATGCCTCTGAAACTCTGTTAATGATATTTCGAAGCGCGCGATATGCAGAATGTCGGGGAGGTAGCCATGCTTCAGAATGTAGATTTAGATTACACTAAGAATAAAATGTTACACGAAATGTAGGTTGCTCGAACCGTGGTCTCTAACTTATGGCGAATTAAAGCAAACGTTCGAAGCATTCGCCTTATGTTTCAACGCGGATCGCTGTGCACTTAATTGGGCTTCTTTATTAAACAGGTTTCCGTACGATGCTGGCTCGACTCACTTCTTTGTTCCAGTATGCGACTTTTTGAGTCTCCCCCGGAACGATAAACGAGACAAAGTGGCCTCCCACTTTGGTCAATCGAATTTATATTCCAGGAAACGTTTAAAATGCATCGTTTATAATTAACGATGACCACGGCGTGCGGCAGCAAAAATCTGATCCACCTTTTCTTTATATACAAACTCAGAACCATGTAGAATAAACAAACATACTTGGAGGATTTACTTGATCTGCTTCAAACTGGAATTTTCCTTCTATGCTAGATTATACCCAATCATTCATCCCTATTCTCTCCTAAGATACAATCTTGCCCTGGTTTCAAAGCCAAACGAAAGCAATTACTCTGTGCAGGGATGGATTTGGAGATTTGGTGCCCCTAGGCTAACAAGTTGCTGCAGCCCTTTCCACGAAATATCATCAAATATTTTAATTTAGAAGAATCGAGAGAATTTTAAAACGAATTCAATATGAGAACTCACATATGGAGGGCTGAGAGTCGCGGTGCTGTAAGTCCAAATTGTGATAATTCTAGTTAATAACAATTTCTAAGTGCCAAAGGCTCCATGTATTTACTTTCATAGTGAATTAAGTTTTAACTGTATTCTTAACTGCGAAATAAGAACATTTCTTTTTAGCATTTAACTAACACGAGCAGAGTAAGTCCGACTAATTGTAAGTATCGTCGCTTTCATCAGCACAGCGCATGAAAAGTATAAATTAATTTAGTGCATGTGCTGGTGCTGATTGGATGCTGTTCATGCGTTGTGCTGAAGAGTGAAAAAAATAACTTCAATTTTTAAGTATATACATATTTATTATGGTAGTATTTTCAGCCTTTAGATATGTTCCAACAACTGCAATATATAAGTGTGTAAAGTTTTTTGTAACAGTAAACGCAAAACATTATTTTACGAGAAACACAATGCGAGTAACTTACGCCATTCATGAATATCGGCCCTCCAATTTGCTGCACGAAAAGAATTGAATTATTTTCAAAGTGGTCTCAAGCCTGTGTGTTTAAACTTTTTCCATTCCAATTTCTTTCGCTGAAAATTTGCCGCTCCCCTAAATTTGTCGTCCGAGGCTGCGGCCAACTTACTCTATATAAAAATCAGTGCCTGCTCCTGGGTTTCATTAAGAAATCAATACCCGATAGCGATTAATGACTGTTCACAGACATCAGCCCTTCCTCGTTAAATAAACTAGAACTCACCCGAGTTTCTCTATCCCACAGGGTGGTCACAGTTGTTTTTATTTCGCAAATACGATACCGTTTAACCGTTTCGAGGGGGTGCTGGCTGGCGACTCGCTGCGACGCGGCCATGCCACGAGCGTGAGGATAAAAAACGCGGGATCAGGAGGAAGATGAAGGAGGAAACGTGGAAGGCGAGGCAAGACAAATAAATAGGGAGTCGCGATAGCGTAAATAGTAACATAATACCGCATAATGGGGGCATAACGCGGCTTGGTAATGCCGTCGGTGCATCACCGTGAAGAAGTTACGGCAGGTCGGCCTTTGTCCGCCCGTGAGCGGGCCTTAAGGCCGCGTTATTAAGCGTTTTATAGGGCTTGGCGGATCTTCGCGGGGCCCTTGTCCTAGAACAGCGCAGGCGCTCCCTTCGTATAACCCTGTGGATGTTATAAATTCGACCTGTTGCCGGTTACGAACACCTGGATGCTCGTGCTGGCTGGCAGAACTTGAGATCGCAAACGATCCTACCGCGATTTTTCCCCGGGAAAACCATAACGGCCTCGTTTGTATCACGGAGTCGCGCGTGCGCCCGTGTTATGTGCTTCTCGGGATTGTTGAAGTTAAGCTGAAGATGTGCTCGAAATTGGATGGTCTTGTGTCTTTTGGCTTTAACCCTCATCCGCCTCTTCTGCCAATTTGACAAATTTTTCTCGCAAAAAATGTTGTTCTGTCATACAGTTTTATTATTTGCGAACGATCTTATGCCTGAATGTACAGAAAATACTATTCGATATTTTCAATAACAGAATTTGCAAATTTAGCTATATTGTTCCTTTCATTATATTCAGTTATTACCATTCCGTCGATTCGATACCGAGGGACAAATTAAGTTGGGAAAATGGGGGACAGATGAGGGTTAATATTTAGTATGAGATCTTTGCGGGAAATAGTGTGTTTTAATTGTTTTAAGTACCCAAGTGGTGGTTGTGACGATTTTGAAGTTCATTGTTATTCTATTGAGAGTGGTGTTTTGATAGAACTGATGCGGGGGATGATGGATTCGTGCGTTTGCAGAGAGTTCAACGCGTGGATAGTGCGATTGGGACGCGATTTGCAGTTTGAAGCAATGATGCATCCGTTTTGGAAGACACCTCTGCTATTTTATTCGAGTATCTAGTAGGTGCCTAGGTGTTGTGTGTGAGACACTATGTTCCATTCTAAAAAAAGAATTTCGCAACTAGTCAACACACCACTGGACACAGGATTTGTGCAGATCGACACGAGTGTGCCACTTTCTTTAGAAATACGATCGAGTTTTAAGCGTGGGCGATCATCTGCTTTTAACGCTTTCACCGTTCAGTTTTTCTTTTTTTCGACGGAAAAGGATTCACATAAATTAAAAACATTGGATTCTTCATGCGAAACATTACTATGCTTTGCAGCTGGCTGTTTAATTGCGTGCTTATAGAAACTTCGTTGTAAGAAAATGATAAAAGAATTATATCGCAACATGACAAATCCCATTCATTCGAAAGATTTATAGTCTCATTAATTCTGCCAGCAGGAATAGACTATCGCGTTAGAGGAAATGCCCCTGTATTAGAAATTAAGTAAACGGTCTGCCCGCCGCGTCACCGGAATTATATGTTTTCTCTGGAAACAGGATGCAGCCGGAACTTCAAAGTACTCGAATGGAAATCCGAGCACATTCCCTAAAAATTTCAATTTCTGCTGCCAATTTCTGCCCATAACTAACTAGAGCCTTTGCGTAAAAACCCGGCATCGGAATGTCACAATCGATTAACGATATAAAAATCATTACATGTATTACACACACAAAAGTCCTAAATTTCGACTGACGTATAACTGAAGACATTTCGATTCTACGGTCTTAATTTTCCAAGGGCTCAAATGCAAGAGACTGTAATCTCACGAGACAATTATTTCTTTGTTTTATTATTTCTTAATTATTTTGTCATTAGTTTAGTGAAACTCGATTTTCAAAAATTCCATCTCTCGCGACTATTTGGATTCGCCCTTTTAGAGTTCTTCCACGCAAGACGCTCCTGTATCTCACGAATAGTACTTCACATTTTAAGGGTAAGGGGAAGAACGGGGAATCAAGATTTAATACTTTAATACTTTAACCGGTCAGTAAAGAAACAAGGTTCAACGAATTTAATTTCTTAATATAATTTCTTGTTTTACCTTGACGACAGAAGCCTATGCTTAAAATTAGACAAAGAGTGGGGACAATCCTTATTTTGTTCCAGTGCAGAGTGGACATTTCCTGTTTTTAACCAGTACACAAAATCTTTATCGTTATCTTACGGTGTATTTTAACTTCATAACCTTTGTGATTCGACAGTTCGGTGGTCCCAGTTGCCGCCAACAAAATATGCTATGAGTCTCAAGATCACGAAAAATGGACAATCCCAATTTCCCCTTGCCCTTCATTTCAGATACGTTCGCTTGGTGAAAAGGTAGTTGAAAAGGGGATAGAATGACATGGAAAAAAATGTGAAACAGAAACGTCCCGTGTGAAAAGTCTGTTACCTCACGTGGATCTGTTTTAAACGTTTCCTACCGAGGAGCGCGCGGTTCCGCGCTTGCTACCTCGACCGCATAATCGAGTCTCGTTAATAATTGCCTCATTATTGCGCACCGTTGCGCCGCATCGCTTGTAGCCGAGATATTGGCAGTGTTCGCTATTAATAACACTTTGCCGCCCACGCATCGCCATTGTTGCGAGTGGGTCCCGCGCATTACACGTGTGCAGTGTGCAGGCCGCGATCGCGGTGCATACATTACGATGCACACCGACGACGCTGTATGCACACGCAACGGCCGGCCAACAAAGGCGCGAAAAGCCCGCGTTTCGCATAATCCAACGATTCAATTCCACGGCCGCTGGTCCTCGGCCCGAGCGTATTCAATTGTCGCGCGTCGCACACTTTTTTCCCCCCTCTCGCTCGGCGACCGGGACGATCGGGAAAGAATGCGAGAAATTTCGAGGCAACGGACTGGGGCGATGCACGATCGATGGGGATCGGAATAAATCGCCAAGCGGAATGATAAACCGTTTGGTGTTTTCATCTGCCACGATCGTGATGGAAGAGGTTTAATGTTTGCATAAAAAGTTTATACACCTTTTATTACCTAAGTATGTGAAAGATAAAAATCGAATTATCAAGCAATCTGAAAAATTCGTGAATAGTACCGTTAAGGAACTAGTTTCTGATCAGTTTAGAGGGTTTCCCGCTTTAATATTTATTTTTAACCTAATAAAACATTAAACCATAGACTTTTTTTATACTAAAAGTTGAATTAATGTTTAAACTTCAAGGAAAAATTTTAAAAAGTTGAAAATAAGTATATAATTTAATTATTTATAAGGTATGAAATAATAAGGTGACTAGGAACTAGTTTTTGATCATCTAAAATTAACAATACTAACTGCTTTCACAGACAACACCTATATTTTTGAATTATCAGTTTTTATGTTAGTAATTATTTCAAGCAATTATTTATTGACATAAACTCCAAAGAACGATTTATTTCATGAACTGATAAAAAATTAGTGCCTGATCAAGAACTAGTTCCTTAACGGTAATCGTGGTAAATTCTAGTATTGGAGGTTTTAAAGATTTTTTTAGAAATGGCGAGTAATGTGTATAATGAAAAATGTAATGAGAAATCTGAAAGCTTGTCTGACGTCAATTTTTCAATTTTCTATTTAATTAGGGATAATACAGGTAGCGAAATCAGTGTAACCAGTCTCGTTAATTTCCTTCGATACAGCAGTGCTTCGTATCGCGCAATTTACCTATTCATTGTAACAGATATAACTCGCATTAGATATATTCGCGATACCTATCGATCGTAACGATCTCTAAGATAATCGTTCCGTAGCAAACGAAGATTTGTGTCGGGAAATACCGTGTCGTGAAGTCATGATTCGTATCGATTGTTTAAGAATTACGAGGCACGAGCGATATGATCTAAAAACTTTTTATGCCTCCCCCAACACAGTAAGCGGTTTTTTCCATGATTAATCTTCGGCCGAATATAAAATGATATCATGAAAAATGGCGAGTGCGATCGATTGCTCCTATTTTTTGCATCGTATTCGAACACGCAGAAACAACTTGTTCTGTGGGACGGGGAGGCGAGAGTGTGTTATAAGAAAGAAAGAGAGAGAAAAAAATTTGTGAAAAAAAATTGACGCGCGTAAACACTTTGGAACACAAGCATCCGGATATGGGAGCAGAAATCGTTGTTCGCGATAAGATAAAGCCTTGCTCCGCTTTTAAATTAGCTACCCGGAAGAATGCTGATCACCCACGTACGCGGCATAAAAAAGCCATAGACCCCGGCGTGTGTAACGATCGATAGGATCGATACGTATCGGGTAACCACTCGATTTGTAAAAAAAAAAACGATCCACGGGTGTCCTGTTATCTGTAAAATGCCCGCTGTGTTGGATAATAAGTTGATAATAGTTCATAATTTTTCTCATTGCTGCTGTGTAATATCACTAGATTTATTACACTAATTTTTAGCTTAATACATATCTACTGAAGAATTTTCAAAATCTTTGTTCTCATAAATGGACGCTCATTGGGAAAATATTATCACACACCAATGACTTACTTTTTGATTAAGAATTATTCAGAGAATCCTAATATATAGGATTTTATTTTTTAATATAAAATCGAATATTTCATAAATTTCCAAAATAGCCCAAACTCACTAGAAAAATGTGTGTTACAACGTGTAAAATTAATTTCATTAACCAAGGCAACAATTAATTTCCTTCGTCGAAATACCCCATTTTCGTTCCATACACACAACTAAATCCCATTAAATCTGCTCTGGCAAACGATTTCATTCGTCGAACGACCCCCGTCGCTCCCGATAGTTTATTTCATAAAACACAGTGGCTAGACGAGCTAGTCACTCTTTCTGACTCACCCTGTACATCACACGCACGCGCTTTTTTCCTACACGCGAGTTACGTGGACGAACTCCTCTCTCCTTTTTAGCACCCTTCCCTCTGGCCCTCTCGTTTCTTTCACTCCCACCGCCTCTCCGCATCGCCTGGAGGGAGCAGGACGGAGTTAGGAAGTCGCTCGTCACGTGGGACCGCGATTTGGAAAACCCAGAACAGGCCGACCTTGAAAGTGCCGTTCTCCACGCAGGAGAAGGACAATCCCGAGTGTCCTTTCTCTCTGTGTCCCTCTGCGCACGCTTCTCTCTCTCCCTCATTTTTTCCCCTTCCTCTTCTTCTTTCAGTCCCCCACCTACCACGTCAGCATCACATTTTCTTCTTTCTGTCACTTCTCCGCCCCCTCCTCTCAGGCCACCTCGCTCACTCTCCTTTTTATTACACCGTCTGCCCTGTCTTCATTTCCTATACCCGTCTCTCACTACCTTCGCACATTTCTTCTCGCTTTATTTTACGCATCCTCTTCTCCTTCGTTTTTTACACATCTCTTGTAGCTTCCTACGGCCCGTTTATTATTAGCCCTCCGATCCTGGAATTCGTAGTTTGCTTTTCCTTGTTTAGGTTACCGAGTGACTCAAGTCGATGCCGATCAACTATCTTCGGCACTTAGAGTGACGGATCGTGAAAAACGATTCGCTACCTGGCTTGTGCAATACCCCGATTGAAATCTCCGGGGGAGAAAGTGGTGGAGAGGGGATGAAGCTCCTTGCTGTCCGTGCAGAATTTCTTTCTCCACTTCGAGTGAGCGTATATCCACAATCTCTTCGTACGATTATGATGACTCCAACGATTTTCTTACTAATGGACATTAACATATTATACTTTCGTTCTTAATTAAGAAAAATAAATATCGTACCTATTAAGATTACTCGTGGGAAGAGCGCTAACTGTATATCAATTTCTAATACACATTTCTTACAAGTCCAAGTGTTTACGTTAATTTTCATTGGGTAAAAGCGCGACAGTTGCTCGAGATATGAATATTTCAATGTAATTGCCGTGACTGTTAGAGTAATTCTAAAGGCAGCTGTTAAATGACCGACAGAAACCGTGTAAAGATTAGACAGAGGTTTCTTTTCCTTTATTCAAGGAGGCATCGCTCGGCGCCTTTCTCTTTGCGCAACCGTTCCATTTCCAGACAACAAAAGCCAGTCGAAGCTTCACGTATTCGCCGTGAAAAAAAAAAAGAAGGTTTAATAGGATTTGCCGTGCAGGTAAATGTCGAACTACATACTTGAATAATTTATTTCGCCCCGCGAGCAGCGGCTGCTCCTCCGCTGAAAAGCTTCACGTTCGACCTAGCCTCTGGCGAGCCGGTCCGAATAATTAACAGCTTTTCCTTGCGCGCGTGTAAAGTGTTTCCCGCGCGACAAAGGTTAATTACAATAATCGTGTGACGCGTAAAATATCACGACGTTTGTAGGAACAAAATTGTTGCGCGGTGAACAGTCGTTAAACCGATACGTTAACACGGTTGTAAAATTATCTCTTACCATTCGATGTGCTTCTTTAATGAAATTTAATCGATAGATGATCTAATCATTCCTGATTTGATTTCCAAGTGATATACTCGCTGGTTAGTAGTTCGAGTGTGAATGTATATTGCGTCTGATAAATAATCTCTCAATGAACTCGGCAATTGAAGTGTTTAACACCAAGACTTTCTCTCTACGCGTTTCACGTCAGTTGTTTGCGGTGTTATTAGTGGAAATGAATTTCTAGAAACCTATCGATATCGAATCTGCAAGAGGCTCGTAAGGAAACAATTATTCATTACTGAGATTCTTTCGATCCGATTGAATTTCATTATTCTTCAGGGTAAAGACTAAAGTGCACTTCGATTTAACACTCTTCCGTCGTTATTGATGCAAGAAGAAGTTTCCTGAAAGTGCAATCTCCAGAGGGGGCACTTGTTTCACCGGATAACACCATTTTGCATTTCGATCGTGCCGACACGATTCGCGCCAGTTTTCAGAGCAGCACGATAAATCGCGGCGTCGCTCGAGCAATTGCGCGTGTATACCGCAAGAAGATACACGTTACTCAATCTCGTACAATTTTTTTGAAGGGGTCAGCCGCGAGGAATTGTTCTGCATTTAGTTCCATTGCTTGGAACAATTTCATCTCGCAGTAGGGTGTATGTACCAGTAAATGAACACGTACCAGTGAATGAACATTTTTTATTAAAATGAGTAAAATACGTTATTAAAGTAAGCGACTAATTAATTAGAGACTTCTTTCCATTTCTTCCTTCATATCCAAACAATTTTTGCAGCACGTGGAATCAATCGCGCTGCAAACATAATTTTATAATAGTGTTCCTTCATTAGCCTTAACTGTTCATTTACTGGTGCGTTTACCCTACTTCATTCTGCAATTCATTGAGTGAATTTTAATTTTCCTCAAAACATATATTGTACCTTGTTACACTGATATACTGCTATAAATTAGATATTATTTCACCTTACTACGAACAATTGGTGCAATGAAGACGGAAAGTAAATAAATAAAATTAAATAAATTGAACATTTTTTGTGCTCCACTATTCTCTTATCTCCTATTTCCTTCTCATAATCCCTAGCAAATTCCATTTTCATCTATTAGGTGCTTCCATTACCAATCGCTACATCTAAAACTGAATAGAAGCTCCAACTTCTTGTAACCTGCTTTCTCCTTTCACAACTGTACCTCAATTCCCAAAAGCTATTCCAATAATTCCCTACCTCTCTTCATTTAAAACTAACAAGCTTCCAAACTCCACGCAACTTTTTCCGCCATTCTTACCACCTACACTTCCATTTTCAAAAGCTCCCCAAGCATTCCCTTCCTCGGCATCCCAAACCGACCACGAATCCCCGAAAGTCCAGCGAACTCGAGCCAACCAGGATCAATTAGGAGCGCCGAGATTCACGGCTCACAAGAGTCGACTAATTCGGTATCGTGGCTGAAACGAGTCTCTTAAATTACCCTTCATGTTCCGCAGCCGATGACAAATGAATTACAGCCGACGATGCTGACGCGAAGGCGGCCTTCGGTCAACGCGTCCCCGTAAATGGATTTAATTAAGAATCCCGCGCTACTCTATTAGCCGCGAGACGTAACAAAATGCGTTCATTTACGCCCAGTGTGCCTCGGTGGATTTTCAACGGCCAGAGGCTTAGGCGGAGGGCAGGTTCCACGCGGCATTTGTCAAGGCACGATCGGTTCTACCGCGAGGAACATCGGTTAATTGGGAACGGTGTATCGCGCTTAATAAGCTTAATAAGCGGCACGGGTGGCGGCGGTTCACTTGGAGCGCGTGCTCGCCGGCGTCGAATGTAGGCAAGTAGATTTGGGTGGGTGTACTTACGTGGTCGCGTATTGCACGGCGAGTAAGTAGCGTGATGTACTTAATAAGCCGCGTGAATTGCATTACTTTATGCGGAGCCGCGCGTTAAAAACTATCCGAGCTCCGGCGAGCACCGATGCAGGACGCGCAGCGCGGGGCGGCGCGTTAATTTCACGAGGGGGGAATAATAACACCGCGCAGCAGCCTGTTATATGGAAACGAGTTTAATCGAATGTCGCGGGCCGCTTAATAAGATGGCTGAATTATGCTGTGTCGCGGGGATAAAGGTACTGAAAGACCTGCGCGAAAAACCGGCCGGCGAATCGACCCGCGAAATGCAAGCTACGTTTGCGTTATTAACTCCGCCGCGGATATGGGTTTAATAATTCCTGGCGGGTAACGTCGAAGCAACGCCAGTACAAAGTGTTCATTAGTTACTCGCGGGAAAGACGCCTGACGATCTTAGGCGAGACGAAGCGAGGAAAATTCTTGGATATAGTGACGATTACGGCAAAAGTGTGGAATAAATCGACTATGTTAATGACGTCATTATGGTACTATATTATGCGCGTTTCGCGCTGAAAAATTGCTGCCTAGGGTATTAACGTGTTGTGAAAATGGTAAAGTTTGTTATGCAGTTTTTCTCAACGTGATTTAGCTGCCTGAGAATTTTTAGAGTCACGTTGGCGCGCAGAATTGTTTGGTGGAATAATATGTAACTTCAGTCATTAAGAGGAAGTAATAATTGGCTAATTAGGTGCGCGAGGAGATTGGAGTTTGTATTACTATTGTAGATGCTTGAATAAACAACGGTATTCGAGAGCGAAAGATACATACCAATGATAATAGTAGCATATAAAGTGCGAAGTAAAATGAGGTTGTAGTTTGCAAACTGATTTCAAAATACAAATTGAATTAAGGGGGTACATGGGTATTTCGAGGTAAAAAAATCGTTTTTTTTTCGATTGTTTATGATAGCCAGAAGTCCTAGAAGTATTTTAAAAAAGATTTGCAGCGTAAAAAGGAACGACCGGGCCAATGCAGGTAAGTAAAAGCGCCGCGACAGGCTTTAAAGCCGTTTTTCTCAACACCGTGTTTCTCAGGGCGATGAATATTGTAACTCGAGCTCGGGTCGATAATTTTTGTTGAAATTCGACCTGAACCTGCAAAACACTTTTCTTCACAATGTGGAAGTCGGTCACTAAGATCGCATAACTTTAACAACATTTATCACAGAATTAATTCAGTAAAATCCTTCAAAGTTAATATTTGTTGTATAACTCCGTGAATTTTTATTAAAACTTTTCGATCAAGTTCTACATTGTAGATTCTGAATTAAAGGATACTCATAAACAGCTATTTTGCATTTAGATGAGTCAAGATCGTCTCTTTCCATAAGCGAACGTGTAAAATCAGTGAAAATTAAAATTGTTAGCAACCGGTTAGTGAATTCGTTTAAATTTTTTGGAGCACACCAGTAAGATTAAAAAGAAAAATTTCACAAATTTTCATCAACTTGGTACCCCTTTGAAGATAGGTCCGATACATCCTTAACCCTTTAACGCCCAGAGCCGTTATTTCAAAATTGTGAGATAATATATATATATATTAGTCTATATATACATATAATGGTTCTATAGGATAACTTGATCAAAATTGAATATTGATTATTTCAATTTTTCTCCATTCCGTGCCGAAAGTTAAATATAAACAGACGATAGAATTTTACGCACATTCAAAATGAGTGTTGCACCGGTGCAACACTGGGAGTTACAGGGTTAAGTAGAAGTGACCTTTTGTAGAATATTATGAGTGAAATGGACATGTTTTTCTCCGCAATTCGGTATAACAATTCCACCGGAAAATAATCACAGAATGCCACCACTCTACCAAAAGTACTGAACACCAACTCTAACCAAAAGCAGGAAGCAACTGAAGCATTGACAAAATTAAACATTGATTTACATTTCCCAAAACCCCTCCAATACCCCACCACTCTACCAAAAGTACTGAACACCAACTCTAACCAAAAGCAGGAAGCAACTGAAGCATTGACAAAATTAAACATTGATTTACATTTCCCAAAACCCCTCCAATACATAACTTCCCACATACCGCACACAAACGCGCAAAATGGCCACTCGCGATAAATTGAACGATCGCTTGCCCCGCGGTACACCTCCCACATCGACTTTCTCTGAATTGCCATAAAAAAATTGTCATCCATAAAACCTCAGCGCAAAACTCTTCCTGTCCTCCTTAATAGTGCAGTACCTACCTATCTGCGATCTTACGTCGCGCCATATTTCACGTGTCAACTGGTATGCCGACGAAATAGCCGTGGCAGGACACGAGGTCGAACTAGTTATAATTGCACGGCGAGTTACCTGTCAACGTGGTCGCCGTGTTTCTAGCGTCCAATTAACATAACCGCGCGCCGCGTAACTCGTCCAGGGGGGGGGGGCATACAAAGGCCCCTGACTATCGCCATTCGCACAACGGGCACTGATCAGACCGTTATGACATAATTTATTCGTCAATAATAAGCGTGCCCGCGTAACTCGGCAAGCCGCGACCAACGAGACGCCGGGGCAGCACGGCGGAGAGGGAGGAACGTGTTCTCGGTGTGTGCACACGCGTACACGATGGATCCAGCTATTAAAAGCTGTGGGTTTAATTGAGGATACCGCGAGCAACGGTACAGCAAACGAAACAAACAAGTGTACCGTCGTGCACCGATCGCGAAACGCTGTGCGTCGCGCCGAATGAATTGCGAGGAGAGCTCCTTGCATGCGAAACGACGCCGCGGCGGGCGCCGCGCATGCAGACGACGAATCGTCGGTCATCGAGCGAACATACGTAATTAGGTTTTACATTCGGGCCCCTGTTTCCGATTAGCCACAGTTCAAGTCAAATTCGATCCCTTTTTTTTATATATATTTTCGTTTTTGTAGCGCTGAGTGTGTGTGTAGAGTTATGGTGTCAGGAAATGCAAGATGGACAATTGGTTGTTGCGGGTAGTTTTTATATTGAGTCGATCTGTGTAGGGTAAATCCGTAGAGTCACTATATTTCAGACTCTGTACGTGAAAATTCGTTAAAGTGCAGACCAATTACTTCTCTAGAAGTCAAACAGTTGAATGAATAGCGTCAGTTCGGTTTCTTCTGTGTTTTTCTGGATTTATAGGCTATAAAAGGTAAATTCAGGTTACATTTAACCTCTTTTGTCAAACAGCGGTGTACAGAATCGTATTTAAAATATACTTCTAAGTTTATTTTCGTTTGGGATCCAAAATTTATCGGTTCCTCTAATTTGTCGCTCCCCAAAATTTGCCGCCCCAGGCTGCAACCTACTTAGCCTATACCAAAATCCATCCCTGGGTGTTGTTTCGAGGGTTTAAAAATTCACAATGCGTGGAATGATGTAATATGAGGCAAAAAATTCAATCGCCCACTGGTGGAAGTGGGTTGGGTCACTAAGTATAGGTAATAAGACTCGTGCAAAGTGATTGTTATAAAACTTCTAATCTCCCATGAGACGATATCTCGTGAGTATAGGATGATTCCTTGAGCAAACATGAATAAGAAATTTGGAATATCGAATCGAATTTGAAAATCCACGTAGTACTTGACAAAAATGAATCCTATCTCTAAATCAGGTTTTACATTTTGCTTTTATTTCTCCACAAGGACAACCACATACCTATATTCTCCCAAGCAGAAATATTTTTCAAGCACCGACCAAGTCTCTGATCTTTACCAACCAATATCCTGAATTTCCTCCGAAAATTATGCTCTCTTTCATTTCGCCCATACCTAGAGGCAAGCAGCACGCGCAAGAATTGCCGGACAGAAGACGAAGGGATCTCGAGGGTGGTTTTCCACTATCCCCGGGATAGAGGCACGACGTTTTCGGAGGAACGTAAAGCTTTCCCCCGGAAAAAGAAGAAGTTATCCGCGCATTCCCCCCGGTGCACGTGGCACGTACACCTACCGAGCCGCGTTTTATATCTGCCGGTAACGTTCGCGGCATATTTTATACTCGCTGACTTATGTTTAATTCAGCGGAACACCGTAGCTCCGTAGCTCGCATACGGAGAGAGAGAGGATCGGCGAATGCGGGAAGATTGAGCGTAGATTGGCCGGGTCGAGGGAGCAAACGTCGTGAAAAAAGAACGGCCGGAACGGGTTAAAAATTGAAAACGCGGCAATAATTTATTTCGCTAACATCCGAGCGCGCCTTCCATGTCGACCCGCTCCACGCCTCGAGCATTTCGATGCGCGATCGCCTTTCGTCTCCCTCGCCTCCTTTTCCTCTCGTCCTCCCCTTCAAACGCAAACCACACCACTCCGAAAAGCTTTCGATCGAGCAGGCGATGGTCCACGAGCGAACGTCGATTCCAATCGATTTCTTTGGCTTCCATTCCAACAGACCCCTTCACAGATTCACTTCGAATTATGCAATTCCCGAAATATAGAGAACCTTGAAAGTATTGTCCAGATTAAAAAGGAAACTGGAAATTCGTGATTTTTAGGAATTCAACTGGTTTTAAGAACAGCAATCCTTGAAATCTAAGAAGAATATTTTGCGTATGTATCTTAAGTATTGTTCCTTTTTTTGAAAAAACGCTGCAGGTAGTGTAAACTTGCAATCTTTCCGTGCTACATTTCTAAATAACTTCAATTAATTATCAAACTCATCTACCACTTAAAGAGTATCTAATCAATTTCAGTTTCATAGAATTCGAAGAAGCACATACCTATTTCATTGCTGCCCGAGAACTACGTAGCAGAAACGTTTGTTGAAGTCTTCCTGCTGTCGCGGGATCTTCGAGCATATTGCCGAGCTAAACTACTGTTCTCGTTTACTACCAACTCTATCCACCATTTCGACAGCCAGTGACACGACGGAAAGGAAAATTCTCCCGGTTTACGATCATCTCTCGCTCTTCGCCGCAGCGAGCAATTCGCTTGAGCTCGCCATATTAGCAATCGTCCAGTGTCGATGGCCGACGAAGACGCCGCGGGTGGAAGGGTTGAGAGGGAAAGGACGATTCACGGGAGAAAAGGGGTGACGCGACGTGCTCTCGAAAACGCGCAGCATTGAGAAAACTGTGTGGGTGTCGCGCAGTTTTCTTCTCTTCGTCCCACGTTTTGCCGACTATCGTCACACCCGCGCCTCAGGAAACACCGGTGGGCGGACTATACTGTTCGCCATACCGCGGTCTGCTTCAAGCATAACGCGCATTGTGCCCCGCACATTTGCGAGGCGCAGTGTCACAGCATGAACTCACGCATGGAAGATATAGTGGCATCGGGTTGAAAAATCCGGATGACGAATTGGTGACGGTGCCCGTGCAACAGTATTTTACGCGACCCGTTAGAAGTATTTCTTCGAGTCGTTAGTTCCAAAGGGACTCTGATGACGAATTGGTGACGGAGACGGGTGATATATTACAACCGAACCGTTAGGAATATTTTCGAAAGGGAAATCGCTTATTGCTACCTTCGAGGGAGTCCTGTCCGCGTAGCAGCCTTGCCTGAGCAATTAGGAGAACAAGTTCCTCAATAATTCATGGAAACGAAAGAAATATATAGGTACCATATGTTCATCTCCTACAGTCTTCTATACTACATTACAATTTCTACTGAAAGAATTATAATTTATAGATGCCAGTTGCATGATACAACTCGGAAGTAACCAAAGAATTTCTACCTAAGAAGTGTTCTCCTTATAATTTTTAAGAACATAAAGATCTACTTTCTCAGTGAATCAAATGGCCAAGGGTGTTCGACGATATGAAATAAATTAGAGAAGGATTTGAAATAAATTAGGGGAACCTAAAAGGAGAACTTAACCTTTTCAGAGATTGTACCTAAGAAGTGTTCTCTTCACAATTTCGAAGAACATAAAGATCTACTTTTTCAGCGAATCAAATGGCCAAAGGGTGTTCGACGATTTGAAATAAATTAGAGAAGGATTTGAAATAAATTAGGGGAACCTGAAATGAGAACTTAACCTTTTCAGAGATTGTACCTAAGAAGTGTTCTCCTCACAATTTCGAAGAACATAAAGATCTACTTTTTCAGCGAATCAAATGGCCAAAGGGTGTTCGACGATTTGAAATAAATTAGAGAAGGGTTTAAAATAAATTAGAGGAACCTGAAATGAGAACTTAACATTTTCAGAGATTGTGCCTAAGAAGTATTCTGCACATAATTTCGAAGAACATAAAGATCTACTTTGTCAGCGAATAAAATGGCCAAGGGTGTTCGACGATCAAAACCCCCTGTCCCTCTTCAATTCTTTCGCAACAAGCCCGTCTCGCGAAATTATTGTCACGCCTCGAAGGGACGTTCGCCGTCGTATTTTATATCGTAAAATCGCGCGGAATACTATCACGGGGAACGCTCTCGTTCCAACAAGCACGGGTACTTAGAGGAGAACAAGAGGCTGGTTCTACGATTGCATCGACATTGCGGAGGCGAATGTCTCCAGCGACCGGGCTATCGTTACACCGACAACGATGCAATCGAGGGCACCGATCGATGTTTCCTGCGAGGCTGCTAAAGACATAACGTTCTCATGTTTACGATACCCCGGCCGCCACGACGATAATTCGCCCCGTAAAGGGCGTACGCGTATACGCTCGGAACGTATTATTCGCGGCTTCGGACGGGGAATTTTGTCGCGCGAGCCAGTCTGACGGGCACGGTCTTATTCTACGCGCTGATATGCTTTTTACAGACGGGCAACGGTGTCGAGGCAAGGGTACTCATGGTACACCCATATGGCGTACTGCGAGTTATCGCGTGCACCTTCGGAATTATTCTATATTCGCTTGGGCGCGCTCTGGAATTGAGGGCTGATTGAATTTGTAGTTGGGAATGAGTGTGAAAATTCAGAATTAAGTTGTAAATAGAGATTTCTTAAAATTAGGGTATATTTATATTTGCTTAGGTCTACTTAGAAACCGAATTCGTGAATTGAGAATTTTTTAATTATTCTGGAGACGATGGTGATAGCACACGTTACATATTCTTTCTTGGGTGTTATCCTCGAAGAAGTTTATGTTCAATTGGTTAGAATCATGAAAAGTGACAGTAGGTATAAAGTAGAAATGGTGAAAACATTTTAGGGAGTACTCCTAAAGTACTAATTGTAAGAGCAATATTAGCTGCTGCCATTCTTCGTATTTCACAAATTGCAAGTAGGCCAGCAAAGTAGCAAGGAACGGCAAGGAAGATAAATGATATGGAAAATAAGGTAAGGTTATGAAGAAAGAACGAAAGGTTATAGTGCTCGTGAAATATGATATGCTAATAATGCACCTTTGGGCAGAATATTCGCGATATCTATTCTGCACAAAGTAGCATTTGCACGAGGGAAAGGTACTTGGAGGATTATAAGGAGGAGAAATAGAAGACTTTATGGGAACTAGATATCTCTGCATCAGAAATAATTAATCACCCCACACTCCATAGCCTTGTACCGTTGTCTGATACAGATACAAAGTAGCAAATAACAACTGGTGGAAGCAGGACAAAAAGAGTTCAAGGATTAGGGCGAGACTCACGGATGCTGTGCAAACGACAAATACCACGTTTTACGGTATCTCTATAAAAATTCTCATACATTTAGTGGCGTATTCAACTTGCGGGCTACCTATGAATCGGTTCATAATTATATCACGAGTAATAGAAAGTTAACAAGGAGATTAAAAGCATAGGGAATACAAATGAGGAGTTGAAGTGGCCAACGACGTAACTGCCAAAGAATCATAAATTATATTTTTAGTGGAAAATGATGTAAATTTTGAAAAATACTGAAAATTTTCACTTCTGATACTTACATCATTTACCATTTCAACTCCAAAATTGAAACCCACTCTCTGGACTAATAAACACCTCTTCAAAAAATGGTAAGAACGTTTAGTAAACGCACTAGCTCTCGGAAAACAACTCCAAACATCGATACCAACAAGAACAGCTTCCAATAAAACTGACTGAATGTGAGAAAAGACTAACAGCTAAAAGGATGATAGAAGAAGGACTCAAAATCTTTTCATATCCGGAAAGTCTCGTTATAAACTTATCCCTTATCCCTTATCAAGGAGATGAAATACACTTACAAGGGAACACCGCGAACCCGGACTCACCGATTGGAACGTAACTTTGCGGGTTTTTAGAGTGACTAAAAACAAGAACAACGCTGTGTTTCATTTGTGCCCTATCGCCCTTTAAGGGTGTGAAAACTAACCTCAAAATCAAATAGACACTCCCACTTTGTCGCGTATAACTCCTAAAGTACAAGGGACAGAAAAAAATGTTTCGAACAAAAGTTTAATGGTGCAATGAGCACTGCAAACTTGAATTAACAAAATCTTGAAAAGAGTTTAAAAAAAAAATATCTGAACGAAAAAAACTTTTTTCAAAATTTCGTTAAAGCAAGTTTGCAGTGCTCATTGCACCATTAATCTTTTGTTTGAAACATTTGTTTCTGTCTGTTGTAGTTTGGGAGTTATATGCGAAAAAGTGGAGTGCCTATTTGTCTTTGAGGTTAGTTTTCACCCCCTTAAAGGGCGATAGGGCACAAATGAAACACACTGTAGTTCTTGTTTTGAGTCACTCTAAAAACCCACAAAGTTGCGTTCCAATCGGTGAGTCCGGGTTCGCGGTGTTCCCTTGTTAGTATCGCACCAATATGACAACGAAACGAGCCATTATATTTAAAAGCCCCCTGAAAAAAAATATGGAAATGAATTTTACCATAAATATACAGTAACGACGAGATTTCAATAAATAATCAATCTGCGCTCCCTAAGCTCTAGCCGGTATACAGAATCGCGACGAGTGGTACACGAAACAAAACGGAAAGGTAAACGCGGGAATTCGTGGCTAGGAAAGAGAAAGGACTTCGGGAGGCGTTCCTGGAACGTGGTATGGATGGCATCCTCGCAGGATAATGCTGTATAGGCGCATACGTGGACGAGTACACGACGCGACGATTGTGCTCGCGTACCCCGGCATTATAATGGATTCAAACTAAGGGGGTTTGTATTGAGATATCAGTATGTGGCCGGGCACCGGTAATGGCCTCCCGTTCTAAGAACCCGCCTCCTCTGTGTATCCAGAGCAGATAGGATGTGCACAGTACTCTCTCTTTCTGCATGTGCAATGTGGGGTATAACTACCTATATGTAACCGTGTACCCGCAATCAGGCTTCATCCCCTGTCGCCCTCCTCTACGCTGCACAGGGGGATTTCGATGTCCCTTGGTCGGATGGAAATACGAATCAATCGATTCGAATCTGTGTGGAATTTTTAAATAGCACTGGGTCTTGGAGCGCGTTTAATTGAGTCTTGACAATGCTTTGGGTTAATGTGATGTACGGATGATAGGTAGACTTTCTCAAAGAATTTCTTGTAGTATTATCTTGGAACGAAGTGAAAATAATGTAGAAGATCGACGAAGAAGTAGGGGGTCCCAGAATATATTGAAAAATTTTGAAATAGTGGTATGAAGGTCGATTGAAAATTATTTATAATACAAGTGTGTACTGCTTTGAACTTATCGCGTAATAAAATACTATCATTCACCAGCACCCTTTAAAGAATTAAATACAATTAGTCCCAGCACCCTAAAACGTTGGAACTTTAAAATTCCCTTCCTGTATCCCAATTCTTTCATTGCAAGTCCCTGTATTTATATCCAAATTAACCCCAAGTAGTGGCAAAACAGTAAGATCAGCATCCCTGACGGCACAGTAAGACCGCGTCGACGAGGTGTCATTACAATACAATAGAAAACAAGACTGTCCCCCAGCGTGGGGATTTCGAGACGTGTTTTCGCTGGCAGGAGTCGTTGTCACGGCGAAAGCGCGCCGCTGACAAAAGCGCCAACATCTCGGGAAAACGAGAGGATCTTGATCGCGTCCGCGAAGTGGCGGTCAGACGGCGCAACAGATATTTCATCGTACAGAGGGAAATGAAAGGGGGGATTAACAGCGGGCAGCGAGTACTTCGGTTTATAGACGAAGCTGAAAGCGTCCGGAGGATTAAGGCAGATTCGAATCGAGGATCCTTATTGAGATATCAGTGGGTGACGCCAGTAATGGTGGCCCTTGATTCTCGGAACCCGTTCGCGCGTCCGGGGTGCCCTTCTTCGCTTCTGATAGCCGTGCGCGAGAGGCGGCCTGCATCGCTCTCTATTGCGGCGTCATAACTTACAAACTTGTATTCATGAACCGAAAAGGTGAGAGGGAGAGCGCGGCGTCGTAAATTCTGCCACGGCCGCCTGTGTACGTACGCGAACGCGCGGAATTAAAACGCGATACTATAACTCTCGGGCGGCCATTTTTTTTTCTTCTCTCCCCCGTCTGGCTCTGACGGTGAGGCGCGTAACCCACCGTTTAACTCAGCTTTGATAAATACGAGTGGTCGTTGCGCCGACGCAGGTGTGAACACTCGTTCAGGATGCATTAAATCTCGGTAGGTGTCGGGGGATGAACGCTTCGAGGATGAATCGGAGGCGGAGGATCGACGAGACGGATTTGTATCGCAATTGCCACGAGCTTGGTGCTCCTCGCTTGGCTTACGAGGGAATTGGTAGATACATCGTGGATTTGAATATTAAAAGTTTCATTCTTTCAGGCGTCGTGGGTTTATTTTGTGCGCTGCAGGTGTATGGGGATTAGAAGATTTTATCGCTCGGTGGGAATGCAAGACTCTGGGTATCTAAGGGAACAGTTTGTGGAGAGTTAGGAGCAAGTCGATGTGGGTAGGAAAGTTGATACAGAGGAATTACAGAATTTTTATAGATGGGGATCCTAATACAATCTACTCTCCAGGTGGAGGGGAAAGATTTTTGTTGAAAGAAAGTAATATCTCGTTATATAATTTGTGAAAATCAATCTATAAGAATATATTTATTCTAAAGTCATGCGTTACTGGCACGTTGAATTTTTGGGATGAAATAATTGGGAGCTCCTGAGACTTATTTTCTTCTACTTACATGATTTATCAATCAATTAGGCCTATACTTATACAGAGGGTGGTCAGATTATTATACTCAAAACATTTTCGCCAATTTTTGGGATCATTTTAACATGGATTTAATACGGTTAAAAGAATATCTTAAATTGGCAGTTGGAGGTTCTGAAAGGAAACTTTTTTAGCTTTCCAAAACACTCATGAAAATTTCTCCACGATCATGAGTTAGTAAGTTATTGGTGTTCAAAGTGAAAAATACCCTTTTTGCTTTGATCGGTCAATAAAATCATACAGCAAAACCAAAAAAAAAAAACGAAATTAAAGAAATGTTTGCTCCAAAAGTGCTCTAAAAATTTCTGAAGCTTCGTTTTGATAAAACAGTATCACAATGGATGAAAAAAATTGAGTCCTTGATTAAGAACCTAGAAACTTGAAGTGTTAAAATGCATTTTTTAAATATTTTTCGCAGAGGTACAGCCAATTCCATCGCTTAAACTTACAAAATCTCAAACCTTCTTGTTTGAGTATAATAATTTGGCCACCCACTGTAATTCCGTAACACCCTGCGCATCTTGTTGAAGCTCGCCTCGCCAAGCATCGAAGTCACCCGAGTAGGTGATCTAAATAGTTACTTGAAGGAACATCTCCGTCGTTCCGTAGGTGATAGCAGACGAAGTTATGCGCTCACGAATTTTGTAATGTCATTAAAAACAGAGGTCGCGGCAGCAGGCGTACGATCGAACGAAGAATAAAAAAATAAAAAAAGGAGGACCAAGAAGAAGTTGAAAACAGTCACGAGCGGACGAGCCTCCAGTATCGTAAATCACTATCGACCTATTCTATTCAAATGAAACTCGTGTTCTCCCTCTGTGCAATGTCTTTTGCCTCCTCCGCCCCCTGGCCCCCCGCTCCTCTCGCCCGTTATTTCTTTCTCTGTCCGTACAATCTATCGGGGGATTTTGTTTTACTTGGAATTCCTCCGTTAACGAAAGTATTAGGGGGACTTATCTGGTATTCCAAGCGGGCCGATTAAATTTGCGATTAAATTGATGCCATTTGTATTCATTAAGAGGGAGAGGCTGAGCCAAGCTGGGACGTTACTAATGAAATCTCATGAACCCTTTACTGGTTCCTGCGACGATATAATGGAACTCTGTTTAGTATCATCTACCTGTTCACTCTGCCCCAGTTAGGTTGAGATTATTCTATTTCTGTTGATATAAAACGTGCGTCTTCAGTAGAGGGATCCTCTTTAAAAATGGAGTCGATGCTTGAAAGCAATTGGGGATGCAAATGCGTGGATGCACTACTCAGAATGATTAGCAGAGTCTTGTCTAGAAAACACAAGATTTGTTTTGAATGTGTAGCTTGAGTAACGGGAATGACCTTGAATATATTTGTGATATCATTTCGATAGGTGATCTTCGAATCATTTTCTGAAGAATGTACGACCTACTTGATCTCGTTTCGGAAAGCAGGGTACCTATAGTAATTGATTCCACCGAAGTGTTTATAGTTGAGGCTTCATATCTAGAGATCTGAACAGATAAAGATCTAGAACTAACAAGGAGATCGATAGTTAGACATCTGTAGGCTTATACCGAGACAGAAGTTGGTCATCTCGATAAGCAGATACAAGCTCGTCGAGCACTAAGATAATTATTACTTGGAAACGACATCTGATGGATCATACACATACGTTTCTGAGAATGAATGTGGTGGCGACAATATTCGAGAACACATTTGTTCGACAAATTTAGTAGCTACAGTGAAAAAGCTAAGTTAACAACACATACAAGCTAAACAATTAAAATTTCAAACTAGGGTAAAGAAACCAGTAAATGACCGAATTGTTGCATGAGAAGCCCAGTAAATGACCGCATACTTTTATTAAGAATTCTACTTATTAATGTTTGTTTGATACGCAAAACTAAAAATATGGGATATTAAAAGTGCAACTACACTCAATTTATAAACAAATAGTAATTTTTAAATTTATAATTGACATTTCTTTGCCTAATGGTCATTCACTGGTATGCGGTCAATTACTGGTTGGTTTACCCTATCATGTAATTACTCCAAGTATTGTTATCGTCTCGATAGTATTCAGATTTGTAATAACCATTCCACAGTTACTTTTACATAAAAATTTGCCAATTCACATATCCCGTTAGTTACAGTTTTTGGCCGCAAGTATCGCACTACCATCCTCACGCAATGCAATTCAACTTCACCTCGTTCTAACAAACCAGCGCCTTAAATGCAAAATCTAACGCGAGGAACAGTTACTTAACGCTAATTCCATTCTCAAACTTTCTTTCCTCGCGCCACTCTCATCGCCAGGAACCTCCATATTCACGCGAACGTTTATCATAGTCACCGAGCGGTGAATACGTCCCTACAGCGAGTAACATCAGCAAACGCTTCCACCTGTTTAAAAAACGAAGGAAACAGGGAAGATTGATTTCGCGATTAGGAGAAACTGCTTGGGGGAACTTTCTACCTAATCGAAGCCTATAATCGACGGGATTTCGGTGTTCCCGTGGTCGTGAAATGCGTTCGGCGTGCGTACGGCCGGGGCACCGTCGCTACCCGATCGTTCGACCGTGAGCTGGACGGAGAAAAAAGGGAGAAAGAAACGAAAGAGGATAAACAAAAAGCTTTGAAAACCTGTCCATTAAACGCGCGTAAAGGCCGTCCCGTATGTAGGCGACTCGCGGACAAGAGTATCAAGCGGCCTAACGGTAAAGCCACGTACCGAAGAAACTCGGTTGCAGCACGACTGCCTACGTACCCAGAGACACGTATGCACACAACGACACGCTTGCATGTGCATGCGTGCACTTACGCGTAGAAAATTCAGGCAGATGGAAAAACCTAATTATCACCGGCGTTAAATCTTCGCGATCCCGCGAATACCACTTGGTAGGTATAGTTTATGCGTCCGCGAAATAATACGCGCGTATAACTGTACCGGCGTCTGCAGCCGATGTGCATGTGCACCGGTTGCAGCGGTGTTATTGCCAGAGATCGCTCGGATTGCTCTTTGCGATAGTAAAATTAGTCGGACGTTTGCTTTGGTCAATTTGCAGGAGTGCTTTCGTTTGGATATGAAAAGTGATATGATTTTGTTGTGTGTAGGAGCAAAAAGCATGGAAATATGCTGGAATATCTATGCTAGAATTTGTATTTTTGCTGGGTTGATACGAGTATTTTTATTAGCTTCCTTAAGCTATTGCTTGTAGGTTTTATTAATTTGTAAATTACTTAAGAGAGTCCAAACATTAAAGTGGAAACGTGAGATTCTAGTGTTCTGGTAATGTATAGGTAAGAGAATTATGCAAGTCGATTCCACGAAGGAAATATATTATTAGTTGTAGCTTGAACTTGGAAGGAAATGAAAAATGGAAAAATGAGTTGTATGCAATCCTCCAAAGAAAATGAGGATGAATGGCATATAAGTTTATTAAAAAATCTCTTGAAAACATTCCCAAAATAATCGCTACTGAAGGAGTAGAATAAGGTAACTCAAAGAAATAATTCTTCTTATATTAATGAAGAATATTTTTAGGTAATTATTACTTCGTGAATTAAATAGAACCTAAGACGTGATATTACGTACTATCTTATGACAATTGGCCTATCACTTGTGCACGATACTGTATGGGTTGTTAATTGTAAAGTTATACGATCTTATCGACCTTTCTTGAGTTTCAACAGCCTGCAGAGAGTTTGCACTTTCATGCAGTAACGCTCGTTTACCTGCGCTTTCCTATATCGTTTTGGATTTTTATGACCCTTGTAAAATTAATACTGGTTTTACTATCATGTTAACGTTAACCAGTGATTAGTCTACTTTCTCGTTTCCTTACGATCTTTAAAACATGAAGTGCTGCAAAATTCGTTTTGGTGATCGTAGAATATGCGCTAATTTGTGCTTGTATAGCTGCGAAGCTAATTTCACATTTTTCCTTAACTAATGTCATTTATGACTGTTTAACGGGAATAAAGAATATAATGCTGAATATATAACCCCTAATTACCTAAATCATCAATTTCCTGAGGCTCCATTTCACCAACATTCACAGTAGATTTAATACGTACAGTAAAAATATAATATCTACACCGAACTCTCAATGAGCACCTATTAATTCAATTTCCAATTCTAACTTAATCGATATAATTTCGTATAATTATGTATGTCTATCATTATGCTTGGTCAAAAAGCAGTACGTGAAAATCAATTATTATAAATCAAGCAATATACGTGCATTGAATTTCCTTACAAGGATAATTACTAACTTACGTAACTGATCCTTAGCTTCCCAACACCGTGCCACAGTAATCAAACACAAACACATTGAGATACACCCAGGAATCACAGAAAATGCGTCTGAGGCAGTGGAATAAAAAGAAAGGAATGTGATTAGAAACTTCCGTAATAATTCCCATTAATAATCCCACGGCAATAGAGAATGCTATAACACTGATTCTCATTTTCTTCGTTCCTGTCACCATCCACCACTTAAATCATTTAAAAGCCCCAGGATCACTTGTTTTCTGCATTGCACTATTACGAATGTCAGCTATTTTAAGCTAAAGGAAAACCAGTGGAGAAAAACAACCGCGGTGGATCTTTAAGATTCGAAAAAGCAGGCAAGACCAATCTTGGCACACGTTGCGTGATTAACAAGCTCTTAATGTTTGCAGTTTCACGTCTAACTCGAAAACCCCTGCGTTCACGGCCTATAAAAGTAGAACGAGGGGAAAGCCAATTACCGCGCGCATTTCTTTCGCACGAGTGTGATCTCCATTGGCGCGCTCTGTCATGAAAATTAATAAACAATTTCGCCCGAGATATCCGAGGCGCAATAAAACGAGAATACTAGAAACGCTAATAACCGTTGAGCCAACGAAAATACTAGGTGGCGTGAACGCCTCGGTGAACTTCAAATAATAGGTTCCGTAATAAGTCCTTAATAACAGACTGCCAGGAAGCATGTACGCGTGTCTAGTAGTACAAGGTCCCTAAAGGAAAGGCTGCAGGAATAAACTTGGACAAGTTTATCCAGTAGACGTTGAAGTGAGTAAAAAAGGTTCACTCGACGCCAGTGCTGGATTAATTAATAAGCAAAATAAGCAGGTGCGTGTGGCATCAGGAGAAAGGGGGCAGCACAGAAATTTTATGAATTTTAAATTTTAATTTTTGATAGAAACACTTTTTAGTCAAATTATCGGAAGTCCCTAAGAAATTGGGCATTGCGTTGAAGTGATCATCCTGTATAGGGGGGGCCTCGAAATATTTTAGATGCTTAGAGCTTCTAAAGGTCTTATTACGGCTATGCACAACACTTCAAAAATATTACTCTGAAGATAAGAAGCAGTTTTGAATGTTGGTAGCGCCAGTGACTCGTGAAACGATTAAATGGACGAAGTCAGTGATAAGACATGAGACTTCGCAGGATTAGTAATGATTCGTATTAAAGTGATAGGAGTCGCGATATTTCTAACCGGCGAAAAATTCCGTGAAGAATGAAGATTCCGCGGAACGGAAACTTTCTTTCATTGGAACGGTACTCGCCCGAGGAAAACCGTTTTAATGAAAGCAGCGCCTCGTAATAAAGCAGTAAAACCACGACAGATCGTGGTAACTACGAAAACAGTGTAACAGTACAGAATAATCTGCGCTAATGATCGTTCGATAGGGGAGCAACTGGGACGAAAACCATTCTCCTCCAACGCAATTAATAGCCCAGATATATCTACTATCACTAAGAAATCATTCCACCACAGTTTTACTTATTCGTTCCTACGATTTTATAAAAAAAATGCCAATTAAGGATTTTGTAGCAAGAGGGCTTCATTTTTGACAGTTTTTGAGTTATGACGTGTAATACACGTAGAAAGTTCTATGTATATCGTTTGGTGCACGTTTGATGCAAATCCGACAACAAATGTGCGATATATTGCAAATTAATATTAATATTAATATTTTTATTATGGAATATATTTTTGCCAAAAATAGAAATAAAAACTTATCAACTCAATAGCTACCTACTACTTATAGTGTGAAAATATATATTTTTCAATTGATGTTGCCTTTTGGATCTTAACTCAAAGTCATAATTTTATAAATAGATTTTTCTAATTAACTCGAAGTTGGTAAAGATGCACCAAGCTTCTCAATTTCCCTTTTATTCTCCTCGTTTTCATGGATTGCACTTGTTCCTGCTTCTAACTGTTCTCAATCGTTCCAGAAACTCGAGTTTCTTGATAGCATCGACTTACAAGCGACTTTGTATTTTCGAGTCACGTACGCTAATATCAAACTAAACGCTGCTCGCCGATTAAGTATCGGTGTGCAACTAATAATGCGTCCATTACTATTCCGTTCAGGTGCGAGGGTCGAACGCAGGTACGTTGGCCGGTGAGAACATGAGAACGAATATTCGTTCACAAGGAACACGAGTAATAGTGAATGAGGAGCTATACTTGGTCGAGTGACTAATTGTAAGGCTTGACCACGCTGGGGGCTGAATTATTTTAGAAGAAACTGTTTAGGTACTAATAATGATGGCAAGTGGATTCTGTTATCTACTACAAACTATGTACCTACAGTGTAAGGAAATAAACTACTAGAAAATAATGTGATGATGCAAAGTAGACAGAAAAGGATAATGAGGTAACATAAATAACAATCACCTGCGGCATAAATCTCTACGTGTAATATCATCCCTTCGTGTCAGAAATATAAATAATACATTCATAAAATAAATTCTCACAAATTTATTACGCAAAGGAGATGTCTGCTTCCAAATAGCTTCCTCGATAATAAAGATACACGTAATACTGTTTCTCTTCTTAATGGAAATGTATCATGCAGCAATGTTTAAATAAAATTTCAAGGCTTGGAAAAAATTCGAGGATTACTTTCTATGTCTCGAGTTTCATAGTTTTCTGAATTTCCCATTTCAAAATCTTTGCTTTTTAAATATGGGTCAAGATGAACCCCGTCGTGAAATTCGCTGGAAGTGCGCGGCGCAGTAGTTACGGATAACGTTAGGGCGGACTATAGAGCGCCACGGTAATTGGAATGCACCGGTGGTGCACGCGGTGCAACACAGCTGCTTATTGTTTCTCGTTGGCGCGTGCACTTTTGCTCCTTCTCTATCTTCCTCATCCGGATGCGCGTGAAACGGTCGCTGCTACCGCGGAATCCGGTCGCACTTGGACGTCTTACGCTTCGAACGTCACAGAACATTAACCGTAAGCTCTACTCGCGGCCGCCCGCCATTTAGCCTGTAAGTATGCTTTCTAAAGATGATATGCATTGGTCTGCGCGCCTGTCGATGAAGAAAAATGCACGCGTTTGAAATCACGGCGAATAAAAATACGAGACCAGGTACTCTCAGATACAAAAGAAATTTTATGATGTATTATTAAAGGAAGATAATATAAAATCTGTGTACAAAAGGGAGAATTATTCGTCTGCTGGGTAAATCCTGTCGATGTGAATAAACATTTTATTTATTTATTTAGGTATTAAGGGATTACAAGCCTTTGGCACTTTCTAAAATAAAGCTCAAACACGTGAATAGAGAATGGCCAAATAAGGTAAAATTAAAATTGAAATAACAAATATTAAAGAAAAGAACAGAAAGAGATGAAATAAGATGAACAGATATTATAATACAAATATGTATCAATATTGCAAATTAATTATTCAATACACCTACGCTAAACTGCATTTTCAATGTAGATAAGGAAATAGCGAAGATGTTAACGCGCTTTGCAAAACTTATGTTGAGTGCCATATGCAAGTACAATGGCCTTTCACTGAGCTGTGAAAGCATTTCTGAAGACAGAAGTGTTTTATGGATCTTCCACTTGACCATTTGGAATTTCGAGAAGAATGAAACTCTCAAATCTCTAAAACTCCTACTTTTACAAGGATCAGACCTAGCTTCTCCGCCGCTCTGGGAAGAAATGATTTTTGCCACCTTTTATATTAAGTTATAAATAATTATTTCAAAATATATTTTGTAACAGTGAGTGAGTGAAATTTTTTGTCGATATTTGTTGAATAACAAAAGCCTTCTAATAAGCCATATAATATTAATTGTATAGATGACTTAAAAACAATTTATATACATTATCTACTTTTTATCGCTTTTATAAAAAAACATTTACTTTTTTATTGATTTTAATTTTCTCTTTCTACCAATTTTTCTGCCCTCAAGTTTGCCACTCTTGGGCCACGACTTTTTCAATGAATCCAGCCTGAAACATATCAAAGATCTTCCTGAGGAAATTATGCACTATCTCTATTAGGGCTGGGACTATTTGTCGAATTTTTCGGTATTCGAATATTCGAATACTTCAGTTGCTTAATTATTTGGCGAATATAATTCGAATATCCAAGTATTCGAATACTATTCGAATATCCAAGTATTCGAATACTATTCGAATATTAAAGTATTCGAATACTATTCGAATATTAAAGTATTCGAATACTATTCGAATATTAAAGTATTCGAATATTCAAGTATTCGAATATTCAAGTATTCGAATATTCAAGTATTCGAATATTCAAGTATTCGAATATTCAAGTATTCGAATATTCAAGTATTCGAATATTCAAGTATTCGAATATTCAAGTATTCGAATATTCAAGTATTCGAATATTCAAGTATTCGAATATTCAAGTATTCGAATATTCAAGTATTCGAATACTATTCGAATATTAAAGTATTCGAATACTATTCGAATATTAAAGTATTCGAATACTGATATATTCGAATAGTATGGTGTGAATTATAAATCAAGTTCTTTAGGTTCATTTGTCAGGGTGAAATCTTGTACGCTAATTTTGACCCACTTCACACCATACTATTCCAATACATCAGTATTCGAATAATAACATTCGAATAGTATTCGAAGTTTATTCGTATTATTCGAATACTTGTAAAATATTCGAATGTTAAATTATTCGAATACTCCCAGCCCTAATCTCTATACCTAAAATTCTGCTCAGGTGAATTTCTTCTGTATTAGAAGCACCTAACCTCTCTTCACAAATAGACAACTACTAGCACAATGAACAAATTTACGAATGCTGTTACTTCCGTCCAAAGGTCTAAATTTCCCCACGCATGCGACCGATTTGAAAATGGAACAGGAATGAGGAGAAACAATATTGCAAGATTAATTTGAATACGATGAATTGACTGCCCCGGCACGTTCTCCTTGCAACCCGTGCGTAAGGATCGCGTGAAAGGGATAAAGCGATAATACGCCGCGCTGGGAATGGATTTGTTAACATCGAATTAGCGGCTGAAACCCGCTGCATCGCCGTTTACGCGATGCATCCGCGCGTGTACGCGAGCGTTTTGCTCGGGTCAATTGTCGGCAAGAATCCCGTGCAATCGCTAGAGAGATGAAAAGGCGTACGTGTAACAAACGAGGTGAAAGTAAGAGACGGGCGCCGGCTAAGTCTAGAATTCAAACAACAAAACCTTGAATGTATCACGAGCCGAGAGTAACGCCGTTGGTGTTTCGTAAAGACCGCGCAGGGTTAGGTGGTATCTAATCGGGGCGCCTAAGTACGATTCCTGAATTAACAATGCAATTACTATATTCTACCTCGTTGCGCGCAATGCTGATGACCGGCCGCGTGAAAATGTTTCACTCAGTTATCCACGCGACCGAACGGGCAAAAACGAAGCACGAAGCATTAAACAATTAAATTATTACAATTACAATATTAAATTATTAATCATTATCTGATGAGACCAGCTTTCCTATATACTCAACTTTCAATTTTCAAAAAAGGACCTAAGGAAAGTCTTCGCCATCAAAAACTTTAATGACTTATTACAATTACAATATTAAATTATTAATCATTATCTGATGAGACCAGCTTTCCTATATACTCAACTTTCAATTTTCAAAAAAGGACCTAAGGAAAGTCTTCGCCATCAAAAATTTATAATGACGAAATTGATATTTATTTTTTCCTCTATCTAGAAGATCTATGAGTGACTGGAATCGATAAGGAATTCGCCGTTGATAGCGACACAAAACGCTACGCGCAGCAGAGTCCCTCCGCGACGCGCCATTCAGTAGTAAGGGTCAACGAAAAATGCTCGCGAGCCTCCGCGGCGAGGCGGACTCGCGCTCGTAGCGATTTTCCTGGGAGATCGGAGGTGCTTGACAACGGGGGGGGGGGGGGGGGAGGCCGTCAAGGGAAATGAAGTCAAACGGCAATCCATTCCCGCGAATTCCAGCGCATTAGGGGCACACAGAGAGCGAGGGGGGAGGGAGGGGGAGTGCACGAGAGGCGAGCAAATCGTTTTGCAAGCCGGGAATCCCCGGGTGGTAAGAGCGTTGTTCGCGGGCTGCTCGCCGCGGCAACAAAGTGTTCCGAAGGCGTCACCGAGAGCAACGGGGAGGAATGGACGTGGTTGAGCGACAAGACAAAGAATATCAGCGCGTAATGGTCGCTGTAAATTTCGTGTTACCGAGGTCGAAACGACGCGCCAACGAACGGACAGACGGATAGATGGATGGCCGTCCACGTAGGACACAACGGACCCGCTGTAAAGAGGTGGAAAAAAGGCTGTGGGAATGAGAAAAGATCGTCAGCTGCTCAGGGATTCTTGTAATCTTTCGTCTTGTGCGAGAGAAAAACGAGATTTCATTTAAAAGCTGAACCATGTCGAGGAAAGCTTGGAAATGCAAAATCCAAAAGAAAAAAGGAAAAATGTACGTAAAAGAAACTACTTAGTCTTTACCATACGCTACTGTTTACATTTTCATTTTTAAAAAAAATATGAGCGGTCGAACAATAAAATGTAATTTCTGAGAAAAATTTCATCAGTTTGTTAATGATTAAAAAGACACTGTGACTTTTAAAAAAAATCCATACGATAAAGACTAGATATTAATGTGAGCAATAATCGTGCCAAGTTTCGTTCAAAATGGTTCAGTAGTTTTTGAAATATCATTGGCAGCGATCTAAAAAACGTAGTTTCGAGAAAACAGCGTTTAAAGCTAAAGAAGCTTTCATTTCACTACATTCGAAATTTCTAATAAGTGCGCGCATGACTTAGGGCCATGCTTGTGAGGCACGTGCGTCAAATTTAACGAGCATCGAATTTTCGTAAAATCATGTGCGAACACTTGACGTGTGTGCGTGATCAGATAATTAAAAATTTGCTCTGCGTCTTGTATCATTTACGATTAGTATCACTACTAGTGGAGATTCGATGAGAAGCGAATAATCGTCGCGAGTGCACCTACGCGATAAAAATTCCCTCATCGTTTGCGCTGTTGCATCGATAGAAGCTATATATGCTCATATTTATGCAACTCACGCTTCAATTCCATTTCACACGGGGAATCGTGAGAACTGCCGCGCTTTTAAGCTTCTTAGAAGCCGCCTGCTTTCTTTTTTTCCCTATCCCCCGCCATCCAGCGAATGATCGCGAGCCGCGTTACTTTCTCGATGCCAGCCGAGAAATATCGCGAGGGCGATCGACCTTTGATAGCTGCCTTTCGAAAATCGACGGACACTCGCCTTGCCGAAGCCTCGACCTCGCCCGATTTATCTCGCCCGCGCGGTAAACGTACCGATTATTACGATTTGCGTCAATACCGGCCACCCACGTGTACGCACCGCTGATTAATGCCCCCGATTTCGGCTCCCAGGATCGATCCTAGATCGTAGATCGCGGTCTCGACACGCGAGCCAGCGTCACTTTTGCCCCGCACCGCTCCGTCGTAACGGTGTTGTGCAAGGACTCACTCGACGGCTTTTCAGACCACCGTAAAATGGCCTTTCTATTGATATTTAGAGATGCCATTGATATTCGTCAGTACCGCAGTCCCCTCCACACTCCTCTGGGGCGTTACTCGGCTCGATTTATGCATGTAACTCGTTGTCTCGATCGTTATTCGATTCGATGATTCACGAATCTCGCAACAACTGTTTCACGGATTGAACAGAAACGTCTTGGGGAGCTATGGGAATTGTAGATGTTTCTAAAGAGTACACGAAGTGAAGACAGAATTATCTAAGTTTCTAGTATGGAAGTTTGTAATTTGGATATATGGAATTCCGGTTGGAAGTCAAATTTCTAAGAATAAGATAGTACCATCATTGATACTCATCAATGGCATTATTTGGTACCAAAACTTGCTCGATAAAAATTAAATAAGCAAGGAAGAGTTTCAAAGAATCATACAAAAGTCTGAAGATTACTTCATTATCACTCATCCGAGTAGGGTAAACCAACCAGTAATTGACCGCATACCAGTGAATGACCATTAGGCAAAGAAATGTCAATTATGAATTTACAAATTATTATTTGTTTATAAATAGAGTGTAGTTGCACTCTTAATATTCCATATTTTTAGTTTTGCTTATTAAACAAACATTAATAAGTACAATTCTTAATAAAAGTATGCGGTCATTTACTGGGCTTCTCATTCAACAATTCGGTCATTTACTGGTTTGTTTACCCTACCTAAAAAAAAAAAAAAACACTGAAATTGGCTGAAATTCTCGAAGATTACACACGTCACTTCGAAGGAAAGTGACACAATTCAGGTGATTCGAAGCTAGCACAGAAACAAGCATCCCGACCGAGGCATGCCGGCCGTTTAGAGACCAAAGCGAGCACACGAACACCCGCGAGTGCTACTTTCTCCCATCGGAATGATATAATTTCAAGGTCCGCCGTTTGCTCGCGCAATTACATGTCACTGAATAACGACAAATCTAAGCGCTGGTACTTGGAGCAAGCTCCCCGAAGCAGAACCACTAAACCAGCGGCCGAGAAATATTAGAAGCCAGACGTCCGGATCGTGCGCTCGAAATTCTTCCAGCCAGCCCTCGCGCTGCCGGCGTACCGAGTCGAGGCACGAGAAAGAAAATCCGAAAATCTCGTATGCAAATGGGCATTGTTCGCGGGACGTCGCAATGATCGCTGTATTGTGCCGTATGCATGTAAATCCGTGCACCCGCCGCAGAAAAGTTCGCCGGAGAACAAAGGGGGGTAGACACCTGAGCAACACGGGCAATGGTTTGTCGGCGCACTTGAACATTTTTCTCGCGCGGCATAATACAGCGAATTCTTTGGCTCCCCGAAGCTACGCAACTGGCCGGCGAGGGTGGACGAAGGGGGTGAAAGGGCAAACGGGGACAGCGTTCGAAGCGGTTCCAGGAAAGTCGAGGTCACGGTGGGCCGCTTCTCCGCTACCAGAAACGATCGAAACAATGAATCGCCGCGGTGGGTTTAATTCGAGTCGATTGCACGTACACGTACCGCCTGTAATTAAATTCAGGGACGTCGATAGTGTTTGGCGAGGCTCTCACCGAAACGGTATCTCGTATGCCGAAGTATCGACTGTCTGGGGACGTGTGACGAGTACTGTGAGAATAATTTTAGAACTATCTATTCAGATGAAGCTCTGTATTTTTAAATGGATTCTAAAAAAGGGTTAGATCGCAGTTTTGGTTGAGACGTAGTTAAATTTGAGGATGTTTGTAGCGTGGAATGGGATGGTTGCAATAATGCAGAGAAGAGTTGATCCTTTTGCTATTAATAGGGGAGACCGGGTCTGGTTGTCCCAAAGAGTACGTCGACTGATTGTTAATAACTTTGCATAGACGTGTGCTCTACCGCGGAGAGATTTACCGTGGAAACAAGTCACTTCTACTACCTACGTCATTCATTGTTTGGTAGTTACCAACGGTTATCGAAAACTTGATACGTACCTAGGTACTTTTCTACGAATGCAAAAATTGCACATCAGATTATGAAGATAATGATTAGTTGACAGAAGATAGTGGATGTTTTATAATACTAGGTACAAGATTTATTGCTACTATAAAGGTTTAAATTGTTATTTATTATTAAAAATTAATAAATGTTTTATAATGAAAACAGTCGCGTGACATTGGGTTATTTCATTACCACTGAGATAAGTTGCTAATAACGTTTTCTTAACTGACTGCACTTATAGTCAACCTACTCCACACTGTTAGTTTACCAACTTCGACTATGGGGCTGGTTGACCAGCATGGAAGGTGTTAGAAAAGCATTAAAATAGGTTCATTGGTGTCACATTATGGGGTGATTCCGGGCAGACGGGTTGAAAGAATCAATTTTTTTTTACATTTTTTGAAAGTACACATACTCAAGAATGTATTGGTAAATTTTCATGGAAAAATGCCGATTATTTTAGCTTCTACAGAGGCATTTTGTAGAAAGGGCAGAGGCTCTTTGAACGTGTTTTTCTCGAACACTTTCAGAAGCCTTTTACCACATTAATAAACATTAAAAAAAACATCCCCATCTCATCCACCTATCCAACACCTGATGATTCCAATCCCACGTTTTTTTTGCCATGGCTATCAACTGGAGCCAGATCGAAATCATTCCTTCACCCGTCGATCTCGTTCAAGGACACTGGGTGTCGCGTATTAATACCTCCACGGCGACTTTATTAATACCATCCGCGATTTTCTGCATCGACAACGGTACCCGTGACGGTGGCGCGCGATCACCATCGCGATCCCCGCAGAGGCCAGTTATAAAACAAACGCTAACTAACGATTCGACGCCGCGCGTCTCCAGACTCCATTTACTTTCGTCAAAGCGTAACGATCCAAGGGAACACTGACACACGGGGCCGACGGAGAATGCAAATGTAAGGAGAGGGGCAGAGACACATGCCTAGTGTAAGAAGGAAGAAGGAAAACGTACGCGAAGAGAAAGAAGTCGAACCCGCCAAAGTCGTGTGGTGGAAAGGAGTCCGGTGCAATTACTACGAGGCTGGCTATCCTCGGACCAGGAACGAACGACCAACCACGCCCTCGCTAATGCGAGACCGGGACAGGATTTCGAATTGCCTCGGCAAGGACATCAACTACATACAACGCTCGACACAAAGACCGGCTAGTGTGATTTTTTAATTACACCCTGTTTACGCGGTCAGCCGCGAGAGACTATACCTGCCTGACTGTCTGCCAGCTCTGGCTTGGCCTATCTCCGACCACGAGATTTATGATGCACGAAAGGCCGCTGTCCACGGGCGCTTCTTACGTAGGGATGCTGGCCCAGGTGTTTCCTCACCTTTCCGCCATATATTTATAATAGAAGGGACGTCAAAGTACAATGACATTGTTGCGGTGATTGGATTTGGAGAAGGAAAAAAATCGTCCACGGTGAACTGAAAATGAATTTGTGGATAATAGGGTGCCCAAAGGGTGTTAGGGTTTTGAGGAAGATTTGAGATGTGCAGCAGTTATGAAGTGTTTCCTGTAAAGATAAGTGGTCAAGGAGTTATCAAGTATTCGAACAGGGAATTATTAATTATTTATTGGATCATTCGAGGTGTTTAATAGGATCATTTGGAAAGAATTTTTTTTATAGTTTCACGCTATCTCATTCACATTTTTGCGAACGGGTTATGCCTAGTCAGCCTTCGAAAAAGAACGCGATTTTCGGGAATGTTTTATGGAATATCTACTGTATTCGCTTATTTTAAAAGTACATATATGCAGTAACTCTTAGTAATTTTGTTATAGAAATTATTAAAAAAATGTGTTGATATCGGTGAGCAAGATATTTCGGAAACCGCTGTATCGATTGGCTTAAACTTTTGCAGACTTCTTTTATATACCAAAGACTAGTAAATGAACAAAGAATTTTTTATCTTAACAAGAACTTTAAATTTAAATAATGAAAAACGAACAATTCGGACATCGAAAAAACGTGGTTTTGCGATAAACGGCTGCCGTTTTATCAAAAATCAACTTTTTGAAAAAACCTTCCTTCATCCACTGAATTCAACCATATATTAACAGAATGTATTTGAATTTTTAATTTTTAGATGATCCGACTCAGAGAAATCTTGTTCACCGCACAGTGCCTTTATCAAAACAGCTTCCGCGAGAATTTTGTAATGTTTTTCTATAGCAAAAATACCTACTCAGAGTTGCTACATACATACCTAAAAAAATATATAGTAGGTATTCCACAAAAAATTCCCGAAAATCGCGTTCTTTTTCGAAGGCTGACTGGGCATAACTCCTTAAGCTCGCATTTAGTGTAAACGTTTCATAACGACTGCACGTGTTATCAGACTTGCTCGAAAGTTTGCTAATAAAATGCTGATAGTCAGATTGCAGCTGCAGCCGTGTTCCTTTCTGTGATTTCAGTAGCGAGCGTTTGAACATTGTAGATCTCTGATACTGTCAGATTAATAACCATTATCAGTCGTGGAAAATTTCGCACGCGTGGGAGTGAGGAGTGACTTAACGATGATGTAGGGTACTTGGTTATTCCTGGGATTTCCAGGGTGAGTTTGCCAATGATCGATCCGGTGCGAACACGGAGTGGAATACGGATTTCAATAAGCACGAAGTACGAGCCGACGGATAGTTTGTTAAGAGATTTGAAGGAGGCTGAAGACGTCGATAAGATACGCCCGAGCGGTGGCAAAATAAAATTTATACGCGAGAAGCGAAGGTCGAACGGTGACTGTGCAGAGCGGCGAAATTTTAGACACATCTAACACGTGGATATGGTAATGCAAAATTCATGTCGTCGGGCCTCACAGAGTTCCCTTTCATGAATACATAATTCTATTACAGAGCATACGCATTAACCACTCGACTGTGAGAAAGAAAAAAAAAGAAAGAAAATATTACCTGACAATGCGGGTGTCAGGAATGACTCGTGGCACGGAACAATTGTTGGAAACGAAATACACGAATACCAATTTCGTTAAAGTCACGCGAAACTGTAACACGAAAATGAATTGAAAGTTTCGCGCAGCTCGTTTCGCGGTCTATACTTACGGCAATTTCAAAGAACTACGATTACCTTTTTCTTTTTGCAGGCAAGGTAAATGAATTATGCAAGCAAAATTCTCGACGGCATAATTATCTGGTATTTACAAGAAACGTTGACAGGCAACAAAATAATTTTAGCGTCTGCAGCACGCAAAGTTCATCGTCGGAGAAGTGAGATAATGAAGTAATCAATTAATCGCTTCCTCCTATCAATTCTCACGCGGTGCTTCGACTCTTTCTCGTGTACATTGCCAGATAAAGCTTTCGTGAGTTTTGAGAATAATCTAAAAAGGCTGCTAGAGTTTACTAAGAAGTAAGTCTAGTTGGAGCTCAAGCTCTCCAGCGTCTTCCAAACATTATTCACGATTTTCATTGTGGGTGAGCTGAATTCTAAATTTGAATGCCTGTATGAGATTTTAAGGCAACAGAACAGCGTTTCGATTCCAATTTTGCCAGAAAATTTTCCATTACGTACAAGAATTTCTCGTACCTCACTCCACCGAGTTTAGTAGTAGTAGATTCGAAAGTTAGCCTTCCGCGCGACCATTTCCGACAACTGTTTGTGTCTTTCTACGACAGGGCCGTATCTACTTAAACGAACTGGGACAATGCGTTCATAACAAGCGAAACTGTTCGTCGATCCACGAGGAAGATAAATACAGAACGTCTGAATAATTTCAATGATATTCAATCGTAGACCGATTAAATCGTAATAGGGGCATACACATCGACAGGAGAAAACATTCATTTCACTATACGTTTTCTTTTCTAAAGAAATATTCGACATAAACGATGTCTGAATTCTAGCGAATCTTAAATAAAAATGTGAACATTGTCCTCGAGCTTATCAAGATGAAACTTATTCTCGAATTGCATCACAAAACATACGTGCAATTAGATAATCGATAAAACTCTGTTATGAAAGTCAATCGAAATGACGACGAGAAAGAAATTCAAATGATCCATTGAAATTCGTTTTGATTATAGGTCGCTAATCAAGTGACTAGTAAGTAGTATTATTAATCATAATGACAACAATGCTGGTTTGTTAAAGTTTAATATATTCCCTTCAATATTAATGACATCCTTATACGGAGGTCTTAAAAATCCTTGCAGAAATATATAAAGTATAAAATCATATCTAAATACACGAGGATGTTACACTAATAGGTTATTGTTGAGGGTTTGGACGAGGTTTGCGATAATCTACAAAAGAAATCGCTGCTCGGCACGATTTACTTGTCCCTAAGTAGGTACGCACGAAAAATGTTATGCAACGTGGTTGTTGCGCGTGTGGCAGTTTTTCCTGGAATTCTGCCTTTTATCCATTGGACATAGATATTCAAGGCAGATAAGTGTATCGTGCCGATTTGCAAATGCGCCCCGTCGAGCGCAATTCTAGAGTCAACTAACGAAAGGACAGATGCTACGAATAGCACTCCCGCATGATTTGAAGCCCCGGCGAAAAATGAACAGAGGCCACGTTGTAATCTTCGATTCTCGTCAACCAACGGAACCGTTAACTCGTTCACGTACCGACGTTTTTGCTCATTATCATCAAGCAACCGACTCAGGTAGCATTTCACTTGTAAAACACCCGCTCTTTCTAAAACGGTTCGGTCAAATTAATTCTAATTACTGCGACTGCGTCTAGCGTGCAAATGTTCCTGCTTCGAAGTCGTGTTCTACTTGGGGTACCATTTAAAACGACGCGGAATTCGCTACATTACTTTCAATGAGTTGGCTATATCGCGAAAATTTTAGTAATGGGAAAGTAATTGTTTTGGCGGGAACAGACACGTTGTTCGAGACGAGTGTTCGATTTCAATACCCAGCTTGGATGCTTGAGTTTATTTATTATTATGTTTCTGATTGTTTCGAGTAGTCAACTATTTTAGCATTTATCAGGAATTGTTTATTATTTAATGCTAAGAAATAAATACTAAGTATGATATTATTTTTATTATCATTTTTAGTTTTACTATTTCACGAGCTCAGTATATTTTGAAGAGATATAGCGGACTTACTATCAAGCTGAGATTATTATTATTTGTTTATTATTAAATGCTGAGAAATAAATGCTAAGTATGATATTATCATAATTGATATTATTATTTTTAGTTTCAGTATTTCACGAGCTCAGCTCGGTATTTTGAAGATAAACCGCAGACTTATCATGAAGCTGTGATTATTATTATTGTTATTACGATTTTATTACTCATTAGGTGGAATATATAATACATATAGAGATAGTAAAATTTGAGCAAAGGCGAGGAAGCAGTAGGAACTGTTAATAAGTCTAACCATAAGAACATAAAACTAAGAATTAACTATTCTTTATAGCGTTATATATTAAGTTGCATTTAGTATCAAAATTAATACTTAATATTTCAGAAAAAGTATCTAATATTGGATTTCATTGATATTTCAAAGATGCCGATAAATTGTATAAATTAGTTATTCAATAAAAATGTTACTATGTGAAATGCACAGTACTATCTCCATGGCAAGCTCTAATTATTTTCAATAATACATTTTAATGTTGCCGCGTGATTTCAATTATATACGTGGCGCGCCTAAGACACGTTTGAACGGTGACAGTTTTGGCGCCACTGTACATCCCACGTATGTATTCTATCGTTCGCACGCGGCCCCTTTCAGCGCGAGTTTAAATGAGAATTTGCTACTTTCTAAATACAGGCTCGTAACTGCGTTCGTTTGTAATTCCTTATTATTACCACTGCATTGACGTAGGGACGTGTATCTATCGGAAGAGAATAGGAAGAAGAAAAGCAGATCCTTCAGCTATCAAAACAATGCCACCGTCCGCATACAAACGAGCCGTACAATATTCCTCGCGCAGCCCGGCACGTTTAAACCACATTTTATTCATCGCGGGAAACAAATAAAAACTGACTCACCGTTTCCACCATGTCGAAACCCCCTCCGTACACCATCTCGTCTGCCCCGCTGCACCTCCGTAGTATCTCACTTTTGACAGCTTCTCCCCCGCCTGCCGAATGGTACCGCCGAGCAGGCCGGTTGCAGGTGTGCTCAGTCGATCTCTCAAGTAGAGGGAGAGATCGACCCGCTCGCTAAATCGGCTCCAGTCTCCACGCGGAACGGAACGCGCGACGCACGACCTCGCTGCTATCGCCTCCGCACTTCGTTTTGTTTTCCTGGAAACACCGATCCGTTCCTTCCCTTCACCTTGGGCCCAGCTTCTCTTCCGCCTCGGTTGCTCTGCTTTCTCGCGCGTATTCGAACCTCCCTCGACCTCGAGGCTTTCGTGTGCCGCGTGCGACTGACTGACTGACCGACCGCCGAGCGGCGCGGCCGCCACCGACTTCGAATTCGAGCCTTGCCGAGGCTTCCCGACCGCCGCCGAGCCCCGCCGAGCCCCGCCGAGCCCGGCTCGACCTACTATCGCGCGGGCGCACGCCTGCCTCGCCAACTTCCGACGATCCTAGCACACTGACAGCACCTACCACCGAACCTATACGCAACTCCTGTCGTCCACTCCGACGATTATCGTTAACAGCTTCCTCTTCCTTCTCACCGAGCTTCCATTTCCTCTCCTATCCGCGGGATTCCTCGGTGACAGCCTCGCGAAAGCCGAACGTCAGGCACACTCACTCCGCACATTCGCGTGGCTCCGGTAAATCCCCAGCCACACCGGCTGATCTCCGCGAGATTCTTTTCACACGACACTTACACGGGGCTATCTCGCGCGGCCCGCAGGAAACGGACACCGATTCTTCTGTCGATTATACCGATTCGTCAGAGTCGTGTGTACCGACTCACCTTTCTGTGACTGACTCGTGGAAGCGACGCGGGACGAGTTCGTTCGAGACGACGCGGCGCGACCTACTAAGGAACCGCGCGCACGCGCACAGCATTCCCCGTTTTTACCGATGATCCGCGCGCCGTACAATTTGCTGAAGAATTTCTGGTTGAAAATCAATTGGAGGTGGAAATGAGGATCGTGTGCAGTGATTTGCGGGGGAAATAAACGGGACTTTGTGAATTAATAATGGAGTTTTTATTCGATAAAGAACACCCCCTTTCTCGAAATTATGATATTTGTCAAATGTTCGTAGAAGGACATCTATGAAGTGAATTCGTAACTTCTGTATTTCGTAGGAGTTGCGAGGTTCAAATTCAAATTAAAGTGTTCTAAAATTCTATATATCGCTCGTTATTGCCTGACTATGGAAAATCATGATTCAGTGAATCGAAATTTATTTAAAACCCTGGAAAACAAATTTAATTGATATCGTCGCAGAAATTAATCGGCGAAAAGTTTGAAAAAATCGATGAAACCTTCCAAAAACTGAAGTTTAACGGTATTAACACAAAGCTCTATCGCTTAGGATAGCTGTTAACATAATCGTCACGATAAGAAAATGGTTGAACCGCAATTGTAAGACACGACAGGAACAGAGACCAAAAGATGTTATCGTTGGTGGCGAAAATAACCGATGAAAAGCTTTGTTGCGGCATTCTTCTCGCGCCGGTCGTAGCGTAGAATCCGCTACCAGCCTTGATACGACAGTAAATAACCTGGCTACACGGGTAGCGGCTCCTTGGAAACGCACTCGAACGATCCGCGCGAGAGCACGCAGGTATTTGCGTGGGCGATTAGCCGACGATTAGATCCGCGACACGCTTTATGGAGGAAAAGTGGACACAATGGCCCTTTCTAACTTATGGCGGTGCAGGACGATGGCGCCGCGTTGAATGATTGTGAAACGGATTCCAGGGCAGAGACTTTTCCGGCTGCGCCGCGCGTGTGACGTCAAGCTTTCGGGAAATTATATATATATATCAGGGACCTGGAACGAAATGTTTTTTCGTTTCGTTTCGGTTCAGTTCCGATAATAATAATTTCGTTTCGGTTAATATCGTTCCTGCTGAACAAGTATTTCGTTTCCATTAGAACGAAAAACAAATTTTGTTCCGAACCGGTTATTTAATATATAAAAAAAACTCGTGTATACTTATTTTAACAATTTTATTGCATTTTTTGTACTTATAAAAAATTATATGTTATAGTTATGTATAGGGTCTGAACACTGATAGGGCTGACTAGCGTGCTAGGCGAGGCGTTAAAAGTCTTGCCCTCCTATACTTGACTTGCAAACGAAAGCCTCCAACAATATAAACTATAAAAAAAATTATACAAAATAAAATTAAATTTAAATTTTTTAACCTGAAGTGTACAGAACGTTATTAACCGAAAATTTTATTGCGGTTATATCGTTTTCACTCCTGCAACAGGGTTAAGAATTTCGTTTCTGTTTCTGTTTCTGTTCCGGAAAAATATTTCGTTTTTTTCGTTTATCGTTTTCGTTTCTGTTTCGTTCCGGGTCCCTGATATATGTCGGCCCGGGAAGGGCGATGGTTGCACACCATTTCGATAGCTTTGTGCAGAAAATTATTGTATGTTCACTTTTTTGTGAAATTTCAGTTTTTATATGCAAGAAATAGTTCTTGACTGTTTCTTTATGCTGTATAAAAATTACATTTATACCTACATTCTACATCACGAATTGGTCAAAAATAATATTTTAGCTCGTTGGACGAGGCATTGAGAGCAAAAACGAAGTAAAATCTACATTGAAAAAAAACTTTTCCTATTTTATATGGTTAGTACAGCCAAGTTTGCAAAAAAATGTGGTTTAGTCCGTTTTTGTTCTGAATGCCTCGTATGTCCTCTGTGCGATTCCTATTTAAACCTGTTTCTCTCGAAAACGGTAACAGTGGACATTCAATATTTGTGGACTAGGCCATTGATTTGTAATTTGAGCCGTTTTTTTTTTGTTTGAAAGTGGTATAAGTCCATTTTTAAAAAAAAAATGAGTTAATGGTAGTTTTACTCAGATATAGATGTCCTCTTTTTATTTGGAAAAAATTATCAACATGAGATGCTGCACGTTGAATATTCTGGAGCACCTAATGGATATTCGCTTCTATTATATACCTATAGAATTTACAAAAGATTCTATATGATTGATCGGAAGTAAGAAAGAACGAGGATAGAGAGAAGGTGCGAAGGAACCTGAAAAGAAATGTAGGAAGATAAGGATGAATCTGGCCCTAAAATTTCCATTTTCAGATAGAAAGAAGATGCTTGCCGGTACGCATGGCAAATATTGTAATATTGATCAAAAATATTTTTAAATGCCAGCCACTTAAGTTTGCATATCCGTGAGCTTTCCTTGATAAAATTTTTACGATACTTAGTGTATTATAATTACGCTTTTGACGGGGAAACAGTTTCGAAATTGACTGGTCTTCGCGGGTACAAGCTTACATAATTATATCGTGTGTCTATAATTGCGAGTTGATTAACGGAAACGATCAATTATGTAGCAACAATCGCTTTAGGTTTTTGCGTTCACGTGCGTCATGCGTATAAATTTTTATTTACACCTCATCATGAGACACTATTCGATGCTTACGCGAGACACGAAATCGTTACGTGTCTTTTGAGAAAGGTACCGTTCGATTTCCTGCGATTCTTTTTTCCTTTCGTATCGCTGAATGTTGTTGCGTCAGGAACTCTTAGAATTCTTGAGCAGTGAGACGTACGTGACGTGGTCCAGGACCATCAGGAACCTTCTTGTGGATTTCCGTCACAATTTCCTTGTGTTGCTCCTAATTGAGATCACTCTCACCAACAAACATAAACGAATTTCTAAATAGCTTATCCCCAATTTCCAAATACATGGAATTAATTCTGCCCTCCTTAGTTAAAATGTCCTATCTAGTGTTTCGAATGCACCGATAAAACTGAAGTTTTATTATTTTTTGTGCCGTCCTTCTAAAAAATAAATAAATTACACCGTTTCTAGATTTCCACGAAGCACGTAGGGTTTTCTGATTTTACTTAAAAAGCAAAAAAAAAACGCGTGGAATTTCAAATATTTCAACGTTTATTGAAAAATGAACAAATGCTACACGGGACATTTTAATTAAGGAGGGGAGAATTAATCGTGGTTTAAGATTTAAAAAGCTGTCAGTGACTGTTTGCCAATTTCGATTTAAAGTTTCGACTAATATTTATCGATAGATACCAAGTTCAGTTCAACGGAATTCGAATTTGGTCACGCGGAAAATACTTATGCAAATAGCAGGAATTCGAGCGAACCGAGATGATAAACTTTACTACGCTATCGATCTATCCACTTGAATGATCCTTATTATCCAATACAAACACTTCGCGCGTTGTTATGGAACCATTTACGGGTTAACGATCAGCTTCACCGTTCTACTACGCGGTTTACATAGCCGTGCTTGAATCGGTCTTTCCCCGTTGCGAAAGCACATATCCGGCTGGGAAATTAAATCGCTTGCGCGTTGGAAAAATCAATTTACGTCTGCAGATGTGAATTATGACACATCGGCGAACTTTCCCTCTTGCACATGTATTTCACACTACTTCGTGTCCTTTCGTATCTTTCACTTCCCTCTTCCATCGTTCTGTTTGTTTATCAATTGCACTGCATTTATTACTTAATCACAGATAACGCTGAAAATAGAAATTAAAATTTAACAAATTAACACAAGACACCAGTAACATTGTACATTTATTCGAATAATATCTACTTCTGATTACAATCGCAGGACTACATAGAGAAAGCAAGCCGAGTTTTATTCATTTCGAACATTCGAGATGAACCTCGTACTTACTGGGAGATTTAAAAAATAGTAACATTTCTTAAAGTTAGATAGTTTACGCTGGGACTGAATCTAGAATTTTAATTTTAGTTTTTATTTATTACCTTCAGAGTTACTTTTTCTTTCAAACGTTATAAATTTTTCATTTTTTCTTTAAATTAGGTTCAATGCCAACGTCAGTTATCTAACTGTAAGAAATTCTTCTTTGGCTTGCAATCACATGACTGTGACAGGTGATACACGCCACGTCAACAAGAGTTACACCGTCGAAAAGGTTACCAAGATTCCACAATAATTAAGAAATAATAAGAAGGATCGACATAAAACAAAAAATTCTGCAAGTTTAAAGATGCCTCCTTATATCTCAAAAGAGTTTAATCCAATATTAACAACAGTTTTTTTTTAAAAACAATTCCTAAATATCAGTTAGGTACTTTTGGGGCTGTCACACGAGAATCCTCCCATTATTTAGCAACAGAAAATTTAGTAGCTAACTGTTTTTAAATCTGTTCCAACTATTACTTTTTATAACGAACATTTAGCTGAGTTTTGCGAAGCCAGTTGTTCATAGTTCAAATTTCATGCTACTTAAAATTCAGTGGCAACACCACATTCGAAGAGATTCTCTGGTTTTCTTCTGGTCTTCGTCGGTCGTTATGCAGAATGGCCAGAATTGCGTCACTGAAACGGATATCGGGGGAGGTTCGTTCGGTGAAAACGGTCTCTGTCCGCGAGACAATTTGTTTTGCTCACCCCTTTCACAGGCGTGGATCGTGTGAGAAACCCAGAACCGGGCAGAAAATAAAAGCGGTTGACTGGCTGTGACGTCGGTGTTCGCCGCATTAACGTCGTTCAGCTGTGAGAAAGCGCGCGGAAAGAAAAAAGGAAGAGGATTTATGTCGGGAAGAAAAGAACTGCGGCACGTATGCGGCTACCGAAGTACAAGGGCACGTACACGCCCTTTTCGCAATCTGCGACATTCGTGGCGGATATGCGGTATGAGCCGACGTCGACCACGCTTTCTTTTCTCCTTTTTCAAAGGGACGACGCAGCTGGGATGCACGTACGATTGGAAAAGCTGCGCGAACGAAAACGATCGACGGCTTCTTCTCTGTACTGATTTACCGTATTCCACACAAATATTCGTAAAAAATACTGTGCTTTAAATAAAAAAATTAAAACGGCAAAAATGGACCCTTTAGAAGTGGCATTAAGCTTCTTAAATCTTCTTTGGCTCTACATTGAAATACAATAGAGGTAGGCAGAGAGCTCTAATGATTGTTTAACTTTGACTACCTATAAATAATATTTTGAATAAATTAATAATGATTCTTAGATTTCACGACACTAATATTCTAGGTACAAAAGACTTCTACGCGTTTATTTAAAACTCACCTGAAGCAATGAGGTGAAACAGTAAAGTTACTCCGTCGTTGATTCGCCAGCAGTTAGAGGAAAGTGAACCAGATCACTTTTCCTTTCTTAGAAATTTATCGGTACCTGGGATCGACTAGAACCTAATGGCCGTCCAATTATCGTGATGCCATCGATGCCGTGGACAGAAATAATTTACCGGCGCCATTATCGAAGAATTTTCACATGTTTTCGTCCGGCCGAAAGAAAATCATTATTTCATCCACGATGAAACATTATCTTCCGGCAATCGAGCAATAATTGTCCACTGTAACCGACTCGGTCCCGAAGATATCCCATTGTTCGAGGGATCTTGGCTTGAGATACCAGAGATTTTTCATCGTCCCGCATCTTCGTAACGTTCGCGTATTGCGACCACCCCGTGGTATCTTGCATGAGGTCTCCGGAGCATCTTTAAGCCTCGTGCACACACGTCCGATTCGCTGGGTACTTGAGAAATTACAAGCCCGCTCAAATACCGTCGAGGACTACTCAATTTCGATTAGACTCCTTCATAAATACGTGGACAATTTTACACCAGTATCAAATAAGACCCACACATACAAACGGTGACATGAAATTTCAAGACTTAACTCTGAATTCACGGAAAAGTGCGCTAGACAAAATGTTAATTACGATTCGATGCGAGTATTATCATTGTTTATTTAAATTCGTAACTAATCCTTTTAAGAAATAAAATTCGTCTAGTCGAAAGCAATGGCTTAGTAAATAGCTGACGTTTAGCACTCGTTACTTTATATTACTTTTAATCGGATTAATCATCTACGTTTGCAACAGACTATCATAATAATTATTCCGCCAATAATTATCAAGTCCCATAATAATTCTTTTTATATTAAAAATAATCGACTTGCGCGCACCAGGATCAGATACTATATCCCTCATAGAAAAACCCCATCCCCCATAGAATAAACTTTATCACATTAATTCTGCCAACACCTGCAAACACCTGGAAGAAGAAATATATCTCCCTTCGCATCGAAGAGGCATTACACCTTCTTATTCAGAGAATTAATACCCGACGCCGAGCTTAACAACCACCTTGCGAGATGGTACCGCAGCGATCATCGCGTCTAAGTTCGCGTAAGCGGCTAATTAACAAGCCAACCGGCGGTCGCGCTCAGGGGTCCGCGTTTCGCGCGCTTCATTAAGCGTTTTACGTGTTCCCACCGTGATTTTTAAACGACCCGACAGTTCGGACGGAAATACAACGAGCCGGCCGGCAGATATTTCACGCGTCGCGGCAGGTAGAACGAGCACGGTGACGCATGTAACGGCGTCGAGTCCATCGAACGTTATTAAATACATAGTTTCGCACCTGCGCGCGCGATGACGCACGGAATGGTAGGTACTTAAAACGAATGCGCCCACTTTTACCCGACTTTGCTCGCCCGCAGCCAGATAGAAATCACGGCAACGATCGCGAGCGACATTCGCGCGGCGTACACCGAAGAATTATATTACGAGGCGTGGAGGCTAGGACAATATAATTACAACTCCGCAGATAATACCAGCCATTATACAGCATATCCACGGTGCGCGGTGCAGTTTGCGAAAGGTTACGACACGGCGTTGCAATTCGTATCGTAACCTTTCAAAGGTACTGTCGCAACCTTTTAGAATAGCGGGGCCCCCACCCCCCCCCCATCGACAGACAGTTTATCATACAAATTAATATTCTCTGCTTTTTAAGCGATCCCCTTGATTTATAGGACAAGACCGCGCCGGCTGCCACAATCGTTCCTTTCAATTAATATTCCGTCCGTTTCGATTGTTTCGTGCCCCGCGCTCCGTGATTAACGAGGATCTACGCGGGATGAAAAAATCTGCCGAGCTGCGCGTCAACGGATTTATCTTTGAATAGTGGCGAAAAGCATAATTTACTGTCGTTTTCGATGCGTTATTCGTGTTGGGCTCATTTACCGATTACCGCGTCCCCGGAGGCCAGTAAATCTCGTTGTTCCCGAATAAACGTGTACGTTGGTTGACGCTGAAATTGAATTCTGTGTGAAATTAACATTTAATTTATTTGAAATTAGGGACATTTAAATTTAGGGAGAAAATAGTTATGTCACTTACCAGCACTCCCACCATCTCGTTCATAACAACCCCCTAGAGTTGGCTAAAACATGCAAGCTTAATCGAAGGCGCGAGCAGACGGATGAACGGAGCGAGGCGTTCAGGTCATTGTTGTGAGCCGATCTTAAAGCGATCGGCGCTTATTGAAGAGCGACCCGAGTAGGGGGTGGAGAAAAAAATGTAGGAGGAGAACTGTAAGAACCAGAAGAAGCGGCGGAGGTTGGAGGGGGGCGGGGGCTGGGGTGGAAGGTGGAGGGCGAGGAAGAACGAGGAGGACGAGGGGGGGCGAAGATGAAGAAGAAGACGAAGACGAGAGCGAAATGGATAGGGGAAGGAGAAGGAGAGTAGTGACCACCTCCTCTTCAGCGTGCTCTTACCGTGCGTAAATATAGGGCACACCACGTAGCCGAGTGCACCGTGGAGGGTGACCCCGATGACCCTTGGTACCCGAGGCAGCCGTAAGATGAAGAGGAGGCTGAAGAAGCGGCAGAAGAAGGGGGAGGAAAAACGAACGGGAGAGAAACAAGTCGCCGAGCTGGCGAACGGAGGAAAAAGGAAGGCCAAGCGGGGAAGCTCGACCCGTCCTGGCTGCGGGAGAGGGACGCCGCGAGAAACGAAACAGGATAAAAAGGAATCGCGAAGGCCGGGGTGGGGGGGGGGGCGGGGGAGAGCCCGGGAGGGGGAGGGAGAGGTACGCTAAAGAGACGTACGTTCCCACACGAACCCCCCAAGATGCGTCCTGGCATCGTCGGGCCTGAACCCCCGATGCCCAGAAGCTGATAAAAACAGCTACAAAACTGCCTACCGGTGTTTTCTGCCTTTTGCTCCTGCATTACTCCCACCCGTCCTCCTCCCCTCGTCTCTCTTCGCCACCTTACTCCACCTCTTACTTCTCTTTCTCGCCTTTCGGTAAAACGCGGACCGAGGGGAGAGGCCACCGTGGCCGAGCTTGCGCGCCTCTCTGAATTGACTCGTTTTCGAAATGTCCCATCGATGCTGACTCCGCGTGTCTCGTCCTCCTATTAGCGCCGCCCTTCACACGTCACTATACGATCCACGCCGTCGCTGTGTAATTGAGTTTTTTACACTCTCGCAAGATTATTGGCTCGCAAAGTACACCTTTGGAATCTTTAGATAGGTACTCGAGGCTGATCTCCTTTTCTTTCAATTTGATAATGGTCTGTGGGAAGCTTGATGTCTATCCTGCTGTTACGGTTAATTTGAGGAACTTGCAGTCAGAGGGGTGCAGCTCTGTTTTTGATAGTTTCTGAGTTGTGGCGTGTGATATATCGTTCATATCATGCAACAACGACATAACTAAAAATTCTCGATTTTGGGGGAAACGGATTCAAAAGTTTTGCTAGACAACAACAAATTTTTCTATGCTAATTATTCAGAAACTGCACATTTTGAGATGTGTCGTTGTTGCAGCAAATGAGTGATATGTAAAATAAAAATGTTTGATGCAGATCCGATAACAAATAAGCGATTTAGTGCAAATAAATGAAAATAGAAATATTAATATTAATCTCAATCTATAATAAATATATTAAAATTAATCTATAATAAAGATATTAATATTAATATGAATTTCCAATAAAAATAGTAATATTAATATTAATATTTTTGTTGTAGAATATTTTTTCGCCAGAATTGGACTAAAAACTTATCAACTCAATAGCTGCTACTTATTGTGAGAAAATATATATTTTCCAATTAGTGTTCTCTCTGTAATGTTAAGTCAAAGCAATAATTTTATAAACAATTTTTTCTAATTTACTCCAAGTTGGTAAAGACGGAGTTGCACCCCTCTTGCAGCAAGGTCCTCGCTTTCGACCTTCTCTTCGCCGACAGAAACCCTCCCCCGTCGAGACACCCTGAGAGACACCCTGCAGCATGATTCAACGAACAATGAACCGTCGGATGGAAACAATAAGACAGCGACTGCTAATCAGCCCATGAGGAACGAAGTCGTCCATCAGCGAGCAGAAACAATTTATCGTTTCATTGATTGAGGGGGGGGGGGGCGGGTGCAGCGGGGGAGTTTTCACGAAAGCCCGATTGTAGCGTACGAGGAGAAGGATTGGACGGCGGGTAATCGCGATTCGATTCCCCACGTGTGCAATCGGCTTGCATTGTCGCGATTGCGACACCGATCTATCGTGGGAATGCGCGAGAAAACCGCGGGCGATTTCTTTACCGGCGATTCCAGAGATGACAGGCTGACTCACTCCTTGTGCAGCGCGCGTTGCTACATTTTCTATGATTCAGTGCAGAAAGGATTCGGTGCACGGCGAACTGCAAATTGGATCGCGGAGCTGTCCAACCGTGGGATAATTAAGGACGTCCTTGCTCGGATATATCTATCGTATCTCAGACAAGATCGATCGCTACGGTTCTGCGGGCCAGCCGATTCCTTATTCGATGTTGCGCGGCGAGATTCGACGCGTCGATAAGTTCGAGTAGAAAGCTAAGAGTAATCCAGTTTCCTTCTTTCTTTATGCATCACGAAGTATGCATCGGCCACTCGTATGTCACGGAGTTACCATGGTGAAATAATATTTTTTTGTAGCGCGACCGGGCGCTTGTGAAGGCAAACGGTAGGCACTTTACGTTGTTGCTAGTCGTATGCTACATGTTCATTCTGTTTCCCATTGCTTCCTTCTCCTATGAATATTCATTTCCACTGATTTACACAGGTCCCAAGGTCCTCTTCGCTTTATTCCACAGTCTTTAAATTTCTAAATTCTGCAGACTTTCAAAAGACACAGAACAGCTCAGAAACTCAAAAAAGCTTGACGTCAGGCACAAGTAGAAATCAAGAATATTATACAGCGGGCAACAAAAGCAATCGAACACACTTTAAATGATTTCCATGAAATTTTCAGCATGTATACAAATTAAATCTAAAAACTCGATTGTTAAATTATCATTACAGGCTCAGATAAAAATTCTTCGCTATTCCGACCAATCATCTTCAAAACGACGAAACACGTCACCTAGTAAACTAATTCTTCTACATTCCCCTAAAAATTAAGGTCGTTTGGACCAATTTTAAAAAAGTAATTGTGTTATAAATGATGCTCCAATACTTTTATGGCCCACTGCACACCCCTCTGGCTATGACCAATAACACCCGAATCGTTTGAATCCTCACGAATGATCTCTCTTTCCGTACTCCGCCGCATTCCGCCCCTAAGAAGCAAAACAAATTCGTGTGAAACACTGATGAATTCGAAGAAACGTGTAGGTACGCGCGACATTAGATAAGTGCACGTGGCTGCCAGAGAGTGCGCAGGAACGCAATTGCAGGACACAATGCGCACAGAGAGCTGGCGACATAAATCTTTCGTCCTTACGTCGGAAAATCACCGGACAGCTGTGGCTCTTCATCTTCCTCCCCTTGGTCTTCCGTGTGGCGCGCGCTCGCCGATCGTCTGGGCCCGTCGATCCCTATCGCGACCGTTCGTGATCGTGGAAGTGCGTCGGGGCTTGATAATGCCGCGTCCGCTTGGCGATTCAGCCAATAAATTAAATATCGAAGGAGTCGCGGGATACAGAGGCCGGAGCGTTATCGTCGGCCGAGCGACAGCAGAAGCGGCAGCGTGCAGAGTGGTACACGTACGCGGATCGGTACGCATCTCGCATTCTCAATGACTACCATTAGCTGTAATTATCCGCGAGGAGAGGAGAGGAAGAAAAAACTCGGCGGAGGCATCGCGAGCACGCGTGGGTGTTCCAGTCTTACAATCGGTCCGCGCGTACACGCTTCCTCTCCTTCCTCCTACTCTTCAGCTTCTGTTCCTCCATCCCTTCTCTTCCGCCCCCCCCCCCGTCGTCTTCGTCTTCTCTTTTACTTCTTCACCTTCGCGGGCCTGGATACGCTTGCTCTCCGTTAATTTATTTAAATTGCCGTAGTACCAAGTGGCATGTGGTACCAAACGATTCGAGCCGGTATTGTCGGTGAGCTCTCCTTGTTATTTATCGGCGTGAAATTCCGTTTCAGGGATTTTCGAGCCTGCCGTTGAAAGGTTGAAACCCGCGCCGGAGAACGTGCACCCTTTTACCCGCGAGCATGCTTTAAGCTTCCACGGAAACTTCGGTGGATCGGTCGGTGGTAGGGGGGAATGTAAACAAGGGACCGATATCGGAGGTTCGAGACACTTTCATGTGGGATTTTTGTGGGAAGGGGAGAACGTCGTTGTTGTGGAATAAATTATTCCGTTGTTAAGGCATGGTAATTTTCTTGGTTGATTCGAAGTTCTTAATAGGGTAGGTTGAGGACTGTCGGCTCATTTAACATAAAATGGTTATTAAAACTAATACTGATATTATTTATTTTATCAGGATGAACATAATATGTTTAGAATTTTATGCTGATTCAGAAGAACTCGTCGATATTTGCTTTCAGGCAATATTTGCTGAAAATCGGGTTGAAAACTAAAGCGTCTTTGGGAGAAATGACCCACATAATCATTCATGAAAAAACAACAAAGAAGAAAACAAAATTATTTACAACTACAGATTTATTGAAATTTTATCGCTGAACAAGTAAAGACATATCAAACAAAAAGTGAACTACCTACTGGCGATTGGCAAAGCAAATTAATAAAAAAGTGAATAAATAAAATAAATAAATGAAAATAATAAAAAATATAATCCGCCGCCAAATATTGTAAATTTAGCTGATAGAATAAAAGTTTAGAAAGACAGTCATCTCGCACCCACAATCTGAAATAGTAGATAATTTAATTTAGGTATGATAGTTCCAGAGAAATTGTGAAGTTGTGCATTTGCGGAATTAAGAAGCACCATTGATTATTAACGAGGTTTATGTAGTCCTGTATTCTCACTAAACTGCGGGTATTCATGTTGGAAACTTAACTGTATAATCATGGTAACGTTATGTGAATGCCATACGTATCTTTGAGCACAGCGTCGTATACCTATTCTACAACATAGTAATACAAGCAAGTAAGAAAATCCTAAATATCATTAAATGTACATGTAGCAATTCGTTTAATAGAAATCTCACAAAAATTGGATCGTACGATTTGTGATTATTTGATCATCCCAACGAGTTATTGTTATCCAATTATATAAATTAACCCACAAGTTGTAAGATTATTACATCAAAATTAAAATGATACAAAATGATGCCAAAAAGGGGACCAATATTTCTTCTACATATAAAAGAAAGTACAAGCATGATAAAGTAAATAGATCCTCTACAAGGTATTTAAAAATAATAGTGCAACAAGAGTTGTCCCTATCAATTATGTTTTATCATCACTGAGAAAGTAGGTTCAGCCTGACTCAGTTTTTAGAATCACCCTGTACATCGCTGTGAATAGTCTCTTCATCGATGAATATATCCGTGATGCTCGATGAAAATAATTTCTGCTCGACAAAATTATTATGGAAATAGCAAGAACTATATGAAATCAAACAATTAATTAAAAACCACTGCCACATTGAAGCCGACGAAGAAGCTTCTATAAAAAGCAATCACCTGTCCTGAACTAATTTGTTATTTTCTATATACTACCTCATCTGCAACGGTAAGTAACGAAAGGATCCTTAGAAATATCTACTCCGTAATTATATTGTACCGTTCGAAAAGATTCTCTACTACTTGTGCCAAGTGCATGCAAGAAAGGAAGGTCCCCGTCACTTTCCACTTCTGAATACTTTGCATCCTATCTAGTCAGCTGTCCCTAATGACTGTTAAATACGTCATAGCGAGTGATTAATATTCCAGACCGACCCTCAGCGACGTTCTTGCGACGAAGGGGTGGGGAATGAAGTGCAAAAAGCTAGAAAAGGAAACGCGCACAATTTATCCCCGTTATCTCCTTCCATTTTTCTCTTGCCCCCACTTCGTCTCACTTTATCTCAGTAACGCCGAAGACAAGGATACTGTCGTGTTCACTTTGATTGGATAATTCTTACCCGCGTTGCTTGTTATAAACATATCCTTGTAAATAAATGAAATTATCTGTCAGCCGAGTTAATTATAGTCGCGGAACGAGTTTATTTTCACACTCTGATTGTGCCACGACCACGGGTCGGTATCTATTCTGAATAACGATTTCCGTGCCGATTCGAAACGACATGAATAAATGCAGCAGGGAAAAAATCGTGACGAATGGACGTCACTAGATTGTCAGTAGTACAGATCAGGATAGTGTCATACCACTGCACTCGCTGTAAAAAAAGTCGGCAACATGGTTTCTTTCGATTATGTCTTTGGACAGTTTAGGAATTCTTATACTGGCGAAGGGAGGGGGTAAAAATCGCCACGATTACCCATACGTAATTTAAGGATATCTCCTTAATTCCTGAATAACGAACGAAATCCCAATCGAAGAACAATTTGAGGATTTATTTGAATTACCCAGAGCTCCGATTAATGCTCTCCATGCGTATACCATTCGTGCAAAAAAGAATTTCCTCTAAACACTCCATTTCACCCAGAACTTTTATTTTCATGCTCATCTATAAACAGGTGACTCGGCGAACCCTTCGATTAGCGATATACACGTAACAGGAAGACAAAGGCGAATTCATGCGAGTCAGACAAGTCCACGAAAAACACGTAAATACCGGAATCACTTTACGCGTATCAAACTTCCAACGAAATACATATTCCCCTATCGTTAACCGAGCATTTCCATGCGGACGAAATTCCCGCGGCGCTGTACTGCGAAACGCAATATCACTAAATTCCCGAATAGGAAAAAGTGCCGTCAACGTTTCAACCCCCGGCGCGCTCGTTAAATTGTCGAGCTTATTACTCGGCGCTACCATTACTACCGAGTCTACCTTCCTCGATGAAAGACAAACAAGACCCCAAGGCTCGTGTGCACTATACACGCTTCCAGCTTTATTATATAAAAAAAGGAGGCAAAGGAAAAGAAGAACAGAAGGAACGCCCGTGGAACACCGACAGTAAAAGGTGTCCGGGCGCGAAACTGTATACAACGCTCTCCGTTGACGCTTCAACTACCCTTGTGCTTCTCTCTTTCTCTCACGCACACACACTCTTCCTCACTCTTGCTCTCATTCGGAGAGAGATATACATACACTTTAAATTACCACCTTCTTAGCAGCATCGCCGACGTGGTCGTCGTTAAATCGATCTTTGTGGGTGGGCCTCGCGCGTCCATCTGCGTTTCACACGCGCCACACTCGCCGCGGATCGTCACTGTCCTCGCGGATCGTGACGACGCGCGTCGCCCACCCTCCTCCCACGATTAATTACCTTAATTGCGATGAACGTTACAAATGTCTCAGGAGGTACGTGGCGTCGAACCTGCTTCGGAACCCTACCCCAGAAACGTTTGCAAAGCGTCGATCCGATTGCCCGTATCGAGACCTTCGAGTGGAAACCTGAACGAGGGATTTCGACCGTCGCCCCTTTCCAACCAGAGCTCCTCCCTTAACGCTTAAAACACGGAGGGAAAGCCGCGTCCTGCAAGTGGAAGTTTCAAGCGATGGATTTGGGGGAAATGAGGCACAGGTAATAAAGTAGCTATTTCGTCATTAGGTATTTCTTCCTCCTCTCGAATACTATTTTAATTATTCAGGAGCTCCGTGTTTTAAGAATTAAGGGATGAATTGTGCTTGCAAAAATGTCGTGACCGCTATTATCTACAAAACTTAACGTAAAGTACATAATCACCCAACGAGTTAAAGTATCAGCTACTACACATAATGCTACGATCTATACATTAAAAAAGAAAGGATGAAAGTTGAGACGTTCTCCTCCAGCATCAAGCGAACGCGTAATCTGCGGATAGAATTTTTTAAGGAATCTCAGGTTCGGGTAAGTTCGCATAAGTTACTTAGTCGAGGTGGCATCTGCCACCAGATCCTTCGAAGCAGAAATATCTCCTCTGTAAATTCGTATCGTTCTGAATTCTCACGTTTGCGAATTAATTGTTTATTTTAGGAGTTATGTATTAATTTTCTTCCTCTGCTGCTGGGTTTTTACCCCACTGCTGCGGATACGATTCTGGTGCCGTTTCTGACTAATGATTGCAGTTGTTGCGCCGCCCCCTGAAACACAGAAATACCAGAACTTCTTCATGAAGTTAGAACGATTCATTTTCCGCGATTTAATGGAAAATATGCAATTAAAGCTTCCGCGTTACAATGCCTACAAATGTAAGCCTTCGATTGAATGTTTCCTCGTCTAATGATGCTCGTGTACTCTAATGGATAGAATATTAATTGCTCGTTTCATCACTTCGTTTAACATTTGAAAATAGTCACTATTATCATATAAAAAGATTCCCACGAAACTGATTTAAAATGTAGATTACGTGTAGATTTTCACGATTCTCACGATTTCTTACTACTTCTTTCCTATAAGCCACTTCATTAATGTTTTATTTATTTTTCTTTGACTCGGATATTAACGTGTAAAGTAATTGCATGAGTTTTAGTTTAGTTCTGAATACTGTTTATCTAATCATCTTTCTTGCTTCGAGGAGGAAACCAAACTATGAATGTAACAACATTATGAAAAATCTACATTAATGCAATTTTTCCCTCCTAATCTTCAATTCCTCTTTTGCAGGATGGCTACCACCCATTTTCAAGAATTAATGCTAAAACCAACCACTATCAGTCTTAATTAATTAATGAAACCTAATAAAATCTTCATAAGCAGTAAGTAATACCAAGATAACAGAATATCTTAGTGCAAAGCTCTTCTTCTACGCTTTTATAGTCACATTACTGGCATCAGAGAACTCTGGCCTTAATAAATAAATAAAATTTTAACCACCTAACGACTTACTTTCTCTAATTCATCCGCTTCCTCTGGTTCCTCTACTTCCTCCACCGTTACTTCCGCTATCGTATCACCGACCAACTTAAGGGATATGCCATGCAATTAAAGGGGCTAATAAATAAATAAACTTACGCTCAACGCAGCGCCCAGAAACTGACTGAACGCTCTGGTAGCACCAAAGAACGCACCACCTCCAGCATTATCGGCACTGGGTGTCTGTACAGGGGTACCGTAATTGGAGAAGGAACTGAAGAGGGGAGGTGGATACGTAGAGCTCGGTGACCACGTTGTTGTGCGTATCCTTGGTCTTGAGGTTGGTCTCGGTGTCACCGTCTTTTTCGTGGTATCCGCAGGTCGAGTTGCAGCCGACACCGGCCTTGTCGTAATTGTCGTAGACTCGGTAGCCGGGGATGCGGTCGGAGCGGAGCTGATGCCCTGGCCGAGGCTCTGTAACAAGACGAGCAATTATTTTCTTTTATCGCGATCGGTAGGTGCTTTTTCTTTCGCTTTGTACTTCGACCCCGTGGCTCGATTAAGCACCGTTCAAATAGCATTTAAATACTTTTTAATAAGTATATGTTGCATGAAAATCAATCGGGTACAATAGAAGTACGATAGAAGAAAGAGAAAGGAGAGATAAAAGGAGCGAAGAACTCAATGCAGTTGGCCAGCTTTGAAGTTCTAAGCATGTTAAAGGCTATACGAGCTTCAGCAGATCCTCTTAACGCACTTAATGCGATTGTGAATGAGTTGGTTCGAACTGTACTTACGGCTAGCAGTAGCTGCTCTCTAATGTCAGTGGAAGGAGTTGCTGGTTCTATTCCTTGTGCCTTTAACAGCGCCGCCAATAAAGCAGCGTCACTGATATCATTCGACGGCGCGGGAGTTGTGGTTGTGAGAGCTCGTCCACTTAAAATCGACCTTAAGAAGGATTCATCATCTTGTGACAACCCAGATGACTTCTTCGAGCCAACGGCTTCATTGCCTATAACAAAGAAACCAAGACTCGTGTTACAAGTGGTACATAATTTCTAACTTCTATTACTTGCGTGAAACAAAAAAATGAGGCATTAAGAGCAACAGCAGAGAAATAAGCGATCTGATAAATCAGATTTCAATAGCATTTTGTTTTGCAAGCGTTGTAGCCAGTGCAGTCATTATTTTTAGATTCTCATACAATTTGAAATGCTTCCTAATGAAGACAGAATTGCTTTTCCATTTAATTTTAATAAGTATTGTACACAGATATCACCACAAAATTTCAATGCAACAAGTGATTTTGTTAGAAACACTATTTTTAAACATTCACATGACAACATCCTCGTACGAATCAGGTGATCAAAATACACAAATTATTCTGTATACATATGTATAGACGGAAATGGGTAAAATTTTTATTTAAATAAAATTTCAAATAATGAAAAAAAGTTAAAAAATTATTCTTCATGTGTCGAATAAGGTTAATTTTTTTTTCGTCATGTGTCGAACAAAGTTAATTTATTTAATCGTCTGACGATTCAAATTTGTCAATTTTAACTTCAACTTTAACTTAAGTTGAAAAATTTATTCGACGCTGAAGTTGAAATACTCGACAAATAAAAAAATTAACTTCAGTCGTCAAATAATCTAAAGTTAAAGTAACTTGCATTTGATCCGCTATTTAAATAATTTTTTATTTAGTTAATGTCAAACTGTTCATAAGTATAAAATTCTCAAAGTGCATGATTTTAACGAAGCTTACCGTCTTGAGCAGCGCGCAGAAGTGCAAGCAGGAACTTCGCGTCGTCTTCTGGGGAGGATGTTGTCGTGGCAGCATTAGACAGTCTAGGATTCGGATTGTTCAGCAACGGTTGCTTGGTCGTAGACACTGAGCTCGGCGTAGCCGTCGATTTCGCCTCTTTCAACATAGAATTTGGAGTATTCACTTGAATCTTCGAAATATCTACAGTCCGTAATGTCTCAGTGGTAGTACCTGGCTTCTGCGTGGTTTGAATAGGCTTCGGCGTAATGCTGACCGATTTTGCTGCAGTCTTCACCTGCTTTGGTTTAACAGGTCTCTGAGTCGTCGTCGCGAACAGACCGTTGCCAAACAGAGCTTGCCACAGACTGGCACCAAGACCTAGTGGTGCTTGGGTAGTTGTCCTAGGTCGTGCAGTGGTCTTGGCTGCGATAACGATTGGAGCTTTGGTCGTGCTTATCAGAGTCGTTTTGGCTGTGGTCGATGCAGGCGTCGTTAATTCGACAGACTTTGCAGTGGTGGTTGAAATTGGTTTCTCACTGGTTTTTTGCGTGACTGCTGGTGTCCAGGTGGGGACGGCCGCAGTCGACGATGGGGCTAAATCGATCACTATTGGCTCCGAGGGGGATTTCGGTGAAGATGGGATAATCGAGTTTGGCGAGGCATTTTCGAAATTAATGGCTTTCGGTGAACGAGTTGGTCCTGGGTTGTTCAACGCTAATGACAAGATCTAGAAATTAAGTGTTTATGAATTTAATGTGAGAATAAATACAGACACTCGGGTGTTACCATGCTTTGATTAAATTTTTCTATATCGATGGCTTAGTGCACAAAGATTGTAGATACCATGTTTAGCGTTTTCGAGAAAACAGTTTCAAACATGCAATGGCACACAAGATTCAATGAACAAAAATATTATTTTTCACAAATTTATGAAATAGATATAAATTGTGATTTTTATGCAGCATAAAGAAACAGTCACGAAGACTTTTTTGTAAGACAGCGTGATTAGAAATAATCATTGGTGTACTGAATTTTTCTTCTCGTACGACACAGGGTCTATGGTTTATTTACACCGTGCAGAAACACGAAAAAGAAATTACTAGAAAAGTAAAGCTAGCTTCAGCGTCGTGTTTAATAATGAAATCCAGTCTATTGCACAGTTGTACAAAGAAGTGAAAGGACTGTTTAACGCTGGTACCTAATAGTTTCTTGGTTTTTGAGTCGTAAACCGAACGATAATTGAATCTAATTTTCGCTGGAATCGAATTACTCGTCCAGTAAAAGTCTCACTGTCAGCCACTCGAGGTCCCTGAGTGAAAATCGTATTCTTTTCGAAATGAAACCATTAATGTATCCTCTACTGTTATATTTAAGAAAACCAAAAGTGCTCGATTTTTTATAAAACTAGGGTAAGCGCACATTTATTGAAATGAACACTTTAAAATATCAAATAAACACTACTATAAAATTAAGTTTGCAGCACGATTGATTGCATGTGCTGCAAAAGTTGTTTGGATATGAAGCAAGAAATGAAAGGAAGTCTGTAATTAATTACTTGGTTGTTTCAATAACTTATTTCCCTCGGTTTAATAAAAAACGTTTAATCACTGGTACGTGTTCATTTAGGTAGTGGTACATCCACCGTACAGTAGAGCATCAATTATCCGAACCAAAAAGATTAAAGATTACTTAAGTAGTGAACCCTTTATCCTGAATCATGCAATCTTACCTTATTCGCCAACAGCTGCTCAACTTGCGTGAGTGTCTTCGGCGTGGTGCTCTTGGCAGTACTCTGTAACTATACAAATCGTCACAGAAAAATAGTTACTTAAATGAAACAAAACGTGACATACTCAAAATACCCCACCAAGCTATAATCTGCATAACAAAACTTCTTAATTTCTTCTAGCAAGAATACATAATTTAAAGTTTATTGCACCACGAAGTAACTTCATATTTTAAAAAATAACACATCGCAGAAATTCGTGAACACTAAGACCGAATAAAATCCAACCAAAAATAACCTACTCACCAATGAATTCAGGAATGCCAGGTCGTTGAACGTAGTGCCAAACGCATTTTGCTGCTGCATATTCACCAACAAGTCCCTCGGTACGTCAAACGAAGTCGTTGCAGGAAGGGGAGCCGCCGTGGTTCCTGCGGTGGCTGCCGTCGTTACTTGCGACACGATATTCGCAGCTGCACCAATCGTTACAGGCGCTAAAGTAGTGATGGGTGTTGTAGTTGTCGGAGCCATTGTAGTCGTAGTTGTTGTAGTCGGTGCCATTGTAGTCGTAGTTGTAGTCGTAGTTGTAGTCGGCGCCATTGTAGTCGTAGTTGTAGTTGGTGCCATCGTGGTCGTCGTTGTTGGCACAGTAGTAGTGGTTATAGGAGCAGCCGTTGTCGCTGAAGCTGCAGTTGCAGTTGCCATCGGCGCAGCTGCGGTAGTTTCTACTTGATTGGCTCGAGGAATACCAATTGCACTAGAATATGGAGTGAACACTTCGACGAATGGATTTACTGGACGCGCAAATGGACCATTGTCTCCCGTATCGTCCTGGAACAAAGAGTCGTACACTCCATTTGTTAGGATTCCCAGTGAATCACTGAAAAGATAAAGCACGGCTGATATGTACCAGCATGTTGGACGCGACCGAAGCCGTTATCACCGGGGAGGCAGTAGTAATCCCGAAAATCTGATCCAACGGATCCCTCCAGGGGAATCCAGGTGGAGCTGTGACTTGACCTCCTGGCTGACTGTTCAAAAGATTTTCGAACGAGGGTACGCCGGGTGATGGGCCTGCGTTTTCGGCACTCTGGATCAAATAATCAGAATGACAGCTGCATATGAATATTTAGGAAACACTGAGGTTTGAATTTTGTTTAGTCAACGTCACCGGTGTTACGTTAATGACGCCATTACTTGGCAATGGGGAGTTAACAGTTGACTACTCAAATGCTGTGTAATTCTTTAAAAAAATTAGCATTTTTTTATAGAAAACTGTAAGAGATAAAGTAAAAAGTCGTTCTGGTATTGATTTATACAAATTTTAAGAAGAAATATATTTTATTGCTTTTTCTCCGATGTAATCTTGAATAAATAGCTATCACTCTGACGGTGATAAAAAAAAACGGTGTAGGTACAACTAATTGACGAAGAAACAATAAAAAAATGTATCATCTTAAAATATGTATAAATCAATACCAAAAAGAATGTTTACCTTATCTGTTACAATTTTCTTTAAAAAAAATCCAGAATTTTTTAAAGGGTTACACGAGAATGTTCCCTTAAAGTAGATGTTTTGATAAGCAATCAACCAACCGAACGATTCCCGAAAAGTTTGATAAAGTGTGTGTTACTTACAGCTACTGAATTTATATTTACACTGACAACGCGCGGGTTAGTGGTAGGAGCCCCATCGGTCCAATAGTTGACGAACTTGTCCTGAAAGATTCGACATTGGTTTGTTTTCTCATTTTTCTGCTCTCCCTCGTGGAGATACGTTCGAGCGCTGAAAGGATCAGCCACATCGTCGTTGTAAATCATGTTCTGTCTCTCTTGCTTTCTTACCTGTCCGATGTACACGGAGCTGCGTTGACCTCCGGCCTCTTTCGTCCTGGTGGCCTCGTCCCTCTCTCGATCTTGGACGATACGACCGCCCTGCGAATCGGTCGGCGGTCGACCGGCAATCGCAGGCATTACATTCGACGTTGTCCCCATTTGCGCACTCGCCGGTCTATTGCTCTAAACAGCACGAAATCATTCAAATTCTTCAAACGTGCATAGAATTGCGTCACATTATGACAGCGCTACACGAGATCGCTTGACAGTGAAAACTTGATCCATTGTTCCGGCATGTTTAGAAGGAAACCAAGGGAAACGCAGCAAAGAAATACAGTGGTGGTCAGCAGAATTACACAGCTTTAGATAATTGATGAGTTGAAATGGTAAACGATGTACTTAAGTGCCAGTGGTTAAAATGTTCACAACAAAAAACGCATGTCTGTTCATTTTGTTACTTACATCGTTTATCACTTCTTTATCTCAACTTGATCATTTATCGCTATGGACTTTCAGCGTATGCCATCTTTATAGATTTAGATTTTTTAGGGAAATCTGAGGAAATCACTTTCATCGTTTTTCACCACAGTGAAATTGACACTTACGATTTTAGCTCTCTCTTGCGATATTCCTAACAGTTGAAATAAATTATTCCAGCACTTGTAACTTTTGCCACTGTATTCCGCATGGAGTTCACATCCTTCTCCACTAAAAAAAATATTTTGTACCTTTTTGGCACTTACATCGTTTACCATTTCAACCCCTCAATTGTGTAAATTCTTTTTCTACTGACTACAGAAATTATGTCTTTCTTTGTTGGCTACTTGATTAATGTACGCAACTATATGCAAGTAATTCAATTTTTTTTTGTGTTTTTAATATTGAATGTGGAAATATCAGAGACATTTTATATGTATATTGAAAAATGAATAAACACCAATAGATCAGTGTTTCACTGTACTCCACGGGGCACGGTAGATCGGCTCCTGGGACTGAAGGACGAACGATGAATTTATTCAATCCTATATTAAAGAGTTTATCGAATACCACTTATAAGTTTATAAAATATTTATCACGCTATTTTCTGTGTGTTATCTGTTCGATTTATATCCGATATGCTTTTAAACGCAGAGTTGAAATTGGAGTATCAGATACATCTGAAGTTCCAAACGATAATATCAAACGGAATATGCCTGAGGTTTAATTAAAGAAAGTGCGTTTTAAAGTGCACGGTGCATGACAATAATAAACATGTGACGTATACGTGTAAAAATTATTTACATGAAATTTACAGTGGAACTATATACAGTTGAAGTGGGCATTTGATAAATTCTTACACACGGAGAAACTAAATCGGTATAGATAAAAAGAAGAAAAAAAAAATGAAAAGAAAGAAAGAAGGTATTCAAAAAGTGCCGTGATTCTTACTACAGAATGGAGTGTACAATACAATTAATAATCACGGCACTGAAAAATTAGATTATTATTATACCAAAGAAACTACTTCAACGAAACCAAAGCGTTAAAAAAGAAGCAAGTACACTGTGTCATTGTGAGCACAAAATACGACAATGCAAACGTATAATGTTGTGACTGAACATAAAACTAATTAAATTCACACATAAGGTAAATGGTCCCATTACCGAACATCTAAACATATAATTGTTTAGTATACGAATGTAGTTTTAATAATGTAATATGAAATTAATTATGGAGAACATTCGATTTGATATTGAATAAAACGATTTTTATAATCCATGAATTATAGAATTAAAAATCTTAGAAATCACAATCTCTGCAATAAAGCGAGATATAAAATTTTCATGAGTTTTGTGTGTGTAAGGTACCTACTTTTTCCATGTGGAAACTTCTAGGGTATATTGAAGTTTTCTTGATTCTGGTAAATCACATGTCTAGTTAAATACCTACGTTTGTGTGTAATTGTTTGATTAATGAAATGACTGTGCACCTTCATAAAAATCACAGTAATATCATAACGGGGAAAAGTGGATAAACAACGGAATAAAATATTTTCCAGCTTTCTAGGCGAAGTGTACCTACCAGTACCAAATAAAATACGCAAGTAGTAATACCCAGTATATGATCAGACATAGATCAATAGTTGTAAACGCGTTTAATGCCCGCTTCGAATTCAGTTACGAATATACCACCAGTAAATAGAACATTTTAATATTGTATATGACATTGCAATACGTTATTTCGAAAATTCATTACTTTCTGTTTGCAACGAAAACTGAAATTTTTTCATTCTCACAAATTCTCCGTTATGCCGTTGTTCCAACTTTGACTGTACAGTCATTTCATTCGTCAAGAAATGGGCTACAAATATAAGTGTTTAAACACATATGTTACCATTTTCATGAAACCAACATAATTTGTACCATATATCTGCTCAAATCATAAATAGTAAATACATCAAGAGTATCATAACCTCCTACCTTTTTGCTCATTTATCCATTGTTACTCTACTAAAAAAAAAATAAAATAAAAACACACGATCTATTATGGCAACAAGATCCCTGCTTAGGACCATTTACCTGCTGCACTACATATGTATTCCTACGAAATAAATTAAAAAATTAAATCTGTACAAATTTACTATTCACTCGTCCCGATTGTTTTAATCTGATCATTCAAATTCCCCAAGGCATGATGCAACAATGACACAGTTGAAAGATCGAATATGTACGAAGCGAGAAAACGACTCGCCGCGAGGTAATTTTCTCGAGCGGAAACCGACGCACGGCTAACGATCGATGATGAACAGGTGGAATAAGAGATACCATTTCGTTGGTGCTCGGGACGCTAGCAGGGGTACCAAGTGGCCCCGTGAGATCGGGTCCACCTCCATTGGGGCCGACGATCGCGTTACCAGTAAGGCCAAGATCAACGGTGCCGGGGCTTTGGACGTTTCTCATCGGTTCAGCGACGGGTCTACGGTTATTATCGTACACCGGCCCTTGATACTGATTGTAAGTGCCTTGGTTAGCCTGGTTATAATACGGTCTAGGCGGTGGCCTGTTAGTGGTAGTGGTAGTGCTAAGTGAGAACACAACCTCGACCGGGCTCCTAGGTGGATCCGGTATTATCGTTCCGTTCGGGAATTTCCGGACCAGCCTGCCGTCCGGGAAGATACCGAATATCACGTACGGGCTGTCCACGTTCCTGGCATCGATCAGATTGTCCTCTGGTCGTTTCCTAACGATCGTCTTGTTGGGATAAATCCCGTAGATCAAGTAATCGCGCAGAGGAGCTTTCGTGGTGGAGCTTAGACTGAAACGCGGGGCTGGTGTCAGTCTGATGCCACCGAATCGACCCAAATACGGTGTGGTGGGAGCCTCGGGAGCTGGACTGCTGGTTGGTCCCATTGCAGTTGGCATCGTGGTCCCAGGTGTCGTTTGGGTCGGCATAGTCGTCGACTCGGCAGCAGCAGTCGTACCTCCTGCTGTACTGCTCATGGTTCCATTCGGCGCACCTTCCCCACCGCTAATCCTCCCAGGTGAAACCGTTGTCGTCCCATCGGCAGCTTCGGTTGACACCAGATTCTCGCTTATGTTAAGGGCAGTGACTGGCATTTGAACTGTCGTTTCGGACATCGCTGTGACAGTGACGACGTCCATTCTCGCTGACTCTGTCGTCGCCTGAGGCGAGGTTGTCCTCTCGTTAGGAGGGGGTCCAGTGCTCGTCGATGTCGTCGTTTCTGTCGCGGTCGTCGGCGTCATTCTCGTCGTCGTCTCGACCGAAAATGATGTGGTTGTAATGACAGGGGACAGGGGAGGCGACGTGGTAGGGGGGTTGCGGGTTGGAATGGTGGAGGAGTCTGTGATCATGGGGGTAGTGATCTCGGTCGTTTGGCCGATTCTCGAACCTGCCGTCCTTTGGGCGGTTGCTGATGTTGTATCCTGGAAACGGGCAACAACAGTTGGTGTTTCGTTCTCGAGGTTTGGGGTTGTTTGGGGTATGTTTGCCGTTTCACCAGGCGTATTAGTAGTGATATCCATGGCGGGCACTGTACTGGATGTTAGAAGGGACTGGTTAGTAGTAGCCTCCGTCACATCCATTGAATTAACATCCAGCGACGCCGTGGTGGTTGGTGTGGTTGTTTCAAAGGTTTCGCTACCAACAGCTTGGGTGGTGGAAGGTGCTAGCTCCGTCACAGATTCGTTTGCTGGGTTAGTCGCTACGTTCTGAGCTACCTCTGTAGTTGGCACCACCGTGGTTTGTTCAATGCTCAATGTGGAGGATGCTGGCGGTGTAGTGACGGCTATATTTACACGGGATAGGATAGTTTCGGGGACCGTGGACACTGTTGTTATTTCAGGCTGGTCAGTGCTAGTGTTCATCATAGGCTGTGCTGCTACTGTTGTGGTATTAGTGACTTGTACAGTAGCCACCTCCGTGGTTTGTCCAGAAGGTGCTTGAGTCTCGGTCGTCGTGATTTTGTTAGATGACATTAAGTCGTAGGTATTAGTGGTTAGTTCGAAATTTACGGCGGTTGTGGCTGTCGTTTCTGAGCTTTGTGTGGTTGTCTGAGATGGAGTCGTTGTGTCGAGGCTTGTTTCAGAATTGGACGATATTCTATTCGAAAGTGCCACTTGTGGCCCAGTTTCTGTCGTGAATGAGAGAGTAGTCGTTTCCACGATTTCAGCAAGGGGTGCTAACGGTGTGGTTTGATTTGTTCGCACAAGTTCCACTTCATTGTCAGCTACGCTACTTTGTGAAGTTGTTGTGGGCGTGTCAGAAGAAGTTTCTGTAGGCAAACCAGTTGTAGCGGGGTCTACGGAATCCACCTCGTTCTGCGATGGATCAACAGAGGGTGTAGTTAATTCTGGCATAGCTACGGTGGTTGGTGTTGACTCTACGCTTTCTGTCGTAACATCTGGGGGAATCGACGACGATTCTGCAGCTTGTGTCGTGCTCAATTGCTCGTCTACCTCATTCTCCACTATATTCCCTAACCTAGAGCTAGTGTCTGAATTTCGAACAGGTGTGAATTGTTCAGTCTCGTTTATTTCCTCCGAAAGGAGGGTCTTGGCAATCGTCATCAATTCAGTTAGTAAAGTGTCATCGGTAGAATTCACCATCGACATAGTTGTTTGGTCAGTATTCGAAACTGCTTGTGTTGTTGTTGGTGGTGGTGCTGTAGTGGTTGTAACTGAGTTTATATCGTCCTGCGTATTTGCTTCTTGAGTGGATACCATTTCGTTAGATTGGTCGGTTGCAGTTGTAGGTAATGTAGTGGTAACTGAACCTACTGCGCTTCCCGTGGTCATGTCTTCGGCTATTCTTAAACTCGCTTGATCCGTTGCGGCTGGCAAGGTAGCCGTTCCCAATTCCCCTCGAACAGTCGTTGTCTCCGCCTCCTTCAGCTGTGCTAGAGCCTCCAAACTGTTGTTCGCACTTGCGTCCGATATTACGTTCGACATCTCAGTTTCAGGAGATATCGTTGTAAGATCCTGCCCCGATGTCGTAGTTGGCACTGTGGTGCTCAGGGAAGCCTGCAGTCGAGAGAGAATATCCTGCGCAAAATCTATCAACCTGCTTCGTATCGTCGACGTAGGTATCGTCGTGGTTGTCTCTACGTCGATGATATTATTCGATGTTGCTTCTGTCGTGGGAGCATCTGTTGAGCTAACATCAGCTGCCGGAGTCGAAGTTCCTTCAGACATCTGTATAGTGTTACTCTCAGGGCTCTCGGATGTGTTAATACTCGTGGCATCGGTAGTCGGTGGAGTCGACGTCTCTGTTGAACGTGGCAGACTTTGAGTCGTCGTAACGGGGGCGTCAGTGCTGGCAATCGTGGAAGGTTCCGAGGAACTTGTGGGATTCTGATCTGCTGGAACAGTGGTTGTTCCCGCAACGGGGTTCGGGCTGTTATCTATCCTCGAGGAAATCTGAACGTCCGCTGGACCTCCTACGTTCGCTGTCGTTGTTTCTGTGTCTCTTGGAAGTGATTCTGTACTGGCTTGTTCAGGCATGGAGACTGAACCGGCAGTTGTGGATGTTTGTTCGGTGGTGGAGGATGATTCTGTACTTGTGGAGGCTTGTTCGGTATTGGAAGAAGATACTTGTTCGGTAGTGGAGGGCGGTTCGGTACTCGTGGAAGCTTGTTCAGTCGACGAAGGGTTTTCAGGGGCTCCTGTGGCAACCATGGGGGCAGAGGTCTGCGTCTCCTCGGGCAATCTCGGGGACAGTGTGATATCCTGAATAGTGGTTGTGTCTGGGGTCTGTGGGCTCGTGGTTGATACAGTGGGGCTTGTGGTGTCATTGTTAGGATTATTGCTGATGCCGTTAGCGACAGTGGCGTTAGAGTCTACCTGGGGGACCACGCCAATTTGCTCCTGTCGCTGTACAACTGAGTTTCCCTGTAACTGTTCGTTCCTCACGCTGGCCGACTCCAACGCGTGATAGAGGGTCAAGAATCTTGGCTCGCCAGGACTTGACACATCGATCGGTGGTGCCGAACCAGAGTTCTAGAATCAGAAATTTAGTGCGTGCTGGGTGCTGTACATTAAATGGTGCCGAGTGGGTCTGAAACGAGTGACTTCGCCCTATGTACAGTCTCTGGAGTTGCCGGTGCATTAATAATTAATTAATCCATTAATCGGTGTATTTACATGAGTACAATAAAGACAATTTACGTGTAGTACGTGGTTTTCATTCTTGGTGTTGGAAAATGTAGCACTCTTCCGTGAATATGCAGGAGAGGTAAATTATTTTCACGCGTGGCAGTTGTATGCTAATTTAAGTGATCCTATCCGATTAAACGAACTCATAATTGAGTGAGCATACACCATCTCTTGGTAGAGGCACGAACTAGCTAAGGAACTGGAGAAACCGAGGCTGCTTTAATATACCAAGAAACACGGGTATTAGCAAAAGTAGCAGCGAGCCAGAAACTCGTTCCTCGAGGGATCGCTGATATAGGCAATAGAGACTGGTTGCCCGCTCACTTTGATTTTTTCTTTTTCATCGGGATTTCTCACAGCTGTTAATCCTCTCTCACAGAGGTCTCCAGCGATATGTCTCTTAACAGATTGGAATGAGAATAGAATGAAAATATAGCCTGAATTAGAGACAATTGTAATTACTTCGAAAAATTATTAAGAATTCTGCCAGCATAATATACTAAGACACTATAAAATAAATCTTTAAAAATGGAATGCAACGTAGTAATAAAAAGAATACTGGCATACATTTTGTAACTTCAATTAACGAAAATGTACACTGTAAATAGAGGTCAAGGGTCCATCGGCAAAGGTACATTCGTGACCTTAAACAACAAACTCTTTTTCGTTCTTTTGCAACGATCTCGATCCATCCACGTGCCCCAGATATAACATTAAGACAATTTTAACGCATACACGTCACGCAGCATCCAGTTACTTTCACTCGTTACTGCTTGCAACATTCTGAATCAACAAATCACGAAAATGTACCCTTACGATCGGAATGCCCTCGTAAGAGAAAGTGAAGTCCAGTTACGTGTAACTTAAATAAAAGAAAATTGACTTCGTCGAAGCATTCTCACGTTCCATTTATTATAACTTCACAAAATGTTTATCATACATGTTTTGCGTATTTAAAACTGAATCGAGGGGCCTAACACTTAATACAATTAATGAACTGCTCTTTTGCGAGGGCATTACAGTCTCATTCGATTTTAACATTTTGAATTATATAATATCGTAATATCGTGAAAACATTTCCCTTATAAAAGATATAAATGAAGTTTCGGAAATGAATAATTCTTCCTCGGTACATTTTCTCTATTTCTAAAATTATTAACGGTTTCAACGAGTTATTTAAGACAACTGGCTAATGCTCACTCAACAACTGATTCTGTTCTATGTTCATTCAAGTCAAGATACGCAATATAGTAATTCCGACAACATTTATAAAACATTTTAGGGCGCGTTTGAAGAAGGACGAACAACTGCATGTCGCGTGCGATCCAAAATCCAGTACATTTATTACCAAAGTTATATATAATATTGTATAATACAATATACGTATTACTAGGACAGTAATAACGTAAGTACCCTGAACACATTAGTATATGTAAACCCAGAAATGAAAGTGCCACGAGACGGAAACTGCAAAGGCGTTAACGTTAATCACAGATTAGTATTTACGTTTTTTTTTTATTAATTTTCTCGTATTATTTATATCCTTTTTTTTTATTAAATTCACTATGGAATTGCAACGATAATATGTGTTTGTCGTGCGAGAATTATTCATAATAATCAATTATTGTACAACAGTAGTGTCAGTGTGAAGAATATCACGACACAATTTGCTGCGAAATTAAAGGACAGCCCTATAAAAATTGTAAATCAAGATAAGAGAAAAGCTATTATGACAAGTATAATAATATTAATAATCCTTCAGGAACGGCGAATCACTAAAATATTGATAGAAAGAGAAATGATTAATAATTATTAATAGCACGTTTATCGACATATAATTGAGGGGGTTAATTTAACGCAGATTATTCGTATCGATGTCATTAGGATCGAGATATCCGGATGTCGTCGTGATGACACCAACGTGATCGGTCCACGACGGTGGTGCGACAGCTTCGACCTTCTCGGCTATCTTCGTGGTGAAAACCTTTTAAGCACACAAAAAACGACCACACTGACTCATTGTGTTAGCTTCAACTTTCTTCTGCCACGTAACCTTACCTCCGTAATCATCGTCATGATCCATTTCTTTGGGATATAGCCTCTCTTAATTTGTAATAGCAATGTAATATTAGACAGCTTTTGTTTAAACGAATTTCTAATAACAGGGTTGCTTCTTAGTCATCGTTTGTGATGCAAAGTATTAATCCTTTAAATTATATTTTCACGCCATCCTAATTGATTGGGGTTTAAGAGTAATATGTTTCCTTATTTTTCTATTTAGCGAAGAATATAACACAATCCAATAATTTACTATTTGTGCAGAAATGTTGGAATTTAATATTGGTGATTTATTTGTGTATATAACGATACGTCATACTCGGTTTGCAACGAAAATCGTAGAAAATTTTACCGTTTCGTCATAAATTTCTTATACCTATATGTGTTCTGTTATAAATTAAACATATGTTCGTGATTCATGAATACACTGTGGTGGTGATTACTCAAACGCTTTGGCTCATTAACTGGCAACTGAGTAGTTACAAGCAAATTTCATCACAATAGTTATAAATATTGTAACAATCCTACCTCTACTGGTGTAACCGGTGTGGTGGATGAACTGGTAATCGATGGCACAGTGGGTTGATAAATGTTGTTCTGCTTCCTAACAAATAATTCCGCGCCCTTATATCTCGCGCTGAATCGTGGGGGTGATCCACTTGGCGTGATTCTGGGGCCTGAATTCTGCTCACAAACAAGATTCTTGATTACTCAAAAATTAAGTGTTAAAGTCGACAGGCAAATAGAATAATATTACACGATACATTCTATTCCAAGGAAAATGGAAAAGTTTGCTGGTCAACTCTAACACTTAATCCTTAAAATTAAAATTGCTATTCCACCCTTACAATACAACTGTTTTGTTAATGTTTCTAATAGACAAGTTAACTGCGAAGAGCAGAGAATAAATTTCTTATTCCTTTACTCGAGTATTTAAATAATTTCGTACGCAGATATTTAATATTTACTCCACAAAGAATAAAAACAGAAATTTCTCCAAATAACATCTGTGATCTAGTAATTAAGCAGCAGAAAATTCCTTTGAGGGCACTCGTGTAATCCCCTAAAAAATTTAGGATTTTTTTACATAAAACTGTAACACATAGGGAAAAAAGTCTTTTTGGTATTAGTCTATATATATTTTGAGATGATAAAATTTTTTATTATTGTTTTTTCTCCGATGTAATCTTGAATAAATAGCTATACCTAATTCTAATGGTGATAAAAATATTTTAACATCTTAAAATATGTATAAATCAATACCAAAACGACTTTTCACCTTATCTGTTACAGTTTTCTTTCCAAAAAATCCTAAATTTTTTTAATAAATCACAAACATTTCAAATCTATCACATATATGTACAATTATTCCTTCCAAATAGCATCAACTTCCATGCAAATAAATTTACACCGATGATTATTTACCGCGTTATTAACGTTGCTGTAAGCTCCAGAGAACACGGGCGTCCTGTTACCAAGGGAACTAAGAAGTGGTGCCACTGTGCTCCGCAGTTGCTCCAGCAGCGTGGCACTTCCGTTCAGAACTACGGTTCTAGTAGGATTGAAGATGTTCGTATTGCCAGTGTCGCCGTTGCTCCGGCCGGTAATACCTGGCGTCTGCTCGGTCGTATCGTTCGCGATCTTCAGGTTCACCTGTGGTTCCTGCGGTACCGATCGAGGGGACGGCGTCGAGTTCTTCAGCGTGGCGTGGAACCTTGTCGATCGGGGAGTGATGGCGACTCCTGCACCGTCGACCTTGGCGGTGGTCTGGACCAAGGTCGTCGGCACCTCCGAGTGCCTGCGATAGGTCGAGGTTCTCGGTCGGAACTCTAGCTTCTTCGTCTGCGTCACTGGTCCATCTGTCGTTGTGACCTTGACTTTGCCATCCACAGTCTTCACCGCAGACTTCTTCCTCGAGTATCTGCTGATAGCTGATGGTGCCTTCGTAGTAACTGCCTGCTGATACCCTTCCTTATCCTCAACAGGCTTCTCCTTCGTTCTTTTGCTGTATCGAGGCCTGAACGTGGGTTTGGTAACACCATCGGCGAACTTAGGTTTCTTGGTGACATCTTCTTCTTGCGATGTCTGCGACTTCCTCTGCGTTCCATTCTGCTTAATCGACTGCGTAGGTGTGTAAGACTTTTTCGGGGTGGTCGTTTCGAACTGCTCAGCTGTCGTGGACTGTCCTTGTGCTTTACCACTACGCGCCGGGTGTATGTAAGGTTTCTTCGGCTTAAAGGTAGTAACGGAATAACTGTTCTCGCGAGCTGACGGTTGCTCCTCGTGTTTGAGCTTCTTGCCACCGCGAAGAGCTGACAGGCGAATCCTCGCCGCGTCGACGCTGGTTGCCGACACCTCTTCCGCGGAAACGGTGCTGACAGAGGGGTTCGTTGACACGTACGGTTTCGTCGTTTCTTCTACGGCAGCTCTCTCCTCGACGGAGATCGAGGTGACCATTCTCTCAGAGATGACACGTCCTTTCTTCAGACTGTACGGTCTACTGGTGACCTTAGGAGTGCCCTCGGGACCTTTACCCGATCTAGAGAGCTTTGAGGGTCTATCATCCTCTTGAGAATTCTCTACGGAACCCCTGCGGTCTCCAGCGCCAGGCTTGGCGAACTTGGCGACCTTGCTGGTCCCGGCTACCGCCGACGCGCCGCTTGCTTTCGGTTTGCTGAAAGAGGAGGCCGTGGTTGCGTCGAGATCATTCTCCTCGATGTTCAACTCGGGCTTCACTAACCTCCTAGCCAACTCCAGCTTCATCCTCGACCTCTCGGCGAAGAGAGCGGACGTGGACTTTTTCACCTGAAAGGGTCGTTCAAACAGCTCCGTTTTAGGATAGTGGGAAACCGCCGCGAAGACAGAAGCCGGCTCCGAAAGCTCGAGCGGGGACTCTGTTAATGTGCCACGGCCCCGGCGACATCTCCATCGACAGGAGGAGGCGTTCTCAAGGTCGCATGTTAACCGTACACACGCGAATAACAGCAGTTCGATTACGGGGAGACATATCGCGGCGCTGATCGTTTCCTACATGAAGAACAGAAGCCTGAGGAAGCGCAGAAACGAGGCGATCCATGCTGCCATGTGGCTCGCAACGAGTTCGAGCCACGATTTCACTGTAGCCGAGAACAACTGAAAGTTTAATCACTGTTATCAGGTGCGCAAGGACGTTGCGCGCGGACGGATGAAGAAAGAGGAAGATGGTGATTCACGACCAAGTGGACGAGACCGGTGAAGACGGTGACGTGGAAAACTAATCGACGTAACAAGCTGCTCAAGCGTTCTCTATTAATCGTGCTACGATGGCAATTCTACTGTGAAACCATCTGGCGTTATCATGGAGAAAAAAAAAGATTATGTACATGGCCAACTATTCGACCGTCTTTCAAGCGTCGATCAAGCGATTAGCTGCGGTGAAGGGGTGACATAGTTGGGTTTTGTACGGGGCCAACAGTTGCGAAAATCATTCTGTGGGTCGTAGCATATCAAGAATGCTGGGAGACTTTCTGATAAATTTTGTAAGAGAATCTTGGTTACAATACCCCTTGAATCTTATTTTTAACTTGAGTTATGGCTTTAATAATGAATGGTGCAAGAGTAATAGAAATTGCTCTCTGGAAGAATTAATTTCTAATGTAATAAAAGATAAATTTGTAAGTTAAGTGAATTTACTGTCATTAGAGGGGTTTAAAAATAACTCTGTTGGGGGAAATTGAACTACTTTCGAAAAGAACTTACGCAACGATTTATTTGAAACCTGTTATCAACCTGATCTTTTGTCTCTACGAGTGATCTGTGTCTGAAGGGAAAAAATCCTCGCCACGAAATCAATCTCGATGTAATTACAAGGCGGAAAGCCATTCATTTGGACGTAAATTGGACCAGAGATAAAATGTGTCGCCACCAAAGACAGAGTCTGTTGACTTTGTGAAAAATCACCTTTCCCTTAGATCTCATTTCCTTTTCAATACGTCCACTTTCATTGCTGTTTCCTTCAATCTCGATTGCCATTCTGACTGTCGAATCTATCACCAAACTTCTACCACCTGAACATCAAGGATGAATAATGCATTAACTAAAAGTGAATTCAAGAATTTGTCGCTAACTATAAATATTGAAACGTGAAATTTAAGTACATCGACAGTTGTCAGAGAAATTTACCCAACTTGTCTGGGACACCTCTTTTAAGGCGTGGAACCCTATCAACGCCCCAAATTGAGACGACCAAAGTGGCAGTTGTGGGAATAAATAAGAAGAACGTATTACGCCCAGGTAGGCCAAAGAAACATTCACTTTCTCCGCCGAGATTCCAAAACAAAAGGAACGAACGAAACCCGAAAACCAGTTTACGAACTGTGTCTTACGTGTCAGCTCATAACTGGGTCTTCTTGATAAATGGAACACGCTTAAACACTTCGTTACACGGAACGCGCGGTAAGAAATCTCTCGGAATAAACACTTCGAGGTTTGAAAATATCCGTGGACAAGCTGTTTGGACCTTGAGAGAACTCCTCGTCGAGGATTCGTCGCTCCTCGTGTTAGGGTATCGTTCAATCCAGTCGTGTTTGGAGGTGGACGATATCATCGAAGCTGCTGGATCACGATGATGTACCCAGATCTTTAAGCGTTCGATCGTTAAAAATCATCCAAATGGCGTGGATTTCATGTTTCAGCAACCACCAGCAAAGCTTTCCTTTCGTACAGGCTTCTCATTGTTAATCGCGCATCATTGTCCAGTCGCGATTGGTCGTCAATGATGTTACAAGCAACGATTACGTTTTATGATTGGCAGCCTTCACCCAATTCGATTGGCAATTATATTATCAAAGTTTCAAACGTATAAATAGTTACATGAAAATTAATTCTGATCGAGGTGTATAAATTCCGATAGTTCTTTCAACTTTCAGTTTTTTGAAAATTAAGAAACAAATACCTAAAGGCTATCTATATCGTTTACTATTGTATACAGCATTCATCGGTGTCTCGATATACGTAAATAAATTCGAGTTGGCTCGCGTTTGAAGCAAGGAGTATCGATAAGACAGGCCAAGCGCTCCGGTCGGAAGATGATCGAGGGAAATGTGATTGATGGCTGCTAAGAGACGAACAGGTATGCACGTGTCCTAAAAGCTCGTGGGAAGCTGAGTTTGCAACGTATCGAAGGCGGGAAAGGTAAAGAAAAGCGATCGCGTGATACAAAGATTATCTGCACTCTTACGCGTCGCAATCCTGTGCCATTAATCAACGTTAAGGGGTTCATGACTAAACTTTGCTCCGTCAAAAAGACGTTTCTTGAAGCTGCGGTATCGAGGTCGTCAGGCTCAAACGCGTTCGAGTTGCCCCTCGAACGGCGACCAAAGATATTCCCCTGCTGATCCTACACGAATTGTTACGACTTCAAAATTGCAAGGTACTGATTCCTGAACGATAGAAGTGACTCCAGTCTCTTCGGAGGTAAAAGGGTAAATTGCAAATCGTGTGTGTTTATGTTATCGTGCATGCTGATTAAGTTTGTTTCGGGTTAGAGAATATTTGTACGTGTTCCTTTCAGTCGCGTCGCGTACGTTGCTTAATGTTATCATATTTCGGCTACAATACAACAACGGTGTCAACGTCAGTGATTATGTCTACGTGTTAAGTACTGTTCAAATGTGAAGCTGTAGATTTGTTTTAACTAGAATAGAAGCATGGAAATGTTATGTACTCATTAATAGTAGATAGAGAAACTTATTCGGATGCTGTAAGCTGAGTTTTAAGTGCACTCTGGACTCTTACCTCCACGGGTGGTCTAGACGTAGTTTTCGGGGCTGGTGTTTTCACGTTCGTATTCTTCTGAAATGATACTTTCCGATTAGTAAAGGTAAATACTTCTGTATTCACGTTTTATTCACCGACGTTGTGGAAATGTTCGTGTTAACTTTTCTCAGACGTGAATTAATGGCACGTGTGACAGGAATTATTAACACAGATGCTTAAATGTGATAGAACTTAAACCTGTTTGCAAGGGCTAAATGCTAATAAAGCACTTTGCTATGCAAAATTTAACAACACATAAACCAAGAGAATATATCTATATATACCTAAATATACTATAATAAAGGAACAAATGCAAATGTAAAGCATGAAACACCGCTACGCTAATCATCAATTTCTTAATCTTAATCAACAGACTAATTATAAAACAAATTTTAAAATTTATGGTATGAGAGTTACTATCTTTAATTAAATGATTTTGGTTACGAATAACCATTATCGATGGCGGAAATTTAATTTTGGTTACCAGTAACCAATATAAATGACCAGATTCATTTGGTTACCGCTAATCAATATCAACGGCGAAATTTTTACGGTTACATTCGATCGTTGCCAATTATTGTTATTAACATTAGTGATAACTTCGATCTAAACGTTACGACCATTCAGCTCGTGTCAATTCCATAGAACACCGTGCACAAATATTTCCCACAATTTTCCCTACAAAGCACAATTGAAATTAAATGAAATCTTAGAACTCACCAACTGAGACAGTCTCGCCTTAAATTCAGGTGGATAATTGTCGCTCTCCTGAGGCTCCGTTGACCCCTTGCCAGATCCAAAAGTTCTTGCCTTATCAAAGGTCTTGTTACCCCTCCTAAAACTCTTCGTCGTTATTCCAGCCACCGTTGTGCTTTCTTCCGTGCTTGTCTGTTGCTTCTTGAAGCTTCTTCTCGTGGTGGAACTTTCTACTGTCGTTATAACTTCGGTGCTCGTTAATTGTTCGCTCGGCGGGATCACCTCGTTCGTTTGATCCTTTGGCGAAGGGACTATCGTCTTCGGCAGAGTCTCGGAATGGTTCACGTGAGCCGGCCGCCTTCTGAGGGTCCAACCTGGATTCCCATGATATTGCGAATCATTTTTCGGCGCGGTAGGCTTCCTGGAATCTCCTACGCTCGGCGGCCCTTCTGGTGAAAGTTTTCGACCTCTGAATCCTAGTCCATGATTGAAGAAGTCCTCCTTTGGCTGCTTCCTTCCTTGACTCGCTCCCCCTCTGCCTCTTCCTCTGTTTCGCCCAGACCCTTCAGACGCCACAGTGGTAGTCGACGGTCTTGCTGTTGTTGCTACTGTTCGCGGATTCGCAGTGGTCGATGCCACGGTCGCTGATCCTATGGTGGTACTCGTAATTTCGATTTCGGTAGAGGTGGTTGCTATTTCGTTGAAGACTGTTGTATCTGGTGCAGTGGTTGTAGTCACATCTACTGTGTAGAAGGAAAATATTAAATTAGGTAAAAATTCGTTAGCTTTCAAATCATTAAAATGAATCGATCATTCTAATATACATAAGTATTTCCTTAGTTTCAAGTTAGGGAAAAGAATATTTATAAATATTTTAAGCTACTAAATTTTCCAAAGTATTAATGGACTATGCAACACTGCGTTACTAATCTGACTCTCCATATGTTTTAAAATTTAAACAATTAAAAGAATTTTCTATTTACCCGAAGCAAGGCTAGACGCCAAAGGACTAGACGTCGTAGGTTCCACCCTCGATCTGCTTCTAGATCTTCCACGGATATCTTGATCCTGCCCACGATTTTCACCAGCCCTTGATCCAGCTTCAAGAACTCTCGATCTTCTATCTGGAGAATTCCTGTCTCCAATTGATTTACGCTTGATATCTCGCTCCACCGTACCAGTGATCGCGGACTTTGCACCATTCTCAATGTTCCTTCCCCTGGATCTAGATCGCGATTCATTCGTAGAGCTCTTCTTTGTTTCTGAACCTCTGGAACGATCTCTGGAGACAGTGTTCCTTCTCGAGTTAACAGCCTGCTCGCTGGCTTCCGTCGTGGTGTAATTATTGAATTTCGAAGATCCTCTTCGAGAACTGGTCCTCGAAGCAGAGCCAGTAGACTCAGAATCACTGGATCGTCCACGACTCTTTGATCTCTCCGATCCTGTTCTTCCATTAGCTCTGGATGACTCCTTGGTATCCGATCTCCTACCGGCGTCTATCGACGATTGCCTTTGAGAAGGTACACCGAAGCTGGTTGTTACATCCACTGCGGAGTTCTCTGTGCCCTCGACTGCCAAAGGAATGTCCACCCTGACGCTCTCAGACTCTGAGAGAACACTATCTTGACCCCTGCGATTGATAGCGTTGTTCTCCCTGTTGTTCACTTTCGATCTACTCGATCTGCCTCTGTCGATTCTTTCTGCCGTCGATCTGCCTCTGCCTTCGGCCCTTCTGAACCCAATCGTAGTCGTCTCGACGCCCTCGAGCTTCTTTTTATTGAATCTCCTCGAGGTTGGCACTTGCGTCTTCAGTTCCGTCGTCGAGTAAGTTGTCTGAATCTTTCTTCCAGTACGAGATCTCGAAGACTCCGTGGTGGCCACGAAAACTGACGGCCCTTTGTTGCCCAGCCTCTCGGTAATAGAATTATTGAACTTTCTGTGAAGCGTCCTTCGAGTGACCTCTTTCTGTGCGCCAGACGCGAGATTTTCCTCGGTGTCTTTTGATTCTGCTGCATCTTTGTTTTCTGGAGAGTATCCCTTACCGTTTCTCCTGTTTACCGCTGGCTCCACTTTTTTTATTTCTTCGGTATCGTCCGCTGAATAGGTCCTTATTGGATCACTAGCTGTCTCTGTTACTGCGGGGACGCCGTTTCTCTCGGTCGTTCTTGTTGTTCTGAAGTTCGAACGTTTATTCGCCTCTGAATTGATCGAATGCTTCGAACTGGCTTCTCCATTATGCCTCTCGAAATTCGACGATCTGTCTCTAGTCGATCTGAGTGTTGAATGTGACGAGCCTGGTGTGGCTGTCGTCTCTTCTGGAGATTTAGAATTATACCTCAGAGTGCCGCGATCTTTAACGCTATGCGCTTTGTGATCGTCGACCTGCAATTAAAACATATTATTATACGAACATGAAATTATTTCTCATGCTCCTGTTGTTCTATTCCATGGACAAATAATTGTAAATTGATCAAAATTAATCCATAATCTTAAGAATATTAATTCTATTCGAGTATAATTCTTATCGAAAAGGCAGAAAAATGATTTATTAATAAAAAAGGCAGTTTCAATTCATTTAGTATTATAAAATGTATATATTTTTATAACAGTACCTAATACTGATAAATTCATATAATATCAGGACAATATTCGAAGTTCTAATGTCCCTGATATGATCCTTCCATTTAATTTTTCTGCTTAAATCAATTATTAATATTTTTTGTAGCTCCAAAAGAGATTTAAGACAATTGGCAAAACAGCTTCAAAATACATGCAAGATTTCGCAATGACAATTTTATTTCTCGCTGCAGGGCCGTGTTTATAAGAAGGTGTTCCGAAATTTCCAATGTCAACCGCTGTGTTATCTTTTTTTTCGACACAAGACTTTTTTTCATGACCGCAGGCAGCCCACTTCTAAAATTTACCCAGATAATCCAATTACTTCCAGGAATTTCGCGCAACATTCAAGGTAATCCAGCTCTCTGATGCATTCACTTTGTTTGACATAAATCACACGGTACCTTCGTCCTTCATTCGAATTTTTAAAGAATTCATCGATACAGTAAACATATAGATAATTATTGAAAAATGTATTGTACATACTATCTCCCGTCGTACAAGTACCTATATCAAACGAATTGCACACGCAGAACCTCGAATAAATTACAGAAAAATATCCATATATATTTAAATATAAAAAATTTGGATCTACAGATCCTGTTTAAACATTTTTAAAAACCTTGAAGACGACGCAAAAAAAATGTATTCAATTCACGAAGGACACGAAGTCCAATCCACTTGAACTATTTCCCCTCTTGCGTCGTTCGCATCACTTAAGCGCATTGTAATCGCGTTGCGCCGATATGTCACGGCAGTTTGATTGTATAAATTACACGTTTAGACAATGGCCGTTAACACTGCATTTGAAGCCGGTAATCGCACATGCACAAAAAGCAGCCGTAAGTAAGTCACCTCCACGGGAAAGATCCATTCAGAAACACTCCACTTTCGACTTCATTCGAGCATTCAAATTTATTCAAATGTATGCGCTACATAATCCACTTCTTCGACAATTAATCCCGTAAGAGGCGCCGCGAAGACAGGGAACACATAATGAATTGCTGATTAACATTCCTGTCAGATTCTCTTTCATTCACCTATAAGGTAGTGGATTGTTCAATACGTAAAATCGTTAGTTTCTTTGATGCTAAATTACTTTGATACCAAATAATCGTTATAGTCGGGCTTTTCACAATCTATTGCCGGCACGTTTGCGAGTAATTATAACAAAAAAAAATCGTCGGAATGTATAAAGTTGTCGAAGTTATGAATCGTTGAAGATAGTCCTGTACTAACCATGTTAAAGCAAAATGCTTTGGGGTGAGTACTTTATACGCCAAAATCTACAGAGTGGAATTTTTCCGATGAATTTGAACAAAAATAGTGGAAGTTACACACGAATCAATTTTTTCCCACATTTTTACGGAAAAAAATCGTCTGTAATCAGTTATAAAATGTTTTACAAACATCTAATGTTGATGCCTCGCTGGTACAGGTGATTCCAGGTGTTAGACTTATCTGAACCAAATATCTAAACGGATTCCTGATCAGTATAACTGTCGTTATCGCCTGGCCTAGAATTATTAATGATTTATCATCAAAATTAACAAGATGGCGGACCAGAATATCAAAAACAAAATAGGTCGGAAAACATGTTTTTTTTTTTTTATAAGAAAACGTAACTCATTGACGACCCCGGCCCTCGTAAAAGCTTTGAGAGCAACCCCATACTTTGACGCAATTTTACCAAGCAGTCTAACAGCAGATTAATTAATTCAGGGGGCCCAACTTAAAATGCATCTGAATGCAACGGTTCCCATTGCCTACATCCGTAATACAAACATAAATGGACAGACTTCTTATCAGCATTTTTAATGTGTGTGTACAATCAGTACCTACTCCTCTTCTAAGTGTTTAAAAGATATCCAGTATCATCGTAGGAGTAGTACTCTATCTATGGCGTGACAGGTGAACTCTAATGATACAGTAATCGAAAGTAATTAGTGCAAGAATGAAGGGAACTTTGTGCTACAAGAGAAAAGTCGTGTCACGTAACGACGTTGAGGAACACCACGAACGAACGTGGCATGGATGTAATGGAATTAAGTTCTCTAAGGCCCTAACAGATAATTACGATGTCGATCGAATAGAACGAGAAAACGAGCACACTTTCTGGTTCGCGTGTGCCACATCGTTCGCCGGAAGCGTGATCCAACGAGCAAAACGACACCATCAACTTTCCATGAATCGGTATCTATGGGAGGTTGATGATGAAATAAAAAGATAAACGCTTGACAGATTATTACTGCATCAGGAAGAGATCGGACGAAGAGATTCATGGACAGAGCACTTAAGGTGAAAGCATCGCGATTGTTAAATGTGTGGAAAAAATTGTTGATTTAATGTTTGCTTTCGAATTTTATTTCTACGAAATTACTCGTTCAAGTGTGAAATATTAAATGGGGGATTGTGTTATGATGCTTGTCTCGTGGATGCTGTGGTTAATTGTGCTTTAAATAATCCTGGTCCATTAAAGCTTGTATTTAACATAAAACTTGAAGGCGTATTTGATTTTTATAATTTCATGGCAAAAATAAAATTATTGTGCTATCAACTGATTAGATTTTTATGAAACAAATTTCATAGTATTCAGTCCACATAAAGTATATTCTAAATAGGTTAAAGTTTAGAAGAATTATTAATATATCGACATTCTAGGCCCAGATGAACAAAATTTTATTCTATTATTCCATAACCATTTCACAAACATTATGTGTTGAGCATGTATTGGAATTTCCTCAGAATCCACAAGATATTTCAGATTCATTTTTCCATTAAGAAACTCAATATAGATTAACAATATAAGAAACAACTAAGACAGTATTTTAAACATTTAAACTAATATTAAGGAACAAGCATCCTTAGATATGCAAAAACGAAACCTTTGAATCGATCGTATCCCAATCAAGATTGTTACGAAAAAGATTCAACGACATCGATCGATCACAAATTATACCTTACGAAACCGCGAAAGAATACTAATTAGGCAATTACGCAGAGGAGTCGCGATTAACACGAATAGTAGTAACAACGTTCGATGAATAGATCCACTGATCGTTGATGGCTGACAATAGCTAATGAACCATACTAAGCAACGTTCCATCGTTAAAACAGGTAACCGATACTCATCTTAAATTATGGTACTTCCGTGTCCATCGACAATAAACGACGTTAAATCAGATTCAGGATTGCACTCGCCACTGGCCAGTAACTGCATCCAATTACGAATCGGTCGATTAATTCGTTGAAGGTAAACGAATTCGATGACCTATTATATTTCGAAAAATGATCAGCGTCGTTAATCGTTTTATTAAACGAACAACACGAAAAATTGGGTATTACTCCGATGGTTTAAAAATTAAAAATAATTTCATACACAATTTATAGTTATATCTCGATTAAACTGGAATTCAGGTGGACTCGAAGGGTCACGAATGTGTAAACTTTCTACCTAATTTAATCACCAGGTGATGGAGGTGTCCATCCGCTTCTCCTTATTGTTACATGATCGCGTTCAACAAGGGCGTTAAGCAGAAGTATTTACCAAAGAACTCTTTAAATTGGACCAATACTCGGTTCTACCCGGTGTGCCTTGGTGTTCCAGTTTCGTTTATCTTTATCCGGCCAAGAGACACACGTAGAATCGACGCTGCTGAAAGTAAAAGTCGGTGTTTCACGTCACGTTACCTAGTCAAGCATGCAGCCGAAGTCGAGCAGCCTTAAAACAAGCCTCGCTGAACGGCTTGGTTAACTACTGTAAATTCAACTGCAAAATAACGTCCCCGCGGAGTTTCCCAAGAACGGTTCCTTTTTGCCGCTGTTTTGTCACTGCCGTCGCTGGAAACCAAGTAGAACAAATCGAAAACGCTGCACCCGACTGCTATTCACGTCTTTCCCTACGCGAGAGAGTGTATCGGCCAGGAAGAATCTCGCGGATTGTAGAAAGAAGACTCGTCGATCCCTTCACTGCACCGTGAAAGGAATTTCTAATCGAGGGAACTGATAATGAGAGACAAATCTTCACAACCGTGATTACAATTTCAAAATGGATTTTAAAACGTCTGTCTGATCCTTCTTATCCATTTTCCACTGTGGTTTTACGAAAATATTAAAACAGACTTTATGTATATTAAATATTGTATCATTTTTATCAAATGTGTTATGCGATAAGATTCTGATCGCCTGAGTGATCCTTGAGATAACTAGGTAAGTTTTGTTGACAGAGTTTTCATAAAACATAATCTAAGAATCGCAGCACAATCGCATAAATGATATTCATAGCTGAAAGTAAGTACTTTTGATCTAATATAAATTTGGAAAAACTATTTAAAGTATAATACCACTTATATACATTAACAAATCTTTTGGACAAATACCTACTACATTTTGAATAAAAAAACAACGTTATGTAATCTATAGGAAAATAGGAAACTGTAATAAATAGCAAATTCATTATTTAATTTGAAACAGAATATGTATATCAGAATCGAAATCATATCTTATATTTCCCACTGCAAAATAAATTTTAGAAAATCAATTGCACCCAATGTCCCCGTATCCTAAAAATCTACCGTCGATAGGACATTCCCTTCAAATGAAACGAAATACGTTCTCTGAAACCTTTGTGAATGCTAGTCGAGGGTTGTGCTAGTGAAGTCGTAGTTTCTGCTGAAAAATCACGAAGCGCATAGGACAATTATCATTGGGAATAATACCAGGATATTAGCATTGCTGCCTACGACGCAATTACGTCTGTGCTCGATTTCGAAACGCCAAACAACGCATTTCTCTGTTTGGCACAACTTAGTCAGAACGCAGCCAGATCGAATCTGCATACTGCCGTGCATATTCGCGAAAAATTGTATCTGACTGCCAACAGTGAGAGGTTAACTCAATACCTTCCACCGGGATTGTTATCAGAACCATCTGATCGTGGGGAAATTATCGAGTACCTGTTGGTGTACAGTTGCATTGCGTTCACCTCAATCCCGAAACAAGGAACTTTATTCGATCCCCAAGGTCGGGACGTTGCAAAATTTTCGCGTGTCGCCGCGCACTTTTCTCAGCTATCTCTTGTAAAAAAAAAACATTTATACCAGAGGTCGAATGAAACTGTTCAAACTTTCAATTAATCAGGGAAAAGCTGTAACTCTATGACTATTATCTTTTCTGTTCCGAGAAAACTGTTATAAAATGTAGCGAATTAACTGAAACTTTTAGTGCATATATTTTTGAGTAATTATGAAACATTTATTTTCTTGAAAGTAGAAAATAGTTATAGTTAAAAAGATACATTTATTCTGCTCTGAAAAAGTTAAAGTTGTGAATGCAGATTTCCTGAAAATGTTGTAGGGTAGATAGATCTGAAGTTGAAACCTTAAACCGTTTGGTGAAAATAATTAAATAAAAATCACAATGTGCTTTCTCTTCTACATTTATCCTACTTCCAATTCCTTAAATAATACTTATTCCACAAATATTCCTAACTTTTATATTTTATCCTGAAATATCTGTCGAATAGTATATTATGATCCTCCACAAGTTTTATTAATAGAACATAAAATAACTGTTAAAACTGAACTCTTACAACAGAGTTAAATTATTAATATACAACATTAATTTAAAACAGAAAAGAAACGATTTACAAGTTAAAAGTTCGATAAATATCTGTTATTTATAAAAGTTAACCCTTTCATTCAACCCCTGATTTATAAACAATTTAAAGGGTGTATATTCCGCTAATAATAAATTAAAAATTCCACAGAATTAGCATTACAAATTATGCAATTTTCGTCCTTAAATCGTGACATATTAAAAAATACTCCAACAAAAATGTACAAAAGCAAATTGCTGGTGTACCTCCACACGAAATTCACGTAACGTAAAATTAGATAATTTCCCGTCATTATTTACTTCTTCAACAGCTACCATTAATGTTTAAAAAGATTTCTTAATTCATGACAAATGACGTGTTCCCACGGAAAATTTGCTCGTCAAATCGGTCGTGGCATTTCTTCCACTTCTAACATGCCGGGCACTGCTCGATTATTTTTGTGCCCACGTTGACGGAGAGGAGAGTTGAATAGGCGGTAATCTTGAATTTTTCTTCCAATCAGAGTGGATGTGCGCAACCGACGAAGATCCTTGCAACATTGCTGCCTCCACCATATAATTGCAAATCGGCTGTTTATTTGCGTAATTGGAAGACACGGACCGGGATTCCTGCTAGTTAAGGGAATCTTCGGACCACCTCTCGCCCATTGGCAATTTCAAACGCATCGCCTATGATTACGAGCATGCAACACAATGTGTAACAGTTTTGCAACACGAAATGGCAATTGTAATTGGACACCGGTATTCCGTCACTCGCCGAAAGGTACATATAAACCAGAATTTTAATATGCCACCGCCAATTACTCGGTGTGAGAGGAAAAATACACGACAGCGTGAAAAAATAATGTACAACCGTACTTTACAGATGCACCCTCCACTGCGCTAGCAACGCCACCAACTACAATAATCCCTAGCATCAATCTATTTCCACGAATACAAATAAACTAGAACTCCAATTACACCAATACACGACACCGTGGAAAGAAACATGCAATTGCACCTTGCGTCGTCTAGTACGCCAGCACTGCCAGCAATTAATTCCCAACATCAACCTATCCCCATGAATACAAATAAACTTGAACTCCAATTACATCAACACTCCTTTTTACGAATTCCCACCGTCATTATATCACTTTCGTCAGCGACGAGTACTTTCCCCAGTTTTTACCAAAATCTTACGTAAATCTGTCGAGAGAAATTCACGCGATCAATTGCGTGGACACATTAAACTTATCGGAGCAAGTCTCGAGTTTCATCAATTTATCCGTCCAAGCCCTCATGGCAAAAAACTGATACGAAGTCCTCACGGTTTCCGACTTTCCTCCATTCCGGGAAACCTTTTATCCCAGAGAGATATTCCTCGATCGATAACCTTACGTGTCGTCGATATCGAGGCGCACTCGTGCGTAATATCCCGCTGCGGGAATTATTGAAAAAGCCTGTTACGCTGACAGCGGTGAGAGGCCGTTTTCGTTTCCACGAAGGTAGACCACTTCGATGATGCCTGGGCAACTTAGCTTCTGGTGTCTCTGGGCTCATTGTCCTTGGATTTCGACACGGTTCCTGCGTCCCCGTTTGCAACTGAATTTCGATCGAGGATGTACTTTCGCCGCTTGACTTCCGACATCGATGGATCTGCCGGGCCGATCCTGAATCGGCGATTATCGACTACGAAATAGGCTGCTCCGTGAGCCAAGAGGAACGATTATTCGATGATCTTGCAGATGCTGCCGGCGAGGAACGCCTTATTAAGGACTGTGAATTATTCATCGGGTTATTAGTGATTTTCCACGTCGCTTGACTCCGTGATCCGTGGCATCGGCGCGATTTCACTCGCGAAGATGATGGCGAGTTTGCGAGCCTTCGCCCGTAACGATTAGGCCAGGTTCTCGGATGAATTCTGGGACTGGGGCAAGTTAGGGTACCTAATATTAACCCCGTGGTCGGTTTATAAAGTGTAATTTGTGTTTGTTGAGAGGCTTGATAGAGGTATTGTTGGGTACTGTGGGTAGATTAGTATGGCGTGGTTGTGAAAGTAGAAGGTGAAGATGCTAGGACACTGGAGTGGCGAAAGCTTATGGATGCAGACTGTATTGGTTTTCGAGAGTACCGCAAACTGTGGGGACATTGCCATGTTTTTGGAACATTTTGTTATATAATAGGTATAACGATTAATACTTTTACATTTGTTTTAAGTATCCTATTGTGACATTGCATTTTTTGTGATTGTACTACAAGTGTCGAAGTGTGTGATATGTTAGCTGCCAATGTTGCCCATGTACATAGCACTAACAGCTAAAGTTTTACTAACCTGAACTTACGGTGACACTTAAATTTGTTTCTTTTGATGTTCAATGCACGCTTTTAAATTTTTTTTTAATCAACATTTTTAAATTTTCTTTAGGTATCGTATTATAACCTCGCATGTTTGTGATTGTACTAAAAGTGTGAAAATGCATAAAATTCTTTGCCTTCTTCTTCTTTAATACGTATTAAGTAACTGCCAATGTTCCCCCAATTTTTTAAGAATCTCAGTACACCAAGGAATTGTAAAATTTGTAATGAGTAACGAAAAATACTAAATTAAAAGGTATAACTTTACTATATCTCTTCCACTCACTATACTATGTTCTATTTCGAAATCCTACACAGACAACGTATACGTGGTTTAAAGAAACAATGGATCCTATATCTTTTATCGAAACTAATGAATGGCAAAATGAATCTCTTGCCTGTTGAATTTTTATTCGTTGGATCTCGCGTGTCTTGTACCCGTTTTTCGACCAGAATGAAACTGGAGCAAATGAAGCAACAGTCGATGGCAGTTTAAAAACGGAAAGGTCAAAAACGGCAACAGTATGTCATAACGATTTAAATGGCGAATCATAAAACGCAGTGACCTATTAATGTAGTCGATAAACAGTGGGCGTATTACGTGAAGGCGTATGCAAACATTTTTAGCCGTTGAATCGAGATGATTTCAACGAGTGACAAAAGATAATATGTGGAAGCGACCTAAAAAAACGGGTTCGAAAAGCCCAGGGCGTGGTACTCGTTGGTCACGTAAGACGATCCACGAGATCCTTTCGCACCGGTTCCTTGGCATCCGTGTTTCGTAAGAAACTTTTCGACAACTTCTGCCAGATACTTCACGTACACCTATACCCTGCCTGCATGTCCTCCGAAGTCCTTGATTCTCAACCTGTGCGTCCACTTTGCATGAATTACAACCACACTACTTTCTCGTTCGATGATACTTATTTAAAGTGTTTCCCTTGACTTCGATATTACACAAACGATAATGCCGGAGAGTTTTAACCAACTTCAGCGAAATGCACATCTTAGGTATAGTTTCCATCGTATTTTATTATACCTACTTTTTGTTTGCTCTCCATAATAATGAAAGGGAAAATAATTTTGTGGCGAATAATGGTTTCTTGTCGCGATTTTTCGAGAACACGTAAAATAATAAAATCTACTGTAAATCACAGATTGTGTGTTATATTCCAAGGCAATAGTGTTCTTTGTCCGTAAAGAACGAAAGTAAATTGGAAATTGAAATTATTATTTATCTTATTTCAGTTAGGAATTAAAGAAGCATTGAAAAGAAACTGGTATCAACAAGTCATTTGTATTAATATTGATGAGATACAAAACATATGCAGAAACGAAAGAGAAACTGGCGGAACTGAAATGAATAAATAATTCCTCCGTCCACGAGGTATTTAAATATCAAGGTCCATGAACTCTGAACGTCATCATTTTTATATAATTTAGGATCTACCGTTACACGATGATCCACGCTCTGTAACGTTAGTAAACGTACCCTGGACTCGTTCAACTGGCAACACTATGCACGCAATGTGCAATTGACTGTTACAATGATATGCATAATAAATGTAGACCAAGTCAAAGTTCTCAGTTATGCTGTCCTGCATCTGCTCCACTTTCGCTAATTACACGGTGTTCTAATCTCGAAAAAGCAACGAATTTCATTTGACTTTCTTGCTGTAGATCAGCAAATGAAACGTGACGATTAACCATCGGACGGCAGACAGGCGATAACAGACGATCAGACAGGAGACTCTAACTGGGTCCATTTAGCAGTCCAGCTTCCTTTTGCTTAGAGTAATTCTAATTTTTTCGATTTCTAAGGAATCCTCTACCCATTTTTCCGATTTCTGAAAATTCTACTATCCATTTTCCGATTTCTGAGAGTTCCCCTTTCCATTTTTCAATTTCTGAGGCTTCCCTAATACCTACTTTTCGGATTTTTAAGAATTCCTCTATCGACTTTTCCGATTTCTAAGGATTCCTCTACCCATTTTTCCGATTTCCATTACTATTCAAAATTACACTCGGCGGTGTTAGGCTTAGGTCCTAAACGACCCAGGCACCGCCGATGGAAGGTTAAAATTAGATCGAATGTCAAGAGAAAACTTACAGCCGATCGAACGAGTTTTGCAGTTAGTTGCATTCGATCGAAATCACTAGCGACCTTTAACAGGGTTTCGAACCGCAAAACCGAGCAGTGTCGACTTTCTACAGGGCCCCAGGCAAGGAGAGGTGCCCCCTTCACCATTTTCCTTCCCACAGGATATTGTATGAATCGTACAAATATCAGCGACTCCTAGTATCTTCTCCCAATTATAAAATAGCCCAGCCAAAAGTGCTTCGTTCGAGAAGAAATCTATAAGAAACCCGGAAGTTCCTAATCAAGAATTCGACCCATTCTTTGGCGATTAAAATTCGAAACGTTCTTCTTGCCACAAATGGAAATGCGCGCTCCTTTTGTTTTAATCACATCGTATTTTAACTAAATTATTTGGATGAATTTTAATTTGCAGTTTCCCAACAATGCTACGCAGAGCACTAATAGTGTTCTAAACTTCTAAAGAAAATGCAATTTTTGCAAGAATTGTGAATTTAAAATAAACCAGAAAATCTGGTTCTTCTAGATTGCAATCTATAATCGTCCATTAATTTATAAAACGTAGGTATTAATAGGGAATTCAGTCTGGTGAAATCCGGATTTGTAATAAATATCATCCTCGTGTCCGATACACTAACAAATTTAAAAATTATTCAAATAACTCAAGTTAAATATTAGTTGACAATTGTGAAGTCACACCTTATTCCTTTAAACATTCAATTGAGATTCTAAATTTAACTTTAAAAATCCGAAGAGAAGATTAATTTTGAAAAGAAACTCACAAACACATATATTAATGACATGATGGTCAATTAAAATAATACCTACAATTTAAAAAGTAATCACATAGAAGCTTTTGTTAACGTCTCTCCTAAAGAGCTTCTTGTGTTTTCAACGTTTTTCAAACTACCATGAACGGGGTAAAATTTTAAAGTGTGGACTTATCCCATAAACATGAGACACTTTGCGAATGTGCCCTGTCAAGAAATCACACTGAAGAAGATTTAATCAATGAGCAAAATGTCTTCTTGCATACCACCTACCCAGAAGATTGCAACAGATGACGAATAACTGGGAAATTGTAAAGAAGAATGTACGTACAGAAGAAAGATCGACTATAAGATAGCACGACAGATCACCAACGTGCAAATGCACTTGAGCGTTTCTGCATTCACGCGGAATGATTGATCTTGCAGCTCGTGCAATTCAGAACTCGGGGAACGAAACATTAAGCAAGATTCGCGTTGAAACGCGAACGCAAGTTCGAACAACCGAAGGACGTTCGTTTCCGGCGTAAAAAATTTAACAAGGCGTGAGCGATACGCTAATTGGCGTGATTCAACAATGTGCGGCAGGATTTGCTTCCAATCGATTGCTTTTTTCTACGCTTAAGTACGATTCAATTTAAAAAGTCTAAAATCCTATCCCTACCGATTTTTTCAAATAACTTCTGTACACAGATTTTGAGATACTAAAAACCTTAAATGATTGAATTTCAGAAAGGAAGAAAGTTAAAAAAAAAGAGAAATATTCTATTTCCTCGAGAAATCGTAAGAAATTATCTCATTTGTCGAATATATAAAGATTATTATGCAAATGAATGAATTTTATTTTTTTAAGTGGTTCGTTAGTCTTACATCTTACATTTCAATATGTTAATAGTAGTTTCAGGAATGTTTTCAGGTATACCTAGATTTCAAAGTGATAAAATGATCCACCAGATTGTTGCATAATGTCAAATCCACATCGCACATTTTAAGGAGAAACACTTTTGCTGACATTTAACTGTATTGTAACATCCCACGTTTCGGTCATCATTCGTGTTTTGCAGAATTTTGTGCACTGCGAAACATAGGATTCGCAGAAATCAAGAGAGAAAGCAGAATTTGCATCCACTTGAATTTATTTTTCGTTTTAGGCTCCTTTGATTCACCAGGAAAAGGATGACGCGAAAACGAAAAAAGAAGAAATCGATGTAGAAGTCACATTATGCGACTACTTTCGATTTAACTATCTCTTCCGACAGAAGACTTCCGACTTCCTTCTCAAATCCTTGCAAATTATTGTCACACGACGAGAATTTCAATTTCCTTCGGAAAAATGAATCGTTACAAAATTCATGTTACGATGAAATGCACTTTTATCGATTTATTAACCTGATGTTCACACATTTAAATGATCTTATAAATATTATTTACAATTTTATCCGTATACTATTTTCTTTGTACGCAAAATTTCCGTGATTCAATTATTTACGAAGGGAAAGCCGGCTTCGGACGTCGAAATTCTAGTTGCTTCTTTGTATTCAAGTTTCTATGAGGATTACAGCAAATTGTGCTTTTAAACTGGCGCGCCGTTATGAATTATGCAAATAGAAGTATATGAATTATGCAAAACTCGCGATTCATACGTTGCACCTAATTCTTACCCCATTGAATCAGGTTAAAGATAATCATGAACCTATGAATTATGAAACTGCACGATGCTAATATTGCAACCTCCAAGAGTCGTTCAGTTACACGATGTTACAACGTTCGTCTTCGATCGTCCAGTGTTGAAATCAACAATTAACCTGATTACACATGCAGGAATGTATGTCACCATGGACAGATACAAGAAAACATGCGGGCTATCCGAGTTTGGACCGACATACAGATGGAATCAGATCTATGAGTCATTTATCTTATAAGACTTCAATTCGAAAAAATGACATGCAATCTTCTAGAATAAACCAAAGATTCTAACATAAGAAATATCTATTTTCCAGGTTGACATAAAAATATTTCTAGCTGTGCATCTAACACAAATTTTTCTGATTTTTATAGGAGGATCCTCAAAGTCTACGTTTTTCTTATTTGTATACTTCCTAACTACTTAACTATTTATTTAAAAAATAACACAATACTTATTCCAGAAATTTAGTACACAAAAAGGAAAAGTGATTAGGTGTTGTCATAATTTGATTCATTAAAATATTAAGCTCTTAGATTGAAAATATGTAAGATTGAATTAATGCTACTGAGATTTCTAAAATAAATAGGATACTTAGAATTATGATTATGAATGGAATAATTATTGAAAAATTCTTTATTGAACTACCTAACAGTGGTAGTAATAAATGACCAACTAACATATCCACATCAACATCTACTCAATGAATATCGAACAAAAGTATATTGACAGAAGTAGCTACCTTATAAAGAACGTGGATTCATGTTACAGTTCCCTGCCTGGCTATTCATTGAGAAACTTTTGTAATGACATTTTCTCTATTGTGTCTGATCCTTGAAGATCCACAAAGAAGAAGGAACAAGCACGTCGATTGCAATTCAGCAACGAATTGAATATAACAAGAGACAGGAAGCGAATTCGGGTAAGGAAGTGGAACACAACAATAAAGCCGATTCAAATCCGCAAGCAGGAAGAACGATTAGTATTGTTCCGGGAAAACTGGAACTGAAATTAAAGGTGGGTCGTGAATGACTCCACGATCGCGTGAAACTAAACAAACCATCCACTCAAATGTAATTGCAACACGCACAATACGATATAAGAAAGTGTCGACAACGATGGAAGAAAATACGGGAGAGTCTAGAGAGCGCCAAACAATTGATGTAGATCGTTTTTATAGCAGCGGCTTGTTGGGAAATCAAATGAAACCTGACTACTCGACTCCATGAAACTTGACATAATTCTGACGATATTTTTATCTGTCAACTTTACATGCCATTTGCGTGCGACACTTGATTGCATGATTACTCGCGATGTTACGAAGGAATGCGGAAGCTTGAATGAATTTCTTTCTGAAACGAAAACAGTTTTTTTAGTTGTGTCGTAAGGGATTAATGAGACAAGGTAATTCGGGATAATAATGATTGGGGTCTAAGAAGAGTGTGTAATAAAAGGATTTAAAAGTAACGAAGTATGGACAAATCTGTTGCATAATATCTTCTAATAGGATAACATATTCTTCAGTATAGAAAGATTATAATTCGAAGAGAAGAGATATTATTCTGCTCGCGAAAGAAACTATTTCTATCTTATCGTATCGAAGGAATTAAATGTAGATAAGCAATATTTTGAAAATCCCTCGTACTATAGAAAGTACACATTCAGAAAGATTTTTAAGGTAGGTATATAATATACAGTGTCACTTTCATTGCTGTGGATTTGATTTATCTTCAAAAGTCTTATGTAGACGCGATTTATTTCGCAGGCGTAAGATCCTCGGCTATGTAACACAGGTTAACGATTTTACCCGTGCGGTAACGACGAAAAATCGGCTGAAATTAATAAAGAAAAATAGTGAACGAATTTCAGGAAGTCAGGCGTGGTAAACGATGCAGAAGAGGCGCTTTCTCCGATGGAAAACCTGATTTGGATTACGTCTATGCATACGCTTGTGCAAGGTGCTACATCCATCTGCGTTTACGTACACATCTGCACGCTTTTACGCGGCCAATAGCCGTGCTTGCGCCGGTGCATATAAATGCACTTGCACGGGCGAGAAGATCCGGCAAACGCATCGCGCCACGACAGACAAATGATCGTGATTTACGATCGGCTGCATTGATAGCTATGAAGTGATTATGGGCAGTGCATCCGACAGAGGTGGAAACCCGTGAACTCTGTGTACCCTGGGAGAAAATCGGCTAGCTGCAAACGTTCCGAGGCAAACGCAGATTAAAGTGCGCTTTTACTGGAAATACGATGCAAGGATTTTGAGAGTTGGGAAATTATTGTTCGTTATTGGAGAAGAGTTGGATATTTCCAGAGCTGGAGAGAATAGATTTTTGACATAGATAAATAGAAATAAATATTTTTATTTCTTCGAGTGATACAGGATTTGACAAATAAACTTTTCTTTGAAATAGTAGTTACATAAAGAAATAATATTTCAAACATTTTAATACTGACTCAAACAAATACTATTGTGAAATGAGTATTTCATTGAAATATAAGAAAATAGTATTTCAAATAATAATATTTCAAAGAATACCTATAGTATTTCAAATAATGGCTGACTGACAACATACAAAATGTGTGTAAACATACACACCTACGTTCAGAAATACTTGCAAGAAATATGTACCCAAGTATATGTACCTAATCTTAAGAAAGTAACGAGCGACATTTGAGAGATCTGGTTGGTTTTGAAATTTGTATCTCCTATTGTTGATTCCCTATTTCCTATATTCGAATCTGATTGTAAATAGTAAATAGTATTTTATTTCAAACAGTATTTTTTTTAAATATTAAAGGAACTAGTATTTTCAAACAGTATTTGCTTATGGAAATATTTCAGTTTTTAGTATTTATTTTGTTTCAAACTATTTCACATTTTCCCTAGCCCTACACATTTCTAGATATGAAGGGCGGATTTGGAGATTTGGCGACCCTAACAAGTGTCTGCCGCCCTTTCCGTGAAATATCATCAATTATTTTAATTTGAACGAGTTGAAACAATTTTGAAATTAATTCGATATGACAACTCACATATGAGTTATTGTTAATTTGCTACATGAAAAGAATGTGAATTATTTTTTAAATTATCTTGAGCCTTTGTGTTTAATCATTTTTCAAATTTCTTTCGCGCAAAATTTGCCGCCCTAGATTACAGCCTACTTAGCCTATACATATACAAATCCACCCTTGCTTGATATACAAAGCGAGCCAAAGAACTTCACGAAGGAAATCCTTCGCTTTCTATTTAATTTATATTTCCTGGTCTGGATGTTTGCAGTAATTCTGCATATTTACTCTGCACCTTGTTAAGTATGCAGTTACTTGCTTTGAGAAAATTGAAATACTAATGTGTTGCCCCAGTTTATGATACCAAATTGACAGAATTTATAATGAATGGAATTTCTAAAGGTTCATAAAATCATGTTTAAAGCAATAAATGTGCAACTGTATTTTAGAGGGAAAATATTACCAATAGGATATTGCACATGCATGTAAGTTTCAAATGCTTATCGCAATCGTTCACAATTTCCTCCCACATATAATCGGGAAGATAACCACCGGCAAACCACAAAATATTCCAGCTTCGACGCGTTAATGGCAGCGACTGGGACAACTGTGATGCAACAGAATGCACGTAATGCAGCAGGTCAGTGCAATGGGACATACTCAACGTAACTGAACCTGTAATGGGATTGCAACCGAGACGTAGAAGTAAATGTCTGCTGTTGGTTTCTATCTTTACCAATCTCACTTGATGGATGGGGTGGGAAAAGCTTTTCTCTGAGGAAACCCTAATTTGTAAATCAGTAATTGCTCCGTCAGACCTAGTGATTTACTGAATAAACTCTTTCCAAATGTCCATGAATTAAGCCTGGCTCCTATCAACATGCAACAACATATTTCTCTCATTGCTATATAATATCTAACTTTAAATGGTGTGTATTAAATAAATGATACCTAGTCACATGAATAAAAAATTTGAATTTATAAATTTAATGAAGGGGATTATACACTGATCTGATTTACAACATTTGAAAGTACAAACCAGAAGCAAAAAAGTGCGAAAAAAACATCTATGTGAGAAAGAATGCAGAAAGTATTTCCCTTATGTAAGTAGCACGTGTAATATGTAAAATAAATCGTCAAGAAACATATCGCGATACATCATTGTGATACTTTTGCTTGCACAATACAAAACCGCATTGTTAGACTTGGCAAGTTATTTAATGGCTTCCACAATTAATATTCTTGACATTCCAATTACGTGCTCCACTCTATTGTTCTAAACGGAAATTCTCCAGAGCAGGAATCGTATTAGGTATATACACCGAATAACTGCTTTAAATCGCTTTTCGAGAAACCATAGATGAAGTTGCTCTGTGAACCAAAGAGCGTGCTTACAGGACCAAAGAAGCTACGTCCTAATAAATTTTCCTGCATGCAATATGTGCAAAACGCAATTAAGAGCGAAGATCGCGAGTAATTAATGAAGTGTCAGCCTTTCACATTCTGTAACAATCCTGATTGTGTAAATAGAAAATCATTTAACGAAGAAGCACGTGGTCAAGCTACTATATCAATCATTTCTACGTTTCCTCGTTCTTCAACATTTCATCTAATTAAGACACACAATGTGAGAACTCAATATCTCCAAATAGAAACTATTTTCTATGGATAATCAACCTCCCTATACGAGCAATGAAATATCAAACCTAATTACAACTAAATTTGTGACGAATCGACTCTAAAGTTTATATCGAAAATATCCTTTCACTTATTACTTTCAGATTACCTCTAAAACATCCTCGTACACGTTAACACTTCCGAGCACCTACATGAACTTTCAATGCCGAATTTGAATGCCAATGTTATTTTTAGAATCCCCACTCGGCTTGATACTTTTTGCAAGTATAAATCACCATCAAACCCGTTACCATGATGGAGCAGTATTATTCAACCCTCGAGCTTGCAAAAACCGATCCCACAGCCTACGTTGGATAACACTGGTCGCTGTATGACCGAGAAACACCAAAGACTAAACGCACAGATACGATTATTCACGAATACCAGACACGCTCCAATTTTTTCTCTCATCCAGGTATAATCGACCAAGGATACGCGTATCCTGCTGATGAGACTGATAAGGACAGTAGAAATCCCGTGGTAAGAGTAGGCGACCTTGCACCGTGCACCTTATTCTGCAAGACGATCTACGATCCACAGATCGATGCTCGAGATGTTGTTAATACCTTCTGTAATTATACATGCATCGAGCGTGATGCCTAATAGCGGGATGTTGCCAAGCTTCGTTAGCCTCATAAAAACCGTTCCAGATTAATAACCGAGATTCTTGTTGCGCAATCAGAGCTAGCTCGCTGCTCATTCAGACTTTGTCGCGCTTATGCCCCAAGGTTTATACAGATTTTTCTTACGCAACAAGTCGAAGAAGTCGATGGGTAGTCGCTATTGAGCGAGAGTCATTCTCGAAGAAGCTTGAAAATTACGCAGAATCTGTAGTCGATTTCCAGCTTCTCACAATCAAATAGAAGTTACAACCAGAGGTCGAATGAAACTGTTAAAATTTTCAATAAATAAATGTAATTTTATAGTTATTATCTTTTCTGTTCCGAGAAAACTGATATAAAATGCTGGGTATTAACTGAAACGTTTACTCCATATATTTTTAAGTACATAAGAAACTTTTATTTTCTTGAAAGTGAAAAAAAGTTCTGGTTAAACAGGAAGATTTATTCTGTTGTGAAAAAATTAAAGTTTTGACAAGCATATTTCCTGAAAATGAGGGGTAGATAGATCTGAAGTTGAAACCTTAAACCGTTTGGTGAAAATATTTAAATAAATATCACATTGTGCTTTCTCTTCTATATTTATCCTGCTTCCACTTCCTTAAATAATACTAATAAAAAAAATATTGCTAACTTTTATATTTACAAAAGTTAACAGTTGCATTCGACCCCTTTTTACAACAAAGGAAATTGCTTGTGTAGGATAAGAAACTAAGGATTTTCTTGTATCCTTCGTTATGAAAGAAACAATTAATACTGGAAAGGATGTTAGTCTGCATTGTAACAATGGTTGATCAGGAGTTTCACGTTTCATACTCCGAAAACTGAACGATCTCAACTTCGAAGTTCTAATGCATTCATTCCACCATTTAGATTTATTCTTCACGTGGTTTCTGTTCCTCTTTATCATTTAAATCAAGAACTTCAAGGAAAGGTTTCTTGCAATTAAGAAATCTTGAGATCTAAAGCGCGCATACAAATAAATTTCGAAGCTTTACTACTGAAGGCGTGCGAAATGGGCAAAAAATATTTCTTTGAAGTGTTATAACAGTAAAGTAGCCTGATACACTGCAGAACACGGCAACTTTCGCCGCGAAGTGTATTTTGCGCATAACGTTAATTCAGCTTGCTGCGAATCATCACCATTACACGCGAGCCCATAATTGTTTGACTTTCATTATTCAAGGTCCCACGGTCGAGTTCTTGCAACGACTAACAAAGATCTATGTTTTTCCGTGGTTCCACATTTCACGAAAATCCCGTAAGATATGTATCCATATCTTCTGTACAATCGAGATACGATACGTAATTGATATTAACGATATCTCGCCTTCGTATTTCAACCGCACCTAATTAAACGTTATCATATGTTCCCCCTCTGTATTTATTTAATGTGGGATCTTAGTGAATATCGTTTAAAAAAATGTACGAACGTTAATAGTAAAAAAAAACACACACAAAGAAGCTAGGATGGCCTTCATACTCCACAAATAATTTTATCACAAGACGATACCATAAAATGGAACTCTTTGTAAGCCATATTTATCCCAAATTTATACTAAATCTACGCTAATATTAAAGCCCATTCATCCCATATTTACTCAATTAGCTAATTGAGTCATCAAGTTAATTCTATTATAATGCAAACTATCTCCATAGATCACAAAACAATAATCAATTTGTCTCAAGTAGAAACCAAATTTGAAGATACTTCAAGATATTAACTGGACAGGGATCAAACACTACATTATCTTCTTTCATAGAAAATAGCCATCATTAAAATCCTCTCACACCTAGCAAATACAAATATTTAAAACTAAAAGATCAAAGCACTAGCAAAACATCACGTTCAAAAGTCTTCGAGAATCCCTTCAGCAATCAAAGAGTTTAACTAACACTCACGATATTAATTTAACGTGCATTCGACGATGGACAGCATCCATTCGACCAGCTTTATGTCGGAGTAATTATCATTAACTATTATTAAAAATAGGTCGGTCGTTAACGAAACGAAATCCGCTGACCTCATCCTGGTGCGTCTTTTTCGAGTTGCGATCGGATTACGCAAAACCGAGCATGGAATACGAAGTGCCGTAACACGGGAAGCAACGCCTGTAATAGATGTGTAATTTAGATTAAGGATCGTGGATGATGTGCATTAACTTTCAACGAGATCGCCCGACCTTTCCGTCGCTGGCCAATGGCTCTTCAACCAACACAGCCGGCAGAACCATTAATTTCGAGATAGATTGCGTGTATATTAGAAGGACCCTCGATACATCGACTCCTACTTCTCGATTTGGCACGTCGTGGTACTTGAAAAGCCCGATACATTTGCGAAACACGAAGCGACTTTCCACTTCGGGTTAATCCCCTGCTTCTTGAGAGATCGAACTTAATTTACTGGTGCATTGACTTGGTGTTAGAAAAGTTATTCTCTAACATTTTCAATCTGAAGCTGGACAATATAAAACAAAAGATATTGTAGGCATGAAAATCCACATAGTCGCACTGTACTAAACTATGAACTTTCATATAGGCACGATCAATATAGATATGTTCTCATTCAGGAATAACAATCACCTGTTTTATTGGTGAATTCTGACGCAAGTGGCATTCAGAGATAAAAACTGTGTGTATTTCAAGATACAAGGACCTATAAATTTCTTCAGTTTATTATATCATTGATATTAACATAATCCAAAGATCACATACTATTTTCGCGACAAGATACGAATTTTTAATACCGGGAAATAAATACGATTGCCACTTTATCAGTAGAATGAAATTGCACTCAATGGGGCACCCAGAGGGGCTCAAAGAGCCCTGACATCCCCCAAAGAAGGGGCTTTGTAAAAAGAAAAGATAACTGGATTTCATACTTTAAATAAATTTTTATAATCCTCTAATGAATTTTGTTGAATTTGCATTAAAAATGTTTTTATCCGTTCAACTCGACTCCTCTAAGATTAAATCCCCAGTGCTCCGCTGATTGCACTGTTACGTTAATATAATATTCATTTGGTACCCTGGTCTACAATACCATTGAGACGTAAGTGTCTGTCTCCTTCACTGATCAGACGCAAGTAGAGAAGAAGCTTGCTGTCAGACGACCCGCGATGCCCCACATTTCACTATTAATGAAACCGTATTAACGGACAGAAAGACGTAAGTGCTTTTTACCGCCATGAAAGTCGGTCAACGGTTATTTTTGGCTGATTGCACGCGTATTTATTTCACGGTATATCGCGAATTCATCAAGAGGCAGGCAGATGAAACTTTCACGATGCTTGGCTAAATCTTGCTAGGCGACAAGCAATAAAATTACGAAATTGAAACGCTGGCGGGGATCGTAAAGATACACTGCCGTCCATACATATTAGCACTCCTGCTATATTTGCACACAATGGGATATTTGGTACAGATTCGATACTTCTCACTGCTTTTATTTCCTGGTTTTAGTTTACAATACTAAATAAAGCAAAATTGGTTAGAAGTCTTCAATAAATTTTCAACGTTTATCACAATTATTCTACACAGAGTAGGTGTCCTAATACTTATGAACGGCAATATATCTCACACAATGGTCAACGCATTTCTCTTTCAATAAGAAAAAATTGTCCGTCCATGAAATTCGTCGGTGAGAAATGACGCAAAAGTGGTCGCTTTTCAGTTCGCGCGAAAATTACAACGGTCATGCGTATCCTGTTCGCGTCAAATTAATTAGCTATGTCTAGGGTAATTAACGTTGCAGAAGATTGGCAATATTACGCCGACCAGTCGCCTGTTTATCGTCGCGAATAAAACGTATTTAACGAATAGGAGACGCCGTATCGAAATTTAGAACAGATAATCCTGCAGAATGTGCTCGCAGCACCGTATAAAGTTGAACAAACGCGTGATACTCGAGCTTCATGTAACGGGTGGATGAAACAGTGCGTGTTAACTGTGAAAGTTTCAGTTGCATCTAGAAGAATTTATAAACTGTTCGAAAGATTCATCCAGGTATAAATCATTTGGAAATTAATTTGTAGTTAGTTGATAAATAATATCGAACTTGATATTTAAAGTGAGATACTTAAGTAGAACTAGAATCTCGCTTAAATGGCCATGTATATTGCAATTTGCAACGACAACGGAGGAAAAACGTAAATACATCTAAAGGAATATGAGACCAATTATGAGAATGTGAAACTAATCCTTTGGTTTTAGATCAACGTTTTTATAAAGTTAGAGTGAACGTATAGCTTCCATAAACAGAATGAGAGGTTACTGATCTGGTTGTAATTTTAAATTTTACTGATTTTAATTTCATGTCGGATTCTATTAATTCGAGTTTGTAATGTATCTAATATGGTATATAAAGAAGACTAAGGGCTAAATATACCTATGTTTGTACTATTCCGGAACCCTCGATATTCTAAAGATTTGTAGTAATCTTCGTGAGAAACAGAATTCTTGCAGCAACCTAAATAGTACCTCGGTAATAGTGACCGGAACAAACTTATACTTCAAAAACTAACATTCTTGAAAACTTAAAGAAGCGATACTATTTTACTATATTTATTATATTTCATCGAGACTAGATAGACCTTTCGACAGTAACACAACATTAAATCTCGTTTCTAAAGCAACCTACAAAACAGGTCTATGAAATAATTCCAATGCCCCTTTTCCCACAACATTTATCTCCTTCATAATAAACAAAATTCCCTGAAATGAGTGTAGAAGTTGTGCAAGCCACGCTATAAAATAACTCAACTTCTTAACAAATTAACCATTTCTCGCCCACAAAACGCTTTTGCTCGATTCTCTATAAGCACCAAAAAATGAATGAGACAACAGTAACTGTGAAAAATTTGCATCCACCTTTAGATACTGATTACAGAACACAATCTACACAGTGCTTTGAAAACTAACGACCAGACTCTTTTAATAAACGCGCCAATTATTGCTATTTTTCAGCCACCTGTGCAACAATATCGTCATTCAATAACACGCATAATCATGTCCGGTTGAACCGTCGACCCTATTGGAGTCCTGTCCCGCACCCAGCTACGAGATTCCGTCACAGAGGCACCAGCTCCCGTTGTCCGTCATTAGAAAATATCTAGACCGGCTGGAAAAGCGGAAAATTTACGACCACCCGTTGTATTATTTGTTACGAGAGACCGGCGCACGACTAGGCGTGGTCCACGCCAACCTGCAATCTCTTTTCCTTCTTCCTTTCTTTCCCTCCGTTTCTCTCTGTGTCTCTCGGCTATCTGCTATCGAGGCACTTGAAAATGCGAGACACTTGCGGGCTCGCTCGAACGTAACTTAACCGGCCGGTATGATTTTCGGAGCGAACGCGCTCGCTACCTTCGATCAGCATTTCCCAAACTGTTATACCTTCACCACCGACGATACAATGATGTTCGGAAGAATGGAAAATTTTGGTGTCGCCACATTTTTGTGGGTTAAAGAAATAACGTTGTTTGACAAGTTAATATAAGTTTGAATTGAACCACTGACAACCGCTAATAACCATCATAAGAAGTTGTTGCGACACTAAACTCCGAATTAAAAAAAAAGTTCTGAGATATGTAAATGTCTGTTTTGAGAAAATTCTGAAATTAGAGCGGCCATACACTTCTCCTGTCGTATTTCAGTTTAGGAATATCTTATAATTTTAATATCTTTGGTCGAATATCATAATCTAACCTATCTCAAGTACCCCGGCGATTCATGATGACACTCTTCTTTTATTGAATTTTAATTTAGCAGCTTGTAGATTTAGTTTCTTTTGGTGGAGTAACTGTTCATGTAGCAGAGATCGCCAAAATGCAAAATAATATCTCTGATTAAAATTCAGTTTAGCAATATACTTTTAATATTTGTTAGCGGAATGCGTATTCGTATCTCAGAGAACATTACTATCCCATGGTAAACAGTTTAGGAAACGGTGCCTTAGGTGATCACAGCGCAATATTCTAATGGAGTGTACACGAAATCGCGCTCTACGATACTTCCGACATTCGCTAGCAGCTGTGCGGAGCGTTTCAGTAACATTTCACGAGAAAGGTGAGAACAGGGAAGTAATTACGAAAGAATGCCGAAAAGAAAATGAGCCGATGTCGAGTGCGACTGAGAAAACACCTTGATCAATAGTTGCATTAGGCATCGAACGTGAAACAGAACAATCATTAAGTGGGGAAAAAACCTTGTAATAATACTATAATGGGAGTATTATCGACGCTCAAGATAGCTGATGCATGAAACAATCACGCTAATCTCGATTCATTATTTACGGCCAGCATTCACAGAAACATTTGCCAGAAAATAATCGGGAAAATACAGGATTTAAGTGGAGCATTAATCTCCGAAAAAAAGACAAGACTGATCCCCCTATGGATCGTCAAATTTGTCTTAAACAGCTCTGGTAACCATATCTACCCTTTCCCCTTCGAATGGCGCAGGCAAACACCTGAAACACGCGACAGAAATGCATCTGGTGTAACGTTCGGTTCCTGTTACTTCTATTTACGATCAAAACTTTCCAATCGTCGACACGTGGCTAGGAGCCGCGCTTATGACTTGGCGGAATATGAAAGGATCCGCGGCGATCATTTTTAAACTAGAAGAACACGTTTCGGTAACCTTTGCGGAGAAAGAATCCGCGTGAACGTTCGAGATCTTCTTCGTGATTGCCTTACGGATAACGCAGCGAGAGATCGAGTAATCAAGTGGACGATGTCAGTCTCCGTTTTTTGTAATATTAGGTACATCCTTTCATACATCTTTCACGAGCTAGGATTGGTGCGCAACTTTCAGAATTATAAAGTAAAAGTTTTATAGCACCCATTGATTTTTTCCTAGTTCTCATTTTATTAATGTTAACGTTTCTTGTATTGACTTCATTTAATCACACGAAGAAACACTGATCTGATATGGATTCTTTTAAACCCTTTGGCCATCAAGGCAGAGAGAATTTAAATACTGTAATTTTGCCTCATTAACAGCTACATATTTGTACAAACCCACCTTATAATAGAGGTAGAGATAACTATATCTTTTTATACGTAGAATTTACTCAGGTCTCGCAGAGTTAACTTGAATGAAGTTGAGCTAGTGAAAACATAAGATCCTCGGGGAACGTACTGTAGAGTTAGAGCATATAAACATGGAGGAAGCATGCAATGGGCGAAAATGTAGACGGCGGTAGAAAGAGAAAAATATACATGGGGGACGCCTTCTCTCTTTCTAATATTAAAAAAAAACGTAGTCGCTTCTGGCGTTAGAAAGAGAGAGGGTGTCCCCAATAGTGGTGGAGAACTATTGATGGTACTTACGATAGTTATCAATGGTTCTCACTATCGAAATTTATAATAATATTACAAATTAAATTTGGGATTTTGAATTTCAGCTGTTATTATTTTTTAATTCACTAACCTACGATTTTCAATACCGATAATTATCGATAGTGAAAATAAGCCATCTATAGTTTTCGATAGTGAGAACCATCGATAACTATCGCAAGTACCATCGATAGTTCTCCACCACTACCATCGATAGTTTTCCACCACTACCATCGATAACTATCGTAAGTACCATTGATAGTTCTCCCCCACTACCATCGATAACTATCGTAAGTACCATCGATAGTTCTCCACCACTACCATCGATAACTATCGTAAGTACCATCGATAGTTCTCCACCACTACCATCGATAACTATCGTAAGTACCATCGATAGTTCTCCACCACTACCATCGATAACTATCGTAAGTACCATCGATAGTCCTCCCCCACTACCATCGATAACTATCGTAAGTACCATCGATAGTTCTCCACCACTACCATCGATAACTATCGTAAGTACCATCGATAGTTCTCCACCACTGTCTTCCCCAATGTATATTTTTCTCTTTTCTACCGCCGTCTACATTTTCGCCCATTGCATGCTTCCTCCATGTTTATATGCTCTAAGACTGTAGACAGTTATGAGAGCATACATAGACAGTTCGCAATTACATGGAAAGGTATTCCAAGAAAGAAACGAACATTGCTGGTTCAAATTCTAATTAAACGAATAGCACATTAATTGCCACATGTACACGTTTCCGAGATTACAAAGGAAGAAAAATTGGAAGGAACAAAAAATCTAGAAACCTCTGCGATTTTGAAATCATCTTCTATCGCGAATCAGAAACGAGGATCTAACCCACTATCGCGGCTTAACTATCGGAATTCACAGCCAGTTCGTGCACAATTTTCCAGCGCACAACTCGAATAAATTTTCGTCGCAATTACCCGTGAACGTTCTACCACGATCCGAAAGTAAAACATGATAGACGCGAATTACGTGTAAATTACACATAAATATTGAAGCTGCAGTTGTATCACTTTCTACGTTCCCGTTGCTGTCTTTGTGTGCACGCTCTGTTCCCGGCTAAGTTTCCATTAGAAAAATCCGATGTAATCAGTGAAAACAAAAATTATCGAAGTCGAGTGTAATATCTTTCAAACGTTTCATAATCTAAATTGTCTAAGTCGCAAGTGAAATAAACGTAACAAGACCTCTGCTTAATTAATGCAAAATAGATTGGCGATGGTAGCTAGATTAGAGGGAAATGAACGTCTAGCAAAGAAGCAACAGAGTCGATCGCTTATGCTTAGACTGACGCAAGCAAAACAATCGTAGCATCATTAACGACAATTTCATGGAAAGTGGATGCAACGGTTTCCAACACTTTCTATGGAGAAATGTACCGCGAACATCGCGTTCCTGTCTCCCGTCTAATGCAATCAAATCCCTCTCTTAACATATTTTTTTTTGTATCCCTGCAACCGATCCGTTCGAAACGCTTTTGCCTTTCAATAATTCGAAAATGGTGAGGTACAGGAGCCAGAGTCGACACTATTATAGTGAAAACTACTAATCTCGCGGCTGCTTTCAAACACTTTAAACGTCTCTACATGCACGCATTAACTAGGGACCCCTTTGACTCGACATGTTTACTACATCGCATGACACGAGCCATTTAACGGTAAGTTACCGTGTAGTAGTTGCGAATTTAGGTAAAATATCGGGATTGGTGTGTTTCGGGTCGTGATCTAATAACGGGAAGCGATGGAACGCACTGCTTTTGCGATTATAAAAACTAGCGAGGATTTCCCTTTCGTATCAGGGCCACGCTGCCGTGGACCATCCCCAGCAAATAGCTTGCTTCCTCGATCGGTAATTAAGCGGATGCATCTCCTTGATTACATTCAAATTGTTAGGATTAAGCCGTTCCAGTGGCTCGGTAGCCTTCGCGAAAAGGATAGAAGTAAAAATTAACGCCCGCCACTATGTCAAACGCCACGCGATATCCTTGACACAGAATCGATGTACTCTGGAATTGCGCTTAAAAAAAAGCAGTGGAAAGAATCACGATTCCCTGAACGCGAGAAAGGGACCTGTTCCTTGACAGTTATATGAAGCTTATGTCTACAGTCGTACTAAAATATAGAGTAGGTACTCTCTTTTCGAGTATCCACAGAGACGTTTCTTATATTCGTTTCGCAATGTAATAATTCAGAGACATCAAATATAATTTTGCATGAAATGCAAGTGTTGCATAATAAAATTCATTTCGATAATCTTGTACTTTTTAATGATAATGAGCAATTATGAACGTAGCCAAAAGCTTTCGATAAAAATTGAGACTTTTATCTGTTTCTGGATGCTATTATTATACATTGATAATCCTTTTACGAGAACTCACGCTCACCTGAGTACTGCGCTCACGAAGACCTTCGGTTGTGACGAAAAGCAGCACCACCAATGCCACCACCGTGCACCACGAAAACCTCCGCACCATTCTGCAAGAATAAACAAGGAAACTGTTAGTTTACAGCAAAGAAAATTTCCTTCTATCTCCCCACTTTATATATTTCCTATTAAAAATATCCACCATGGGCATTCTAACTTTAAATTTCTTAAAGCAATCGAACTAAGAACGGAATTCCATTTGCACTTTTAATTCAAAATTTCTTCATTCTACAGGCTCACTTAAGGCTTAGAAGACTTTAATGCATGCACGTGTGAAAGTCGAGCACCGTCCTCCAGATTTAAATTCACTTTTACCCGTGTAATTCCTGGCCCGTTAACGCTGCCTGTAATTGCCAGCAACCGTGCTTATACGCAAGAGAACACCTATGAGATCATACGTTTCCGAGTGGAACCGCTTAACAATGTAATTAAAGCACCGTAATTCCTGTGCTCGCCTACGGAAAGGTCTTCGCGAAATTACTCCTGATATTAAATTATCCCGCGGTCTTCTATTATTCCAACGAGCTATTTTTACATCATCAAGGATGAATACACGGTTACCCCCTTTGTCACTATATGAAGAAGATCGATCAAGCCTTATTTTTATCTTACGCTGTTGCGACAGAACGCTTTCCTCCCTTCGTTGCTCGAGTAAAAATAACCGACACCGTTTTTTAATAATACCACAATCGTTATCCTTCGATATTCCAAGAGGTGTGATTGGATTTCGAATCTTCGCGATGTAGGTATTCGCGAAACTCTTTGTCCTTTTACGGTCTTCGATCGATCATTGTTTCCCAAATATTCCCACCGTCTCAAACACTACCATCTCGAAAGAAGGCCAAGGTTCGTTTCCTATGCGCAGAAAGGGTTGAAAACACCAGCTGGAGCTGCACCTCGCCAGGTTCACGAAAATTACACCGATGTATGGTAATTTTCTTATGCAATCACTTCGTTCGTAATAAACTTATTTTCGCGAGTGTGCATTTGTGGGATGCAAATGCTATTTGGCCATCATTCCCTTATCGATAAATGTAATCATATCCAATTCACTTATAAAAGAAACTTTTATACTGAATGAAGCATATAAATGGGCGCAAATATCGCTGATGTTTTATGGGCTTACGAAAATACTCCTCAGAGGGGAATCGCGTTGCTCCAAGTGGTGAATATGATCACGCAGGAAAAATTTCCCTGGAGGATCGTAGTGAACGATAAAGGAAAAAATGAAAAGGTCTGTGATAATATATCGTCAGAAAGCATTCGCGATTTAGGAATTTTGATTAGGGGCTTTAGAAATTGTTGGACGGTTCTAACTCAATGTTAAATTAAAATTAGATACTCCCAAGCTGCTCGTTGTATGGAGAAATTGTTTATGTAAAAAATTGAAGATAATTAACTCTTTAGAATGTTCCATTTTATCGATGATTTTGAAAGGGAATATCAAATATGTTACTCTCAAAATGAATGATTCACTTAAAGTAAGGCTCATTTCATAAATATCTCATTAACTATGGATATTACACTATACTTACAATATAACTAAAATCTTTTGGAATAATTTTTTGTATAATAAACAGTGGGCGAGGAATTTCAAATCATCAAATTAGATAAATCACCTGATGTATTATGGTAATGATTTGAATCGTTTTTTCTCATTTTTAATTCCTACATGATTAAATGCACAGATTTTATAGAACCTATCTACTTTCCAAGGATTATCAATGAAGACGGAATGCTTGAAGGAAACCTGGAAAAACATTCTCAGCACATTATTTATCGTGGAATAGCTCGCCTACTAAGCACTTTAGCTGAAGTAAATCGCGCAAATTGCCAATAAAAAATCCGTTGCCAGGTGTGCAAGATTTGGCAAACGGTGATCTAACGAGATCGTCTCGAGCAAGCGGCGAGTCGTGATGATCGTGAGTTCTCTCGATCCTCTTTCCATCCTCGACACGAAGATAGACGAGTAGTGGAGGAAGATCAAGATCAACCACGGATCGACGACCGTACTCGAAATACCGTTAGACTCGATCGCTTTGCCTTACGATTCATTAACATCGCCCATTCAGGTTTTGCTTATCCCGCTTCTACACCCAAACACCTCCACTTTTATAACATAATTTACACAATTCCTATACATTTTTATCACAAATAATTCTTCACAAAGAACGTTCTATAATTAGTTGCAAACTCGAACATAGAAGTTTTCCAAAAGTAAGATGAAAAATTCGATTTTTTCTTGCAGGGAGCGTCGTTTTCGAAGAAATTGGTTTTAAAGATTCATAGAATGCACTTGTTTTGATCGTACTAAGCGAGTTCCAGCACAAAGCGCTGTCTTCCTCGTTCCATATTTATGAACATATGTGAAGTCATGAAATTGAGGTTCATGTAAGTACATTCAATTTAGATATCATGTAAGATATCAATTTAAAAATTGTTGAGAATGTTTTAGGCTGAATCCTTTGTGACTGTCCAGGGACGTTTCAGTAGATTGTACAGGTGTTCCTTTGAACTACAGACGACTTTCACTCCTCAAAATCAAGTACTGCTTCAATGTAACGCGATGGGTAAAAAATGGAGACCTATATTTGGAGTCATTCAATTGGAATTTAAGAAAGTCTACAGAACTAGAATTCTTTCGAAAACGCTTTATACACAAGGATTTGGATTTAATCATGAATTAGCTCCGTCGATTCGTCCTCGAATTACGAGACATTCTATATTACATTAATATATGTAGTACTACAGGGAAAAAGTCACTGTCATACACTCGCAATCAGTAAACTCAGAAATCTACCGACTTTATGACTGAACTTACAAGGATAACGCACGAAACTTGTATTAACAATTAAATTCGATCGGTGATAGCAAAGGGAAAAAAGCAGACAGTCAGAAAAAGCAGCTTATCGACGACTCAACATAGTTCTTATTGTCTTAAAAAGGGGAACTATTAATTCGTTCATAACGTATTACGAGCGCCGAGCTAAAAACGTTCTTGGGAGCAGAGTGCCAGAGTCGATACCTTTCCACGATCGTTCGTGCCCACGAATCGGTTACGCGCGAATCGAAAGTAAATTCTCTTGGACTCTATATAGCCGCATGTATCAGGTTGTGCCCGCGATTGTGAAGCATATTCCGTACTAAACAAATCCGCGAATATTTCACACTCGATAAGGTACAAACTTTCTGCGCCACACGTCCATTTAAAAAGCCCTTTGACGTCAAACGTCAACATCAAATATCAAGCATTTTTTACTGACGACTTCATGTCTCTTATGTAACTTTGCCAGGCAGATATCTTTAAGCGAAGAGAATTCGATGTTAAGAAAAAATCGATCCTTATTTTAAGCTACTGGAGAATTTAATTAGAAAGTGCTACAAGCTTATACCTTCCTCCCTACACTGTTCCTCCCTTCCTGAAGCATCCTTTAGAGCAAGTGCAATCACCACCTCAAATCTCTTCACCATATTGCAATCTTCTCTACCAAAACCAAACACTACCCTCGCTCGCAATAAGAATTTCCTTAATCTACGGATCTACCTCGAGACGAAAAAGAATGTTACAGTAAAAAGGATCCGAATACTGTCGCGTGTTATTTGGAACGGAACGAGTGTACATATCACGATAAGGGGAATAATTTTCAGCGTTATTGTCCGATTTAAGGTTCCATGACGAGTTGTAATCGCTGCTGGCTAGCGGGCCACAGATTCTCGTCGCACCGAAACAATCATTTCGGCACGGTCCGCTCCAGGTAACCGAGTTTTACGTAAGAAACGGCGGGAACATCTGGAAGTTTGCGCACGTGAAAGTGGACTACCGAGTTACAGGCAACGGTCAGTTAATTCCGCGGCCGCTCGGCTAATATTCTGCAACTCTGGCCGGTTCCCGTGGTGATCACGGAACCAGAGCTACGATTCCTGGCGGCTTTTTACCAACAACCATCGTATCGGCGAGCTTTTCCACCGTCGAGTTTCCCACCACGATTATTCACGGGGAAATTGCGCGATCGATCGACGACCAGCTAATCGATACATTCAAGGCTTTTTTCTTAATCGTTTTAGTTTCGCATTACAGTCACTGAATAGCGAAACGGGACAAACTATTCCAATAGACCTAATTAAAGAGTCCTTGCAGAAAATACTGTAAGTGCCAAAATTAAAAAAAAAAAAATTATCGGAAACGTAGATGTAGAATTTGATTTTAATTTCTGAATAAGAACAACGAGCGCACAACTGGTTTAGGAACTTTATTCGCGTCTATCAACCTCTAGACTCCTTTCCAGTGTTTAGGGGTAATTAAAACCGGCGCAAATAAAGAAAAATGGAACACAATCTCGAGGTACATCTTGCCTTCCGTTTGTTACCATACACGACCTCGGCAGGATTGATTTCAATAGCCAACTCCGCGGATTTTCTCATGGCGAGCACAAAAGAAAACCCTCGCCTCGTTCTATCGGTTCATCCGCGGTTGACTCACACTCACCTTGCGACTTCTTAGACCAGCCTTATCCAATGGCTCATTTCAGTTCACCAGGGCGCACAGATCGTCGCGGACGCTTCCGGGTGGCCGTTGTGTCGCGCACAGATCAAGATCACAGTGGTTCACGGCACGCGGGGATGAAATGATGGTAGTTCGGGCGGAGGAACCCGTTGCCCACGAACGGGGTTGAGTTCGCCGTAGGGGAGCACTGATCTGGGGGAAACGTGAACGAGATCGTGGACTCGGATGATCGGGGCACGATAGAACTCGCGGGATGGCACCGGTCGATTAGTTAGGTCGAACGGAGACGAGCGTCGCGCATCTTCCCGACAGATACGAATTGCACCGGTGGAGCCGCTCGTGTTCGGACCTTAGTCGGCGGAATGCTCGGAGACAAATGGAAGTCGATCGAACGACGGCCGTGTCAAAAAACCTGGGTGTAAATGGGGGAGAAAAAAAAAGCGTCCGCCCGACCATTTTCCCTTTCGCCCGGCTCTACGGCTCGCCACCACCACCTCCACCACCGGCGTTGCTCTCTGCGTGGTAAACGGTGCCCCTACCCCGAGGACAGGTACACCTCGAGAGAGCCTCCCCTCCCACGACAGCGTGTCGCCTCGTTCCTCTTACTGACGGATAGCTACTTTGATATGCGTGACTTCCTGCGAGCCGGGCATACGTGCTTACGTATATAGCATTATACACACGGATATACGGTCGATTACCGGGGCACACTTTGTGTATCGACGCAGGCCCCGCGGTGCCAGCGAAAATTGAATGCCGCTGTCCTCACTCTTCGATCTCGGAGTCTGTGTCCATCCGATGCCTGCTCCTTTTCTCTGTCCGCTAGGAAGGTGGTTTGTCCACGCATCGTCCAACCTTTGCACGCGGTTGGGATTGAAAAGTACGCTCAGGGTCTCCGGCCTTGGGATCTTTTGAAAGTGCAGCGAAATTTCGGATCGAATAGTAATAGAGATTGGGATGAAGGTTTTGCTGGGGTTTTATGTTCCTTTGCCATCTTCTTGTTTTATAGTTGCATATGGTGTAATTAATGGAGGTATTTTTATAAAAGTAGTTTATGGTGCTTACGAAGAATGCCACATTTCGGAGGCCCAAATTGTGGATTTAATGTGTGGTACGAAGATTCCCACGCAGTTAAAAATAACGAGACAAGCACGGTTCTGATAAATTAGGGGAAATAAAGCAAATGCCAAGGGCGAACGAAATATCGTGCATTTAATATGGGAATATTTTGATCGAACCACACATTTATAAACCTACAACATGACAGTTTCTTTTGCGATATTTGATACATCGCAGAAGGTTGGAGGCATTTAAGTAGGTGTCTTTCGAATTACGAAATTGTGGGGCTCAGTGGAAAAGAAGCACATGTCATATATGTATAAATTTCGTTTCTTAAGGATCCATAATTTTTTTTTCAAGAAGAATAATTATACATATTTTTTAGAACTTTTTATTTTATAGAAATCTATGAATATTAAGCTATATACTGTGATATCTTGAATAATATATGAAAACAACAAATGCGAAAAATTTTAGGTAAAAAAGTCATAAAACATATCATGAAATTGTTTTCCACTAAGCCGGTCAATTGTGGGCTGACGAAACGGTTCATAAATGCCATATAATAAATGAATTCCTATATAAATTGAAGCTACATCCCACTAATGACGAAACTAATGAACCTAAAATGATTAAGGTAGGTCTCTGATTCTAATCAAGGGAACTACTTAGGCAGTCGTTTTTTGTCGAAAATGAAGCACTTCTTTTTCAATTAATGACAAACAAATTAATTGAAGCTGAAATTTGTCCTTTGTCACAAAGTTTATTAACATCGTAAGCTTTAAAAAAACATGTTTATTTAGTAAAAAATATGCGTTATATATGACGCTATAGGTGAATCAGTAAATGGACTTTTTAAAAAAGTTTCTTTTATTTTACAGCGATTTTGACGAAACGAAACAGATAAATTGATGAACAACTGAAATTCTTATTTTAACAATATAATAGCTACAGTTTGAATACATTGCAAATGATACCTACACCAAAATTCAAATTTACAACGCTATTAATTAGAATATTTCTATAAAAATTGAGGCAGAAAATACGTCACCAAATCTAGAATCTAGAACTTAGACTGACGCAATCACGTGAGATCTAGAATGTAATCCAATTTCTAAACGGTCCTGATTCATATGTGCCTGATGTATCTTAATTGGGACATAGATGACACGAGCAGATAATACGTGTCGCAACGAGGTAAATTCTTTTTTAATTTTCTGATCAACTCATAGATATACATCAGGTACAATATCGAAACACAATGTCTATTTTTAAAACTTCAGCACGATCATTGATTCTCCCCCGACCCCCTGTAATCTCTATAATATATGTTCAAGTCTTTGAATTTAAATAAACTACTCGTTGTCAAACTACAATTGTATAAAACTTGTATAAATGTGAGAAATTTACAAAGTAAACAGAGAGTATCGAGAACGTTACTAATTCTGCGATACGAAGAAGAAACAAAAGACTGTTTTGTTCTTGAATTAATGTTCCATTACGTGCACATTACGCAGCTTTCCCTTGACATTCTAATCCAGGAACAAAATCGATGCTTTGTGTGCCAATTCGAAAGTGGATCACAGAACCGAACATTTGCCGTCTAATAATCGACCGGTTTGCTCGTTTCCTGTCCATACTCCGTAATATAAAGAAAAATCTTTCTCGAATCGCGAACGCAACGTTTCACGTGCTCGTGGTACCAGCACAGAACGAGGTTACACGATTTCGAACCCTTTGTAAAGCGTTCCACTTTTCCCTGCGCCTGATATCGGCGCCACGCATAGATCAGACACGATTGTTACCAAAGTAACAATAAGAACTCTCTAACACTCCTAATTTCGTCAATTCCAAATCCATTCGATTTAAGTGGAAGCAATATAATTTGCCTCACTTGAAACGAAGTGCTCAACGCTGAGGAGCTCTGATAAGAAATCATTTCGTAGAAGAAAAATTAACGGAAGTAATCTGTGGGGAATCGTGATTTCTAATTAATGATTGCTAGACTATTCGTGTCTGCGCCGTCCGGCATCTGTGTTAACAACGTAGATAACTGGGACGCAAGTAATCATTTTTATCGTGCCATTTTTTTGGCAAAAATATATTTTGTAATGTCGACACAGAATTTTAATGTTTTCTTCGGAATTCGTGAAGAAGAAAAACGCTCGAAATGAATTGTATAAACGAATCAGTTATGGTTGCAAACGAAATCGTTGAAATTGAAGAAGTACTGGTTATTTCGTGTTGATACCTGTATCTAGCATAATCACTTTCGTTCGACATAAGTCAGCGATAAGATACCACTGGCAATACACGAATCTTCAAGCAGCTTTAAGTGATATAAATACTAACAGTCGTTCAGAAGTGCACGAAAGAAAAAGTGGATATTTTACAGACTACGTTTCAAATTGCCCTTTCGATTTTTTAAATAAACACTGCCTACATTTTACATATTTTATTACACTTGTGTAAGAATTCATAGTTTAATCAGTATGCACGTGTAAAGAAAGTGAGGAGGCAATTGGGACGTGATATATGCTAGAAACTTTTCTGCAATTATGCAACATGACCATGATTAATCGAATCTCGTGATTAGTTCCTCTCTGTGTTATTTATTGATAAGTACTTGCACACACGGATGGATCAAAGATCCGAGAGTTAAATATGCATTAAAGGAGAATTTTTAACGATCAAAAGTGGCTAATTGTCAAAAATAAAATATTCGTAGACGAGAAGAAAGTCGAATGAAAGTTCTTGCTTGGTGCGCGTTACAGGATTTCTACAACTATCGGTAAAACAGAGTGATCGCGCCTAGATCATTGTAATAAGCATAAAGAATGAGCAAAAACACAGGAAAGAGGAAAGTTTTATCGATCAATAATGAATTGAAAATATCGAAAATATACCATTGTAGTTTAGAAGTATAATTATTCTAATTCTGCGTTAACATTACGCACGTAAGAATACAGCATGCCTACTATACCGATAGGATGTACATTCTTAGATCACTACGATCTATGAAAATACGTATAGAGCATATGTATAAGTATGTGGTGACGTGAAGTGTCATATATAATGAACATCGATCACATCGCGCGTGTAATCAATTCCACCAATTTCCTACGATAATGGAATTATCTGAGAAGCTTATATATTAAACTCCGGCGATATCATATAAGATTCATTACCTCGAAAACTGCTTATGGAACGAAGTACTTTATATTTATCATCCCACTACTGTGACATGTGCTATTTAAAATATAAATAATCCGTATCCTTTTACAATATCATACAATTATTAACACGATGCCAATTCTTCTTTCGCGGATGAATTACGATAGAAATGTTGGCAGTATGTGTTACTGTAATCTTCGTTTACATGCTAAGTGTCGTAGGATCTTGAAAAACCTCCGCAAGAAATTCATTCTCATTCCGATAAATTACACTTAACTAGATTTATAGCCAACGTTAATACGCCTCTCCCGTGCGTCAGATTTTTCTCTGAGTCAAGAAAATCCAAGAGTTCTGTGTCATAGTACATCCTTTGTTCAATCAATTGTGTTCCACCTGTGTACTAATAAAATATACCTGTGTCTCTAAAGTGTTCCCTATGTCTTTTCATTTCCCTCGATCGCTTCCTCACATTTCTTAATCAAACTCAGAATTCTTTGCACAAGTTCTTCGCATCTGTGCCATTTAATGAAATCAATTGTCTGGAAGGAAGTATTAAGTTGTCGATATCTTATACAGCTCAAAGATTCAACTTAACTACACGTGTTTAGTATACATTCGCGGTCTTGTGGCATAGTAGGAATAATGTCTGGCAACACGTCGAACGAAGATAGAACTGCGGAACGTTCGATTTCTCAAGACCAGGAGTTCGACGATGCGCTATGTGTACCGGAATCGTTGGAAATCACGATCAATGAAAACGATGGCAGCGCGGATGTGCAGAATATAGAAGACACTGACACGGGAGGTAAGTTTATAATCATTCGTCTCGTCCCTGACGTCTGCTGTACCCACTAACTGACTTGCCACCCCTGAGTATGTTAATAAAATGTACCTGTGTGTTGTCTTCTTTTGTTAATCATTAGAGCACCTTGACGCGATACCTTTCTCCGCCATACATGACTTACCAAAGAAATTCAAAAGTCAGAACCGTAATATATTTATTCCTGGCGAGAAAGTGCATGTGAAGATCATAGATAACGAGCGTAGCGTAACAACACATCCTTTGAATCCGAATCTGTACACCATAGAATTTAGGCACGGCCCGTTCACGTGGACCATTAAAAAGCGGTACAAACACATTCAGAATTTGCACAATCAATTGAAAATATACCGTACTAGCTTAGATATACCTTTCCCATCCAAAAGTCACAGAGAGAGAAGACACAGTTTGAAAAGCTTAGGAGGCGTGAGGGAAAGAAATGGTCGTTCTGGTGCTCTGCCAAGGTACGCTCATACGCTCGTTCGTAAGAAGCATTTTCTCCGCGGAAGAGAACAATAAAACGAATAATATTTATCAGGTTTCCAAATAAGCCCGACGTTCTAGTGCCTTACGAGCAGTTGGACTTTAGGAAGAAAGTATTAGAAGACTACTTCTATAATTTATTACAAATAAAACTTTATTTGCTTCATCCTGAAACTGTAAGTCGATGGATTATCAATAGCTGACAAACGTAACACGTATAAACATGTGTGAAATACTTTTCAGATCAATTTTTTAGAGATCTCGCATTTATCGTTCATAGCAGATTTGGGTATGAAGGGCAAAGAGGGAATGATTTTAAAACGAACTGGATCAGGTGCAAAAAGTAGATGTAACTTTTGCGGTCTGCTCGAGGGAGTGTGTTGCATTAAATGTAATAATTTGTGTACATATCTGTGCGGAAAATGGCATTCTCGACATCTTGTCGTTAAAGATACGTTTATCGCCTACATTAGGCCTAAAGATGGTAGCATAAAATCAGTAATTTTAATGGATAATGGTTTTGGAATTAGTTTCGGAATGTATACAACGGGTTTAAGAAATGGTATGCAAATAGCAAATCTTAGTAGGCACATCGTAATTAAGTGTTGGACAAGACGAAAAGCCAAAGAATGGATGGAATTTATACAGGAAGTTAGTAACAAAGAAGGTAAGTTATTGAAGTAGCAGAAAATCTAACATTTTAGAATTCAAGCAACTAAATTCTATCACTCCAGGTCGAGACTTTATACAATCAAATCCACACAATTCGTTCGCACCTTATCGTTCATCTATACCAGCCACTTGGTTTGTCGATGGATCAAGTTACATGTCTGCCATCGCAGATGCCTTAGAAAATGCTAAGGAAGAAATTTTTATTGCAGACTGGTGGTTATCACCTGAGATTTATATGAAAAGGCCAGCGATTAATAGCGATTATTGGCGACTGGATAAGATCTTACAAAGAAAAGCTGTGAGTATAAAGGATTGCTTCTTATAACTCTCGGTCAACCGAACTATGGTATCAGGACTTATTACATCTGTTAAGATTTATTATAATCCTTGTTTAGAATAATGACTTTTTTTATTCAGTCAGAAGGGGTAAAGGTGTTTGTAATGATCTATAAGGAAGTAGAAGTCGCGCTAGGCATAAACAGTTACTACAGTAAACAACGCCTCGTCGAGAAATGCCCGGAGAATATAAAAGTACTGCGTCACCCAGATCATGCGAGAGTGGGTGTACTTCTTTGGGCGCATCATGAAAAAATTGTAGTTGTAGATCAAAGCCTGGCATTTGTCGGTGGCATTGATTTATGTTATGGCCGATGGGATAATAACGAACACAGATTAATCGATTTAGGTAAATGAAACTAGACAGTTGCAGGTTTAATCGCCACTAAATTAATTACATTCTCTTCAATCGCAGGTTCGACTCATCACTCTAGCATTTATATCCCATCCAAAGGTAGATTCACTAATACCAGCAGTAAAAAGATACAGTGTTCTAACGCACATAAGCACGTCTTACTGCCATTGGCTATTGCAACTAATACAATCGTAATGGCTACAACAAAATCTATACCTGTATTGTAAGTCTTTTATATTAATGTATTCTTCGTAAATAGCGGCGAGAGGATGTGAATTGGAATTGGAAAAATATATTTATTTGTTAAGGCATATGAGAAGAAACAAAGCAATAACGCCACTAACGTTACCAGAATTAAGCCCCGAGGATTTACTATTAATGCAGACACCGGAAGATATCGATACCATGAAATGTAATACACCAAATTCAGAACGGAAAAATCTATTTAATATGGCAAAAGATACTGTGGGCAAAGTCAGGCAAAACATAAAATTAAAAAGGCAGGAACTGATCAATATGGTGTATAATCCAACTGAAGGAACTAGCGACGAAGATGATGTAGATAGGTAAATATATTTGTCGCTAAAATACGTGATATTTCAAATTTTATATGTAGCTAGAAAGTTATTGAAACGTTTTCAGTGGTACGATGTTAACTCCGATTGAAACTTGCGAGCCAATGATATATAACGGAGAAGAAGAGTCCACAGAGTATTTAGGTGCAGCTAAACTATGGCTTGGAAAAGACTACACGAATTTTATTGTTAAAGATTTTAACGATCTCGAAAGACCCTATCAAGATTTAGTAGATAGAGGCACAACTCCCAGAATGCCATGGCACGACATGGGAGTTATGGTGCAAGGCGCATCAGCTAGGGATATTGCCAGACACTTCATTCAACGTTGGAACGCGATTAAGGTAAAGGTTTATTAGTTTTCAATAATTTAATCGCAAAGTAACGTGCGTCTAATTTCTGCTCGCAGATGGAAAAGGCAAAATTGAACCCAAGCTATCCATTTTTACTTCCAAAATCGTACAACGATTGCAAAAGCTACGCACCGTTTATTGAAAAAGCTGCTTTGCACAATGTCGATTGTCAAGTGCTACGATCAGTTAGCTCTTGGTCGGCTGGTTTTCTCGATTCCGAGACAATAGAGCGAAGTATACAAGAGGCTTATATAAATGCTATCAGTAAAGCTGAGAGGTAAAGAGAACTTTTACAGGTAACTCTTGTGTACTTTAAAGGCTTACTCCTCGAATTCCTTTCTAGGTACATATACATAGAAAATCAATTCTTCATAACACTCGCATCTATGGAACGAACTGCTGTGAGAAACCGTATAGGAGAAACTCTATTGAAACGAATCATAAGAGCCCACAGAGAAGGTGCAGTGTTTAGGGTATTCGTTGTAATGCCATTACTACCAGGCTTCGAAGGCGAAGTCGGAGGACCAAGTGGTACAGCCTTACGCGCTATAACTCATTGGAATTATGCTTCGATATCAAGGTAAATATCGCGTGTGAACCAAGCTTGAAATCAAAGTTACGTATTATATTTCTTTGTTTACAAATAGGGGCAAAGATGCTATTCTGAACCGACTTATCGAAGCAGGAATAGAAGACCCCAGGGAATACATTACATTCCACGGTTTAAGGCAGCACGCGATGTTAAATGGTACATTGGTGACGGAACTAATTTATGTTCACAGCAAGCTATTAATCGTAGATGACAATACGGTGATTTGTGGCTCAGCTAATATTAATGACAGAAGCATGGTAGCGACAAGAGACAGCGAGATTGCAGTAATAATTCATGTATGTACTATTCACCCCGGTCACGAATGCTTTAACCTTATCCTTTACCAGCTATAACCTTGACCTATTTCACATCGCTGCATGATTGCAGGATCGAGAGTTCGATGACGGAAGAATGAACGACATACCGTTCCCTTGCGGTAAATTCGCGGGATCATTACGGAAGCAACTAATTTCTGAACATTTAGGGCTACTCAAGACGAATGAAGAAATAGATGTAACGGATCTGATTAGGAAGTCGTTCTATAGAGACGTGTGGTGCGCTAGAAGCAATCAGAATACGGAGATATATGAAGAAGTATTTCACTGCATTCCCACGGATAAAGTGGTCAATTTTTCGATGTTAAAACAGTACCAAGATGAGGAATCACTTTGTTCAACGGACCCCCATTTAGCTCAAGAAATGGTTGAGAAAATTAAGGTACAAATAATCGGAAGAATTGTGATAAGTATTACATACTTTTGCGAAATTTCTAGCTTTTTTACTTTTAGGGTCATTTGGTAAATATGCCAATAAACTTTTTGTGCAATGAGGATCTGAAACCTGCTGCTGGCACAGTAGAGGGCATGATGCCGACCGCATTGTGGACGTAGATATTGCAAAATTGCAGCTTATTACGGATAACACTATAAATGCTATTTTCATCAGTATTTTTACTATTCCTTATGACTATAAACGATTTTAAATGTGTCATTAACCGAAAGTACAAAAACTCATATTATATATGCGACTAAATATTTTATCGTGTGTTTGAAAAAATACAAATACGATGTACTTGTTAGAGAACACGGCTGCTACAAACTATTTTTACACAATTACGGAGCATTTAACTGTAACTTACTAATGATGCTAATGGTGCTGACACAAATGTAGAGCGTTAAAATGTAAATATTTTCAAGTTAAATGGATATTTACAAATTGTTACGAGAGAATATTCCGAAAGAATGACAATTTTACTTGAACATTCCATAAAGTCTACCTCTTAAAAAAAAATGATGTTCGTATTAATATAGTAACTAATTTAAGAAACTTAATTTTACTTATTTCTTTTATAGAATTGTTTTTAATCGGTGTTCAAACATCTTTTGTGACAGATGAAACCGTTTGCGACAATATTTAACGAGTTGACTTTTGTATTGTGAATTTTATTTTGTAATACTATTTATTTGCAAAGATGCATGCAATAAAACCAATGCTTAAAAATATATATCATTAGTTACTTTTTTATTTCTTTAATCTCTAAATGCCTATATTTAATATAAAAAATATACAGCGCACTAAGCATAGTTTGCTTTAATTTAAGCACTTGACTTCAATTGCGCTTAAAATTGTATTTATTTCTTATTTGCATGTATATTGTAATAATTGAATTAACAATAAATAAAAAGGACAAAAAAAATTTTCTACAGAAATTCACTGTAAAAGGATGAAATCAGCCCTTGAAGTTATCGCGTTTAAATTATCGTCTCACATAACTTCGCAAACTGAGTAACTCATTTCAACAATATTCTGAAACATCCTACAAAGCTACAAACCTATTTTAAACGCGCGAACTTTTGTGAACTTTTGAACTTAGAATTCTTGTTGTTTTATGGTATTTAGCGTAATAACGAACTTGTGAGAAATTCTTGTTACTGGTAGCCCTCTAGTGATGAATTTGAGCAATGCTCATGAAGTTTCGCGATCCTTGCACCAGGTTCCAGCAGAGCAGTTGCTTCGCTTCCAACGCGACTTCTGTTTTGATAAATACCATCATTTCTGGCAATGCGTTGAACAAGCTTTCAGTTTTATAATAAAAAGACTGCTGTCATACATATTTGCCTGCACTGTTTTTTTTATTAGTGAGTAAAATGACATATTTAAGTTCGTGGGAAGAGTTCGAAAAGGGTGCCGAGAGGTTATACCTTCAGGATCCAATGAAGGTGAGTTTTAATTCAATTTATATTAATTTTACTATAATTCCAACGAATAAATGTGAGACGCTTTCCGTGACTTACAATAATTGCATTATATTAACATATTTCATTCAATAATTTAAAACAATTTACTACATTATATGAGTTGACTGATGTTTCAACGTGACACGTCATTTCTTCGAAGTAAACAAAATATTTTATTTCAACTGCTTTTACAAACGAGAAAGTAATCATGAATTATACACATGTACAATTGTAATTAATGAGATTTTGGGATTTGTCGGATCTGTATGCCTCCTGTTAATTTTAACCAAGAAACGCTGTAGCCATTTTAACGGTGACCCCGGCGAACTTAGTGTCCCGTTTATAAAGCGGAATATGTATGAACTGCTTTAACAAAAAATAGATAGAAGGTTACTTTAAATATTTAATACGCTTCGATCAAAAGAGTCGTTCTGTATTGCCGGTGGAGTATTATTTATCAACTCTGACAGCGAGGCGCCGGAAACGCCATCTCAAGTCTTCCAGCCTACTTCACGTGTGCTTACTGGGAAATTATTGCCCAATTTTTCTTCTTTTCTGCTCCCTTATTTATCATAAACTGAAAAAGTATTAATATTTTCTGCAAATAAGATCATTTCATTTGCTGTAGATGGTACAAATTCATTTATATACGTGAAATCCGGTAAAATCTACGTTGCAGTTGGCAGTGGATTCAAATGCCCTTAGAGCGCACGTGTGGGTCAATAATTTATCTGCTACCGCGACGTGAAAACACGCCAATGCCTGGCAACGGATGGAAAATTTGTAGCGCGAAAACTGGCCAGTGCCAGGGATTGGATGGAAATATTTTAATGTAAGAACAGGCATATGCCAGGATATGAAAGGAAACAGTCTGATCGAAAGAACGCCAATTAATAGCGTATTTCCCTGCTACTTTCGGTCGTACTTTTCACCGCTAGATGACTATAGCGTTTCTTGGTCCATAAACTAAACGAATGTGAGATGGGAGCGTAGAATTCTAAATAAATATTTAAACGATCCGGTGGTTAAAAATGTATGTATAATAATATACATAGGCAATAGCAAATAAATAAAGCAATTATTACTAATCTGAGGTCTTGAGTCTCTTGCCGGGCTCTACAAATTATTATGCACCTATTTTCAACAAAATTTTTTATTTATTGCCCTTAATAGCGTTTCGTAATTTTATTCAGTTCATGAACACTAAAGCGTCGTCGGTACAAAATACAGAAATGTGTTAGATTTCTTCATTGCCGATCGAATTAATTTTTAATTTCTTCATTAAATGTTGAGAATATAGCTGAGTTTTCGTTTTCGTCAGTTACGTTTTCTTTTTGTATCTTTAACAGTTTTTAAACACTCTTAAAATTAATTTAATTCCGCCCATTTTAAACATAACAAATTAGTTATATCGTTAAGTGATCTTTATTATCTTCAAAATGCAAAGAAATAAATAAACAATTTTTTATAACTTACCGCGCGTCTTAGTCCATAAATTAATGAGGATTCTTGCGTTTATGCAAGGAAGGAATCATTCAAACTATGCGATACTTAAAATTTAAGCGTGTTAGGATACAAAGCAACGATACTTGATACTGTATAAAGTTTTCATTTATTTCGATATCAGTTTACAGTTATGATGATTAAGATTTACATATACAGGCATTATATTCATAAATAGGTTCGTGAATATAAGTTTATAATTTATTGTTTCCTTGTTTCAGGCTCGGTACACAATGAAATATTGCCATAGTAAAGGTGTTCTATGTCTAAAGCTTACAGATAATCGAACGGTAAGTGCCACCCTTAAAGCGACTCACCTTATACTTCCTAAACACGTATTTAAATACTACAATCGTATGTTTTTTTTTTGTCATAGTGCCTGCAGTACAAGACAGAGATAGCGCAGGACCTGAAGAAGATGGAAAAGTTCATAGGGAACCTAATGAGGCACATGGCGTCTAAAGAGAGCTAAACGAAGGACTAGATAAGATTAGGGACATCTCTTTCTTTTTAAATAAGGAATGAAATTGCTGCGCATTTAATTCATCGTTTATGTTTCATTTTATAATATTCTCAGCGACCGATGGGATTATAGATATTTAATTTGAATGAGGTATAAAAACGTTCTTAAATATACAATATGTGCATAAATGTCCATTTTGTATTTATTTAAAGCTTCACGCTCATTTCGGGCGGTGCCGTTGCCTCCTTGTTAAAGTTCTGGAACAATGCAAAGCAGAATATATTGTCACGAAGATACCTGTGCGTTCAAAGGAAAGTGAATTTCTCAGACAAAACGTACGAACACAAGAGCCTAGTCTATTAATATTTACGTGATAGACACCATTACTTCTTAGAAAGTCGAATTATAAGATCGCAACGGTAAGTAAAGTACTTAGCAGCGTGTAACGCGTTAGGTATTAATAAAGCCAGACTAAAATCTTAATCGACTCCTTCTCGGTCATTAATATAAGAGAAGCACAAAGCAACGAAAAGAAAGCACTTACGATATAATGGGCTGCAGAACAGCGTCCAGAGTAGTATCAACGGGAGGGTAGATTTCTTGGTTCGAAGACAGTTCATAGCGTACCTCTCCCCCTAATTGCATTTGCGTCTATACCAAACAAAACTAGTTTACTAATGTACTATGCAAAGAATCGTACGATACAACACACTACGTTCTAGCGACAACACTTTATTAAATCAATTATAACTTTGTCTTTTCAACCGAAGGAACTTCATGGCAGCTCGTTAAAATGCTGTAACTAGCGGAGAAAGGAGTAGCAGGCCTTAACCATATGTATTCGTGAAAAGCGCTTAGGTATTTCTGAAAGACTTTCGTGTAACAAAGTGCGATCTTAATAAAAAGACACTTTCGTCTGTGATTGAATGTTTAGCCTCCTTTTAAAAAGCGAGAAGCTTGGACTACGTAAAGCGAAAATGTTACCCATCACTTTCCGGCGGCATCGGTTTTCGTGGTTTACACGATTCTGCTCGAGCGTCGCGTGCGCCGCGGGAAAGTGATGCGTCCCACTCGAAACCAAACGTGGATAAACGGATGGATAACGTTCTATTCTAGAAGAAGCAAGCGAAAAAAGATACGTACTACACGGGTGGGTTTAGCGCTGTCGGCAGAGCTTGAGCAGCAGCTTGAGAATTCCTGCGGCGTGCTTTCCCCGAGGCCACTGTCCACGTTACTGCCTATCAATATTCTGTTGTTACGAGTATAGTAAAAGTCCTTCCTCACATTGCACTCGGTCCTACTACCGTTGTAGTACTTTGTCTCGATTTGACACGGCCTGGCCACAGGCAAATTACAACTTCCGTCGCGACTATGCTGTATAGTCCTTCTGTTTCTTTTGCCGACGGATCCGATCGTTCTGAAAGTGATTCCTTGACAATCTATTGGGTTCCACGCCAAACTTCTCAACCGATCCCTGTCTATCGGTCGCCATTCCGACATCGATGCTTGACACATTCTTTATTTCGTAATTTTCCTCTTTTGTTTTTAGTTTACCAAAACGATCAAATGCGGTTAATACACACTACGAGCCAATCTTGCATTCCTTAGCGACACACACTTCTGTTTTACATCTAGCAAGACTAAAATCTTTACACGCAACAAAATAGGCTTTCTCGCACGTCGATCGTTGTTTTACGTTCGCCATTGTACGCAACCGGAGTATGCATGTGTTTGAGGTACAGTAAGTTCGCGGTATTCCAAGAATACCAGAGCGTTTGAAAACGGGGGGGGGATTCAGGCGTTCTATTGCGAACTGGCGCAACGAAAATTTCGATCGATCTCTCCTTTTGTTGTTTAATAGCGGTAATAACACATAAATCTCGACGCTCCCAACTACCGACATTTATTTGACGAGTTACACGATGCACACCATACAATACACAGACAACTTCAACAAAACACATAAAATGAATGCTACGACTCTGAGGGTTTGTACTTCTATGGAAACAAAACAACGGTACTTCCATGCAGAAGCACGGAGACTAGCAGAAGCGATCAGTGGGTGCCAGCCAGGAAATAAATAAAACAGGTGCGACAAGCTGTTAATCTCATCCATTTATTAAGGATCTGTCATGCGTCAAATAAATAATAAGGGGCGGGCGGGGGGTTTGTTTGTGGGGAGGGCATGCTTAAAAGTAGACGTACGGTACATGCTCTGAATAAATAAAAAAAAAAAAAAATAAAAAAAAGACATGCAGAAGGGGGGCGGGGTAAGATATCAAACAATGACTACGGATCCCGTCTCATCCTCCAATTGCGGAGGATGGCTGTGGATGTTGCAGGCCGTCTTGAGATCATCGTACCTAGGCAGGGACGACGAGTCTGCGTCGTCCAATCGGGAATTGCTGGACTGTAGGGGACATTGCTGGACAGATTGCGACTGAACCACCGTATATGGTATCTCTCGACGTTGCTGCTCGCTCATCCCGGTTGTATCGATCAGCCCAAACTCCAAATGTCTGGAAAACGAAGCCACTATCTCAATGACGACGCGGTCGCACGGGGAACTTCAACGATCCTACGGTGGCTGTCTTACGTATTGTTATATTTCAACGACAATATTTCTCGTCAGGGGCGTCCGCAGACTTTTTTCCGGGGATGGAGGGGGGGGGGGGGGGCAACTTTGAGAAACGGTGAAGTTGAGAGGTGACCATTTGTTGCTTGTTTGAACCAATTTTGTGGCGTCAATTTGATTAAAATTTTAAAATTGAAATTGAAAAATCTTCACTTCTTTAGTGTATGAACTTAACCCGCCTAGTGGCAGATTTAGAGGAGGGGCGCTCCTTCCTCAAGGGGAAGATACTTATTTTAATTTGCAAAACACTTATTTTAACTTAGCAATGTGATAAATTGATACTAAAAAAACACTTTTTCAGTTAGCAGGAAAATATCTGTGAGGTCCCTGATTTATTTTTCGGGCCTATGCCCCCCCCCCCCAAATCTTGGATGCGCCCCTAGGCCCCCTCCCTCTCCCGAAAATCCCAAATCCGCCCATGAACCCGCCGTGGGTACATTGGGTCGTTTATGTCTCGTTTATTTTTCCTAATTAATCCTTTAAAGATTTGACTCGAAGAACGATTGTATATTAAAGTAGAGACTTGAATAAGTATCCCGTAATTTTTTCAGATTTTTTGAAAGTTAAAAACAGTAAAAAAACAGGCTTGAACATAAACGATTCAGTGTGCTCACGCAAGGTGATAAAATAAGTGTGCCTACGGCGGGTTAATAAAGTGTAGTTTTTAAAAACAAACGATTTTTGCTCAAGCTAGGGGGGCAACTGCCCTTCTTGTCCCTCGCTGCGGACACCCATGTTTCTCATTAAAGCTTGCCTTCACGTCAAAGAATTCAGAGGTTGATTCGTTTACATGGAAAACAGTTGAATTTAACTAGGAGTAGATGTATAATTGGTAATAATAAACATAAGATGTTTAATAAGATTTTTCGTTGAGACTCAAACAGCTACCAAAATAGACCTGCTCTTTACTTTCTAAGAAATAATCTTCAATTCGTCCTTTCAATTCTGTTAAAACACAAAATAATACTAAAAATACCATTACTGCAATTTGCAATTCTTCCCTGACAGAGAAAATATAATATATAGGTATTACAATTACTATTTTTAATTTAGTTTAGCGATTACTACATTTGCCCAAACTTTGCATCATGGATGCATAAACAGACTGAAGTGAACTTAGACGAATCTCTTTTAATAATATTACAAATTGATTAAAAAACGTACTTTCTAAGCTCGTCTGGCAGTTGCTGCTTCTGGGAAGGGCTCCGATGTCTACTCCTGTGCCTCCTTCTAGGCTCTGTATGGCTCACCTGGCACAATACCATTCTCACCTCACTTAACCGTCACAAAAGGAAAACGGAACGAGGAACGAGTAAAATCGCGCGAAAAAAGTTGCACGGTATACACATGTGTTTCTTTTAACTGGAATATCTCGTAAGCCGTTGAAGATATGAAATGATTGTTATTACGAGAGTGGTTTGGTATAGAAGGGTGACATTATATATATTGTGAAAATGTTTTTTTTACACAAGGGGGGACATCACTGTAATGGTTCAAAATCTTTGAAAATTTATTAAAAGCAAACCACGTAATGAATCTTTTTTAAACTTTTAGGACTTTTTATTAGATATTTAAGTTATACAAATATCTTTTTTTACATTTATTTAAAGCAGATTTATAAGCTGTACAGGACCAAGAACTGTGCGCTGTAAAAAATTTATGTTGACAGTTTTCTGACGAAACGGTGCTTCTAAAATCAACAAACCAAAATGTTTTAGAAACTATATGCGGACGGCTATGGCACCACCGGAGATTTTTTTATTACCGCGTATCCAGTTAAAAGGAACACACTGTATAGTAGAAAAGAAGAAAAAAGACCGAATACAGCGAGTCCTTTAAAAAGAGAATTGCAATGGAATTAATCACGTTGTTATTCGAACTTACGACAGCCCGCTGCACGCCTTCGCCCTTCCGCTTCTGCGCTTCCCTCCACTGCGGTTCGGAGTCTACCAATTCGTGTCTGAAAAGATCCCCGTGCACGTGTAACGACAGCGATCCCCAGCGAGCGGGCATTAACAACTAGAGTGTGTAGTTTAAGCCAGAAATGCTCGCGCCCATTACACGCGGAACGGTGATAAACTAAACTCGAATCGTACAGATCCGTCGAGCTCGTGATTGCGAGACCAATCTCCCTCGCGCGTTCATTCTCCTCCTTTTCTTTCATTTTTTTTTTTCCATTGAATAACACGAAAGCATCGCCCGTGGAGAATTCGTAGCGCGAGGTTGATACTTCCCAAGCGCGTCGTCATTAAAATAATTATCACCTTTACGCACTTTATGTACCCTACCGTGAGAGTATAATGAGTACGAGGGCTTCTTTCCCGTCCTCACGGTCGCTGAACTCGCCCGAAGACGTTCTGCCGAGGTATTTCGTTTTCACATGGCCGTCTAAGGAGCCTTTATCACTCCGATTAATTACCAATTAAGCCGGCAGGCGCATCTCGACCGCTTAATTGACTTAATGTACGGACGGAAAACACGGCGGGGTCGGGTTAAATTGAACTTCACTTTCGTTTCGATTTCTTACGGCGTGCCCATTGTGAATAGGGTGTGGGTGGGCTCAAGTTCAACGGAGGGTGAAACGTGTTGGAGAAGCATACCTAGAGGATCGTGTGCTTCTGTGCTTCCTGCGGTGCTTGCGATGACCCGACCTGGTGTCCGAGCCCCTCGAAAGCTCAGACTCGCAGTCAGAGTGGCGACTGTGTCTTCGATGACTATGACTATGACTTCTTCTACGATGACCACCGCGACTATGACTGTCCCCTGAACTTTGGCTCTCTACAGAGCTGCTCCTCCGCTGGAGCCTGCTCAAGAGCTGAAAAGTAACAGGCTGTTAATAACACTTTCAGGGTAATATTGCTACTATTGAATCTTCCTTAATTAACGAGTAACGATCTGCAAGCTCTACACAATTAAAATACGTTTAGGTACTAAGCTCTATTGTGTGGGAGTCAAAGACATTCCATAGATTCATCTATTTCCCAACCCTCCTCTTGACACCTAGCAAACTCTACAACTCCTGATATAGTTTAGATGAGAGAGACATAGCAAACTACTTGAGGCCTAAGGATTTATAAAACGATAACCTTGGGACCCTACAGTCCCTAAGTAAGTGTCCACCTTCGTTCACTCAGGGCTTTAAAGTACCCCTGTCCAAAACCTTTACTGTGAATGCATTCCTAGGCTATTAAACCCAACACTTGACAGAGCTACCATATGCAACACCTGCTGCTTTTACGATTTCCATGTACACTATCGCTCAAAAGTATTTGATCACTTGTTATAGGTGCGTATGTTTGATCAACGAGAAAATGATACGTGTTTCCACGTATTTATCGTCCAGCTTGGGTATTCCTTAGCTTGTAACAATCATTTCATTCTATTTTGTCATCTTAAAAGTGGTTTTCGAACTGCAATTATTCGATTATTATTGACAGCTTCCTCCTTCCGTGACACAACTGCTGATTTTGGTGGTTCAAACGTATTCTTGGTAAGCAAACAACATTAGTCAACCCTAAAACGTAACATTATCCAATCTGAAATGTCATTAAACAATTTCGAAGCACATAAGTTATTAGAATCTGAACAGTTCAATCAGATAAAAAGTGAAAATAGCAGAAAAATAATTGCACATAAATGTAAGAAAACTGAGTAGTAATCTAACAAAGGTAAGCAACAACAATCAACTATATTAACTTTTACTCTATTTTTTCTATTATCAACCACGCATGTAGAACAAGCGATGAAACACTTCTGAGCGGTAGTGTATATCTTCTCCACCATCAACATCCGCGAAAGCTATATAAAAATTTGAAGAACATACTGCTGGTGCCGTTCCCGCGGAGCGGACAGACCGAGGACTAGACGAAGTATAGAGGCCCCGAGGTTGGCTCTGCGTCCAAGGTGCGCTCCTTGTGCTCCTGGGGCTCGGATTGTTCACCTGTCTCGCGTTCTGCGTGTTGCACAAGACATTGCCACCGGCCGAATTGCTTCCTGGATTGGAGTTGACAGTAGCAGGCGTCTCCACGAACGGGCCCACCATTTCCTGGCCCTCCACCACGCGCCGTTGCGCCCTTCTGCTAGGAGTCCTCTGGAAGATCGGCGGTGGATTCCGTCTGATCACCGTGTGCTTCTCCGAGCCAGAAGGAGGGCTGTACGAGCGGAAGCGAGAGTAAGGGCTGAGAGGAGGTGGCCCCGTGGCCATCAAACGGAAGAACGCCTGGTGCTCCAAGCAACATTTCCAGAGGTGTCTGCAGGCTCCTTTCGACGGGGTCTCGAAACCGTGCGTTCTCTCCTCGGAATTCTTCTCGCTGACCCTCAGCATGAAGTATCTACCCTGGAAAATTGAGCGAAAGCGCCTTGACGCCATCTGCTTCTTGGAATTCATCGTCGCGTTTAATTCGGGGTCGTTGCTAATACCCTGGGTGGAAACGGTGAGTTCTGGAGTTTACCGTTAGTACGTAGTTATGTAATTTAGTTGCTGCTTGACTGCGGAAAGCGAATTTCAAGAGAGACACAGTGGTATTAATTACATGTCCTTTTTCTATTGCACTTGGGAAATATCTATCGGTGCACTTTATACAATAATGTTTCCTCCATTCTAGAAAAAATTTCAATTTATTTCGATCTTCTTTCTCGAAACGGACCCACATATAAATTTCTATTTAATCGATAAGACTTCACAACGATGAAAAGTAGTATAATTACAACTATTAAATGCTCCTATTTATCGAACATAACGGTCGTAAACAGAGGAAACTATAATTTGTGATGTAAAATCGACAAAAAGAGATGAGATTAAATATACCTTGGTAATATTTTCCCATGCATGTAACTATATCTGTACGATGGAACAGAAGTTTACACCACATGCGCAAGTCATTACTCGGGAGTTAATGACACATTACGAAGTGACATAAAACGTGAACGGGCACAGCAGACACAAACGATGCCGCTCGTTTATTTAATAAATGGAACCGGGAGAAATTAAAATTATGTTTACCTACCTTATAATAGATTTTATTGATTCGAGGCCAGTAGTAATTGCCCACTTTGGTCTTGTTGCGCAGTAGTATTATCCCGCTTGGTGTCAGACCCAAAAAGTACTCCACGCTATCCTCGCCCTGTGGGTCGAGATTACGAGGTTTTAATATGTTAATTACCGATGTTAATCGCGACGTCGATAGCCTGTTCCGCGAAAGTTAAATACGCACCAAGACGGGATGCAAATCGACCCCGTACATTTCGAGCCATTTCACCTTGTCCAGGTAATTCAGTTCCGCCGCGGAGGGTAACTGTCCTCTGGAAAAATCATCGTTACCCTTTAAACTACTACGATTATCAATTCAATAGGACATTAAATTCTCTCTATAAACTCATTCTCTGCAAGTAGCATAAAACAATTAAATAATTCATTGATTATATAAATTATAATGTAAGAATGGTTCAGATATCAGGGACAAGAGAAATAAGTAAAAATTGCAAACTTTGACGGTCTGTACTTTTTAAACAAATTCAAGACCAGTATAATGATGACTTAAACCCCCGTAATTTCACGTGGATAATTTCACGCATATACTTCAGCTTCGTAAAATCTACCGTGGAATGGCCGGTGCATTTGATATTGCAATATTTTTTTGTAGACGTTCAAACTTCACAGCGTGCTGGAGCTTTCAAGTCATGTGATATTGATTTTAGTAAAACGATATTGCTCGATACAATAAGAGGATTATCTGATCAGATAAATTTACCCTGATCGCTAGAACTTACACGAGAGTTTTGTGAAGTTCCACTATGCGGTTCTCCAATTCCGTAGTTTGATTGGCTAAGAATCGAAATTCGGTTACGTAGCCCAAGGAATGCCGTCTTGGATCGTAATCTCCGAGTTCCGCTAAAATAATAAGAAAATTGTGTGAAATTCATTCAGTCACATTACTGTTATTATATTACTCATTAAATTAAAGCCCATTTGCATTCAAATACCAATAGAAAATTATATATACGTATTTAATGAGTACTCTTCAATAAGATCAACTTTTTTGACGGAATGATACTAAACGGACCCTTCACTTTTTCTTAACCATTCATTATACATATAGAACAGTGATTCCCAACCTGTGGGTCGCGAAGTGTTTTCTGGGAGTCGCCAGGATTATTTTTAGTTGGCGATTTTTAGCACTTATTTATTTTATCTCCCAAGATAAAATTATATTCCGAAATACCTACTTTTAATGTGTTTCGCAAATTATTTGAGTATTATAAAAGGGTATCGGTGGTCAAGAAAGGTTTGGAAACATGATGTAGAACATTCTTAATAGCTCACAGAGTTCAACATTGCCCGCGTGAAATTTTTTACCGTTACAGATTTGTCAATGGGAGGTAGAAGCTCTCTAAATTGAATTTTAATGTAACCTGTTTCTCTTCCGCGTACAGCGCCGTAAAGTACTCATCGTTTCCTCGATAGATAACAGCTTCTCCTATGCAGTTACTATCACACGGATATGCGATACGCGCGCAAGGGCTACATTCACGATTTATTTTGCAACGTATTAAGTAAATCATCCCATAACACGCGCTCCATCAGCCGGATGCTCGCACGCATTATCTACGCTAGGAGAAGAAAGACGAAAGTACTCTCATCCTGCAATCTTCGTATGCATAAGTTGTGCGTCCCTCTTTTTGTACCCTCCTCCTTTCTCCCTTACTTTTATACATTATTCCCCTCCATTTAAACCTGCACACACGCGCAACTGCCCGTGGAGAGTTTTCGAACCCGTAGCATTAATCTTTCCAAATTTGCATTTCAAACGAGTTACTTAGCAAACACTAATGATTCAAAATAATTAGAAAATCGTATTTTAAAGTAGTATCCAAAGAACTGTCTTCAAACATCAAAGTGTGCACAGAAAACTCTCAGTTCCTATCATCAATATATTTCACAAAGAAAAAAAACCAGGCGTTTTGAAACAAAGGGGCGGCAAATTAGTGCCCTGCACCTTCACCCGACGCAGAATCCGAACTCCCTAGTGGACAATTAATCCTGTCCAATTTGCGTGGAGGATTCCTTTAGAACATTCGAAATTCGGTCCTCGAGCTTCCCCCCAACGCCCGAGCTCCTGGTCCCAGTCAATCCCGATAGGGTGCACGGCAGAAATGCCCTACAGAAATCATCCTAGCCGGTTAATTGAATCACTGACTTTGATGAATATCGGCTCCGACCGGCGCGAGGGGCACTTTATTTTCTCGCTGGCTCTCGTTCCGTTCGTCCAAGGAGGAAAGAACCCCGACACCGTGTCGTCGCCGGCTTCTTGTATGCTCATTCGGTCGTGTAATTACGAGACCGCTGGTCGGGGACCGCGGAGCGATATGTGGAACCGCGTTGTGCGAGAAACCAACGGTGGAGCTGTGTTATGCGCGAAAGACGGCTTGTAGTGAAGGCTGAACCTTATTTTTCAACATTCGATTTCTTTTGCTCTCACCCCCTTGTATGGTTCCATTTCATAAGAAAATAATCCCTAATCATCTTCTACAATTTCTGTATATACAATCTTTTCACGCATCTAACCATTTTTTAAATTTAGATAATAAAGTTTCAATATCGAGCAATACCCCCCCATTCAAACGCCATTATCTAAAAACTGGTTGGAGGTACAAAAAAAATTATATACACAGTAATTGTAGAAAATTGAATGCTCTTTTAATATTATTGGAAGAAAATTTCGATAGGACTTAGCATTTTTGAGAAATTCTTTAAATTCAAAATATTGATGAATTCTAGCTTTAAGGCCTGGTCGGCACCCTTTCCTGTTGTCCGATTGCAATGAACTTTTTCAGGGATTATTTTCTAATGAAATGGAAGAGAAAATTTCGTGGCGTATAAAGAAGGGCCGCCCTAGCCACTTGTACACGGTCGATCCCAAGGCACTCGGTTAAGCAGTGCGTAGGAATCGATGGAAAAGGGATCGTTATGGATCGGAAAATGTCCGCGGGAGCGGAGGATCGTTCAAAGAACTGTCCTCGGCCGCGGAAGAAAGGGAACGTATAGGAATGCTGCTGGATCGATAGGAGTGAATCGGTCGCGATGCGTAACCGGAATCTTTCTGATTCCTGGTCTGACGAGTCGTCGTCCCGATTCTTGATTGATGGAGATTGCCAATCGAGCGGGGACGGTAGGCGAATTTAATTGAGCGATGAAGAATCCTGTCCGCGCTCGAATTGCCGGCAAATGTTTATGCTGCGCAGGCAGTTTGGAAAGCAAACATGTTTAAGTTTCATGGGGTTTGATTGTATTTGGATAGTGAGAAGGAAGGATGGGGGATAATATTGTACTGTGCTTGTCGAGCTATTAATTGGTTGAGTTCCTGGCAACGAAATTGTTGCGTGGGAATTTCATCTTACTTTAACAGAGCAATGTTTAACGTACGGGGTAGAAATTTGGAAGTAACTAAAGTGTTTATGTGCATTTTCACAATTGAAATGTGTTTCCACATGATTCCACGTATTATAGGAATGATATCATTCTAATCGGCGAAATTGGAAGTACATCTCATAAAAGTATCTCCCAATCTTTTTAAATTACATCTCGCTGGCCGTATTTTTGTTTGTCTTTCAGTTCCGCCCGGCAAGGAATGGCCCTCGGAGCTCTTTCCGTTCTTCCTTCCTGCTTTTCCAATCATAGAAATAAGAGGACTTGTCGAATCCTTTTATCGATAGAATTATCTCGATGATATCTTCATCTACGGGAAACTCATCCGAAAGAAAGTAAAAGATTGGTTCGAACAGGATGTTTTCACATCACTTTCGCTCATTTCGTTTTTCCGCTTCAGCAAAATTGCTTCTCGATCCATTAAAATCGCAATACTTTCTGCTGCAAGTGTATTAAAATTTCAGATGCATTTATATTAGGGCTGGGACTATTTGTCGAATTTTTCGGTATTCCAATATTCGAATACTTCAGTTGCTCAATTATTTGGCGAATATAATTCGAATATCCAAGTATTCGAATAATATTCGAATGTCCAAGTATTCGAATAATATTCGAATATCCAAGTATTCGAATACTGATATATTCGAATAGTATGGTGTGAATTATAAATCAAGTTCTTTAGGTTCATTTGTCAGGGTGAAATCTTATACGCTAATTTTGACCCACTTCACACCATACTATTCGAATACATCAGTATTCGAATAGTATTGGAATATAGCAGTATTCGAATAGTATTCGAATAATAACATTCGAATACTGAAATATTCGAAGTTTATTCGTATTATTCGAATACTTGTAAAATATTCGAATATTAAATTATTCGAATAGTCCCAGCCCTAATTTATATGGGAGTTAACGATGAATCCAACGAACAAAAATAACACAAAAAATTCCAAAATGTTGTATAGACCCTTCCGCGAAAATGGGACAATTAGCACGATACAAAAGAAAATTACTTTAACATAAGAATTCAACTTACACTATCTCGAATAAATAATAATTAATATTAGCATTATTACACTGAAATTATTACAAAACAATTTCATCAGAATCGTACATCAGGAAAATATTTTTATACCCCAGAAGAGAGCACCCCGTGACTAATTAAAAACGCAGCGTAGCAATAGGAACAGACAAAAGAGCAATAATAATGTAGGAAACAATTAAGCTTCGAGATACGGATCCCATTGTCCACGCTTCAATGAAACGTCTTCAAGTTTCTCTTGGGTGTTTCCCCCGCGGTGACGGAAGGGCCCCGAGAAATCACGAAATTAAATAAATTCGCGAAATGAAACAGCGCCTTAAAAAACCAGACGGTAGACGCGGCAAAGTCCGAGGAAAAGAAATGCGCAGAAATAATGGGGTACGGCTGTAGAGAGATTATTCGGGGAGGAAAGAATGCCCAAGGTGTTTTCGTCGCCGTTGTAATGGCATTGTGCTCAAAGCTTTCAGCTATCTTGTTTGAAATCTCCGAGAAGCTGGACACTGCTTTCGCCGTGCGGGGGTATATTCCCATTTGCAAAATAGAGCGCAGCAACCGGCCGCTCCACTTATTTCCAGAGTAACTCCAATATTTGCCGAAGGTAGTGGAAAGGTCTCGTTGCTACACGGCCCATTAGTCAGGGATAGAAGGAAAAACGCGTTACCGATGCCGGGCAGCCAGACGCGTCACCCGAGATACAAAAATCACCCGAGAAAACCAACTATCCTCGTTGTTGCACCGTTGATTAATACGCGCCGTTAAACTGTCTCCTCGCGAAATTACGTTTCGACGCTGAACAAGTATGTAATTACATCTGCCACATAACGACGGAATTCTTTTTGCGCGGGAAAGAAAGGTTCATTAAATCGCGCTACTCATGGGAGCAAGAAAAACGTCCCGGCGGCTTTTTTTTTATGAGAAATATTGCAGCGCTCGTTGGCGTGGTTAAATATTGGCAATGAAAAGGTACGATTAAATTGATGACAAGAAAGCTTTACAGTGGCTGTTGAAGGGAAGGTCCGTTTCGGTAATAAACGTTTCGTTTAAAAAATAATTGCGGATTCCTTATCATTCTCTAGAGCTTTCGCTTCTTCTAAGCCCTCGACTTTTCCCCCGCATTTATCGCCCTTCACGCCAACCCTTTCTCTTCGCCTTTTCTTAACACGCCCAATTTTTCTGATACGGGAGCACGTCAATTTTACCTTAATCATTCATGGTTCCTAGGTACACATCGACAAATTATGCGCGCCACGATCTACCCGAAGATCTTTACAAGACCTGTCATGTCCGTGGATAAAGATTTTTACCGCAACGAAAAGAGTGAAGTTCTGACGATTCGTTTGCACGGCAAAGGGGGTGCAAGAGGGACGCGACGAGCAGGAAAGTCGAACACGCGAAATTATGTTGCTTAAGATGTTGCAATCTATCCTCTCGGTGATCTCATCCGCGGCGGACCGCACGCGCATTCAGAGAAGTTTATCTCCATTTCGCGGAGCAAAACGCGTGCCCTGTCCCTTTCGCGTTTCTCTCTCTCTCTCTCCCTCTCCCTCTCCTTCTTTCCCTTATCCTGCCCTACTCTCTCTATCTCTCTCTCTCTCTCTCTCTTCCACCCTCTTCGTCTATTCTACGTTTCGTTGTCAACGGGCTCGGGACCGAGCAAGAAGAAAGGGCATTCATTTCGTCTCTTTTGACGGCGATGAGACGCAAACACGACCGTATCTCTCTCCCTCCACCCCTTTCTCTATTTGCATGACTTTGAATCTCGCAGCAGATAACTAACGCGTGGACTTGCAGCCTCCTTCTGCCAGCCTTGCGTCTTTGACTTACATTCGTGTGTGCAGTAAACGGCAACGCGCAGATGATGTGTGTCGAGATTTTTAACTATCAAGCCCTTGGGTCAGCCTAAGGCTCGTATAAAGATCAGATAACAAGTGGATAGAGTGTTATTCCATTCTTCGATGAAATTAAATCAGACAAATGGTTAGAACAATTTTAGATTTCAGTTGAAGTATTGTTCAACGTGATTTTCAATAGGAATAATTTAAAGCTTCGCACGAGTCTGGAAAGTGAATGTCATTGTGATTCGTATTTAAGTAAAATATTTGCTAGGTGCGCGTGCAAAATTTCAATGGATGAAGGTTTGATAGATTTGCTTCTTCAGCGAGTATAAAGAAGAACGTATCGCGGAATGGATGACTTCGGTTGAAAGGTGTGTGGAAGTAGAAGGCAAATAAAGGTGAGTAGAGTCTTTCTTGAAGATTGGTCACTTCTTTTGATTCGATCAATATACCCAGGAAGGTATTTCGAGGTAGGAATAGCTGTCCGAAAGGGGAAAGAAGTTGAAAGTACTCTGCAAAAGTTTAACGCGTTACGTGCACGCGAACGTCTCTTTTCGCCAGTGAAATTGAAATCTCATGCCGCGGAAAGCTTTCAAGAATCTTTTTAAATCGCTTTTCTCTGATCGTACCTCTGTTGGAGAACTTTATCCCTATTACAAAGCAAGGATTTCGGAATGCCTTCCGTTCAACTCAAGCGTTTCTCCCGTTTTACTTTGTGGCATTCTAAGTTAAGAACACGGAATGACAATTATTTTAAATGAAAAATCGACGATAGATAGCCACGATGGAGTTACGACGATCTGAGAAGAATCGCATCTTTCACTCATTTTTCTAAATTAATTTTACCTTCTTCATTTAAAATCTATACGATTTTTTGTGTAATTATATGAAAAAGATCGCATTCCTCACGGAAGACAACGAAATTTTCTACTATCTCTAGGTCTTAACACGAGTTACGTATATAGTTAGGTAAGCTGGAAATAATCCCTACATCAAAATAATAATCCACCTGAAATTCACTCTCTAACCACCCTCCCATCCCTCAAACATGCAGTGACATTATTTTTTGCTAATCAAAAATAGCAATTAACTCATAACGGCGGATATTTAAAACTCAAATCCTGATTTTTTCATGCAAAAATCACGCGAAAAGAAAACAGGATTTCAGCTTTAAATAGCCGCTATTTTGTTTGAACTTAATATTTCGGAAATTCCCCCCGTTAATTAGAGGATACATTAATATACTAACGAAATCTTTTTTGCTTTTTGATTTTAGGTCCTTTAAATTTTTAAAAAAGGCTTCTTGGATGTCGATTCTTACTTTACTATCAACGTAAATATTTTTCTACGAAAAAATTACCATATGTTCTTTAAACGTTGCTCTTTTAAGTGCAAAAAGTTTTGTACAAATATGTGCTTCCAATTTTTCAAAAAAAATTCACAAACATTCGCCCCTTTCTATCTTTACATATACTATGTAATTTCTAACTACATATTTTTCTGTTTCTTTTCTTCTTATATGTTTTCTTTCGTAATGCCTAGTGTGCAATAAATAATTATTATTATAAGCGACGAAGAACTGTTTCTGCTGCGGAATGTATATTTCGTGATACATTTACCCAGAAGTATCCGACAATTAAGCTCACCCCGTCGCGATATTCAAGAATAACACGAGCGGAAACGTGCGAAAACATTCCAGCGGTGATTTTTCGCTTCGCGATGCTTTCACGGCTAGCGAAGTACACTCGTAGCCCCTTGATTCTCGGCTGTGAAATTAAAATGAGGACACGCTCCCGCGTTACTTCCACGGCTCCTCCTTTACACGCAAATGAAAGGAGAGAAATATTTTTTCTAATTTCGATCTATGATTCCCAATCGCGATTCACGGGGGACACCGTGCAAATTAGAAATCACGCAGCTCAATCTAGGGACGCTTGAAAACGTTTCACGTACTTCTAGTTAAATTGAAAGACCACACGCTGCGACATCCTTCGTAACATTAATATTTCATGCATTCCTCTCGGCGAATCATTAATTGAAGAGTCCTTCTAAAAAACTACCGTATGTACCAAAATTAAAGAAAACTTTTATTGAAAAATGTTCTACGCGCCGATGGTAATACTATAGTATAGAATTTAAATGCAATTTCCCTTTGCACATAAGTTATCAATTGTGCTAAAAGATGGTACAGATGCTACGTCCAACTTCTTTAGAAAACACTGTAGGAGCCAATTAAGTAGTTCGGGACAACCAGGATTGGCACTTACAGTGTTCGCAAATTTAAATGAATGGCATATTCAGTTTTCTCGACAGCTAAGAGGTGGCACATACAGTGTTTCATACAATTATTCTTTTTATGAATTTGCACTATATTAATGCGAAAAATAAAAAATTTTGTGATGCATTTTGGTTATCGTATACTTAAGCATATTTAGCAATTAGAACAAATGAAATTTTCCAAATAACTTAAATCCAGTCAAGATTTTTCTCTCTCCTGAAAAATTTCATTTTTAGCACTCACAGTGTTTTCTACGAGGACTCTTCAAATACATTTGTCGCTCAATAATCCGTTCTTCTTTCAATCGTTGGACACGTGATGAATCTACGTATCCGCGATGAAATAATCCTCTTTATCGACAAGCGCTCGAATCAAACACGTTATAAAAAGTTAAATCTCTTTTAGAGGTGATTCCTTTCAGCGTGCTTGGAGCAGCACGGTTCGCGCGTAATTTCGATGAAACCCACGGCTCGGTTGTTGCGCGTTCACCGGAAAGGCGACGAAAAAGAAATTATTGCGAACAGTAATTTCGACGCGGCGGCTTGGTACTGCGTGGGTGCATAATGTGGCGCCTACCATGCAATTTTGTTTAGACTCTGCCGGGGGAGTAAGCGTGTCCGAGGCGTTAGGCGTTGCCCCGTGAAATTTCGCATCTCGACGTCTAGTGTTCCACGCGAAATAAAAGCGGCATTATCGCGATAAAAACGAAGCCCGTTCCCGACGTCAGCCCCGCGTTTCGTCTACTTCGATACACGGGGATTCTAGAGCCTCTGATTCCCGCCACGTAAAACCTTATCGGGCGTAACGCTTGCAGACGCGAGAACTCGCGGAAAAACGGGACGCGTGTAATGACCACCATGCGACGATTTTCCGTATCGACGGCTGCCAGCTGGGGTATCCAGCAAAGTATAATTTACAGCCGGGAAATTTAAAGCGCAAACTTGTATGGGTCTTTTTGGGCTGAAGTCTTCATTTATATTTGATATCATTGTGAAACGATTCCAACCCGAAAATTCTGATTTTAATAAAATAGGGAGTAGGTATAGAGCATATTGGAGTATGCAAGGAGCAATATTTTTCTGCAGAAATTCACTCTGAAGGGGATAATATCAGCCCTTAAAGGTATCGCGTTTTTTTCGTTTTTTATTAGAGGTACATTTAATATAATTTCTGGCGAAAAAGTAGACAAGTTTCTCGTAGATTGCTTGCAGAAAATTTTCAGGAATAGTTGCTGAGCTGATGGCGAAAAGTTGGATAATTTTTTAAGGATGGACGTTGAAGCAGATGCTTCAAATTTGTCGTAAACTAATTGCCTGTATTAAAGTGAGTAGGTAAATTATTTGGATTTTAAAGGTGCACATCTTGTGACTTAAATCATCACAAAATTACCATTTTTTTTTATAAAAAGGTTGGCGCTGCGCCTGGAACATTTTTTTGGATTCGCAGCGCCAAGTATTTTGAATAAAATGTTTATTGGTATTGAAATATTTCTGTGTATAAAAATATATCTGCTTAATATTATTATCTTCTTTGCTTCTTCCAATTTTGATTATAGTCTGACATTTGCTCGACAGCGTCCAAGGTGAGGTTTACAGTTAAACACTGTCGCAGTATTTGATTTGATTAAGATGTACGTAACTCGCGAACAAATTGCTTCTAACCCATCACTAGAAATATTCCTGCTCCGCAACTGAATTATCCACCACACTATCATTAAATTGGTTGTAATAAATATTATAATAATAGCTTCTTGAAGCTTGATTTAATAATCCTCTAAATGCAAAAATGTTCGCAGCTTAAAACCACGTGGTTGCACAGTGAACCTTGTACTTATACGACCGTGAAATTCACGAACCAGAGGCATCTCTCTATTACTTAATGACTGTTTATCAGAAATAATTATACATAACCCGTTTCACAGGATCGAGTACAAGATTTTGCAAGCGTTATACAACGCGATCCGGTCTATTTTTCGCATAACACTCTGCCGCGAAACCAGAACAACTTCTTTGCATGCAGACGTTCAAGGACAGCTGCGGTAAGAATCGTACCGGAAGATGCGAGTGCGAGCAAGTTGTTGGCAGTGAAACAAAAGGAGTTACGGCTCATTTTCAGGATTGTAGTGGCACCTCTAATGAGGGACGAGCACTCGGAGGTTATTTGAGGTTTACGCTCGCAATTGTCTTCCCGAGATTGCTCGCTTAAGCGATTTTCCTTTACGCTTCGTCGCAATCTCCTATTTGCACGTTTTTCTCAGATACGGGCTTCTTTCAATTGTCTTTTCTTAATAATTCCTGACCTCTGACTATTGTAGCCTGTTCCGTGAAAATTACAAAGATACTGTTGCCACGGGTGGTATAAATTACTTGCACAGAGTTTGATTCAATTCAATTTCAGCTTCTGTTATACTTTCTTTGAACCATTCAGTAATTTAGTAGTGTTAAGAATTTATGTATTTGTTAAAAAACAAAATTCTACAGGAAAATAATATTAATTATAGTACTCCATATTAAATAGCCCATTAAAGAACATTCTAAAACAACAACGAGAAATAAATCAATACACAGAATTGAAAGAAAGCTACGTTTCTTTAACAATTACAATCTTCAAGATAAATTTTACTCAGTTTCAGATCATTGAGGGTTGATAACTTTCTGCATATCTAGGCTCAATTCTACTTTGCAGGTGCATACGTTCACGAAAAGGGTAAGATCATACGAATATAAAATTTTTGACATTATTCAACAATTTCTTCTCTATGTTCCCAAATAATACAACTCGTTCCAAGTACGTGACTTAATCTACATATTAATTAGAAATTTCTCGTATTTTTTTAAGCACCTACTACATATATGTGCTCTAGTAATCCTGAAGTCCTTCTGTGAACTCTCTATATTTTCCCGTGAAACGAGTTCCCCTTTAATTATTCCCATTAATTAGTGCGTCTCGAGGAAGCTTTCATTCCAAAAATTGTCTCGTTATTCGAGGTGGAGGGAACTTAACCCAGCCTCCTGACGGACACGTTTCAGACTGAACGTTAATTTTGCAACGGTATTACAAGCCTTCGCTCTTCCGCGTCTAGCTAGCTTTCTTTGACCTTGCAAAGATTAATATCCCCGGATTTAATTAAAGCCACCAATTTTAATCATAACGTTCATTAGAAACAGTAATAATCTTCGTGTCAGGGGCGGCTGACGGAAGCTTCGTTGCGAAAAGAAATCGAGCGAACGTTAGCCATCTGATTGATTGCGCTTGCTACGTTCGCGTTCCGCAGCAGGCTGCGCGATGCAATCCCATGGAAAATTATATGTTAGCCGTTTAACCAATACGACGCTGCTGGCGCAAATTGCGAACAAGAATTTACATTTTCATTAAGTGAAATCAAATGATGCCGTTGAAGTGCATTGAAATACTGAGCATCGCTCGTGAAAGATCATAAGTAGATTCACAGATTCTGATTTAATTATGCGTCTGCCTAGTACAAAGATACCGAAAATCGAACTACTAACTGAAACTAGAGACAGTAGGTAAAGTGAGTTAGATTCTTACATTGAACGACGTAGGCGCCCAGCTCCGCGGCCAAGTCGAACGATACTGGCAGTCTTCCTTGCAGGATGTCCTGTTTGACTTGCAGGAAAAACTGGTACCTGCGGAGCAGAAAAATATCGCTTTCAATGGGCGAAAGAAAATATGGAGTTGACTTTGAGCGAGCGGAGGCGATACTTTTCGCGTGCGCGGTTAATGGCGTGTGACAAGTACGTTATATAAGAAGAGCAGAGGAGGCGAAGAGGGCGAAGGGAGGGCAGGAGAGGGCAAGAAGGGCAGAAGGGCAGGAAGGAGCAGGAGAAAAAGGAAGTTACGATGGGGTCAGCTTGCGGCCTCGTCTCGCCACGAACTTCGGTTTTGCCATCGTTGCCCTCGCGGTTTCTCTTCTTGTAAAGTCATCGTTAAAGGACTTCTCAGCCTTTTTTCTCCTTTCTCGCTTTACCATTCGTTGCCAGCCTTTCTTTCCCGGTGTCATACTCTGCCTCTTTCCTTCCACAGCCAACCGTCCTACCTTTCGCACATACCTTTTCCCTTACGCAGATTCCTTTTCGCGCACACACACACACACACACACCGCTGCCGCTTTTTCTTCATTTTCTGCCTGCCAATCACTCCAGCCGCCTCTTTCTTTGCTCATCCGCCACACTCGTTTTCATTTTTCCCCCCCGCGTGTTATTTCTCGTTCGTCTCGGCTGTTCCCCCGCTTTTCCGTCGTTCTATCTACGAACACGATCTGTCAGCGGCCAGCGGGAACAACAGAGCCTTCCTTGGCTCTGAGAGAAAAATTTCTGGCGTTTTCATGGAGCGATAGATGTGCATACGGTTCATATTACATTAGAGAAATGATCAATGGGATTTCTTTCAACATTTAATCAACTTTTCTTTCAACTTTCCTCTCAGCTGCATCGCAGCGTTGCTCTCTTTTCTCGATCCTTAACGTTGTTGTCAAAGAAAGCTTCTCGTCCGAAGCATTCCTGCTCAGTTTCCTCCTCGCACCTCGTACACTCCCATTGTATGATTCCCTTGATACACGATCCGCGAATGCTGTTTATTAACGCACGAATAATTCCTCGATCGACCGTGAATTCTCCGCAGCCTCGCGCGGCGAATCCCCAAGGGATTTTTCCCCTTTCAAATTCTGTTTCTTCCGCCAGCCTTATCTCTCCCCGTCCTCCCCTGCCGACGCGAGGATTACCCGTGAAATTCCTTTTAAGGTAATTCCGCAAGATTTACCGTCGCTCTACGGTTTTTCTCGTCCCAGCGTGTCCTAGCCGCCTAATGCTGTCCGCGGCGGGAACACGCGGGCACTTTGTCCCTTTCGTACGCCACCTCTTCCTCAACAGCCCTCGGGGAGAAATTCAATATATTACCGTTGAATCATTAAAATCTCATTCATTAAGCTCGTCTTCCTTCCCTCCCGTCCGCCTCGGGGACCTCTCTTTTCTTCCTTTTCTTCCTTTTCCAGTCATCACCTTAATCAGCCAGCTTTCTTGTTCCCCTCGTCTTCCTCGTATTCCCCGTCGGTTAACCTGCTCCTTTTAACTTATTTTCTCCTTCCGTCCTCTTCCTTTCCTCTCCACCCGTGCATGCCTGACCGCCTCTTCCTTTCTCTCTCGACGACCTCCTTCCTCTTGCTTTCTTTCCACCGTGTTACATGACCGCGGAGTACCACTTATTAACGCGCCACTGACGCGCCCGAGGGCCATAAATTTCGGCCGCGTTATTAAGGAATCGTCGATTCGCTGTCCACCGCCCCCATTTCCTTGGGTCTCTCATTTTTCAAACAGTAGATGAAGACGTCCTCCATCCTTTCCCACGTCTGCTTCGTTTTATACGGCTTCTTACCCCGTTTCTTTTTCCCGCCCTATCTCTCCTTCGCCTGGCGAGGAATCGCTATCGTTAAGCGGATCCAGCTCACCCTCCATTTACATCGCGTTTCCAGCATTCCGCCGGCTTTCCCTGGCTTTTTTTGCGGTTCCGCGCGAGTTATGCAAAGTAAATACAGCCTGTGTGCGAGGCCAAAGGAAAACGTGGCCACAAAGTGTTTTCGGAACGACGGTTAACGAAGTTTTTCGCTCATCCTTGTCGCTTCTCATCCACCTTCTACGCGACCAGCTTTCCTTTCGCTCTGGCTTCCTTTATTTCCAGTTTACAAGTCGTTAGCTTGTGCTTCATTTCAGAGGGCACTGTCTACCAGTTCACCGATGGTACAATTTTGTATTCCTCATCTCTGTAGCGTGCGTCTACTAAATAGTGTAGTTTTCTTGCTATGAAGAAAACTGAACGTCAGGAATAGTAACAGCATACTGGCTGCACCTCGTCTTTAACGAAAGTAATAAAGACGTTTAATAATAATAATAATAATAACAGTAGATCGCTTTTCATCGCTCATTTCGACGCTTGATTCGTATCCTGTTATGAAATATCCTACCCCACGATTTTATTTAAAGTGATAACATCGTCGTAATTTTGACATGTCATAGGTACTAATTTTTTCACGACAGAAAATTTGTAAATACAGTTAAGAGGACGATTAAGATTTTAGGAGAAACTTTGTGTAGTACACTTACTTTCATTGCCCATAAAAAATTCTGAAAAATGGTCATGAAACTCGCGCGCTAGGCCAGAATACCCCGACTGAAGTAATTCAAAAGCTTTGTAAAAAGAAAAGAAAACTAGATTTTATCCTTTAAATAAATTTTCTTAATCACGTAATGAATCATATTGAATTTGCATGAAAAATATTTTTATCCGTTAAACTCGGTTCTCCCCAAGAATTAAATCCTGAGTGCGCTTCTAGATCGAATGCTGCAAGATCTGCCACGTTTCCTTCTTATCCATTGCTCTTATTCACTTTTTCTCGTCAAACACCCAGACATTTCGTCCTTTCGCAGGTTTCTTACTGCCGTTTTCCCTCAGACTTCAGTCTGGTTCGGTTGATTTGTACACGCGTATAAGTAACACCCGCCGAAGCGACGATAATGCGACAATCGAAGGGGACGTGCGCACGAACGAGCTCAGAAACGAACAATTTCGACGCATACAGAATTCTCAAGCGCTACCGGCAGCTTCGGAAATCCCTGGAATTTCGAGACTCGTGCTGGAAGAGTAGACCATTCGCATGCGAGCGTGACATCGGGCGAAAATTGTCCGCATTACCGTGGCTCGCGCTGAAACGCGTCAAATGGGCATCAAATAAAAATCAAAGTGGCCAAATGAATTGGCGTGCAATTAGCCATCCACGTTAATCCGCATCGAAGTGAGTCGACCACTCAATCAAAGTTTAAACCCTTCCATAGAAAAATGAGATTAGTGGCAAGCTGAAAAGAATGATAAAAAATCCAACTCTCGAAAACAGAGTATTCCAAAAACTCGAGCTGCATTTCTGAATGGGTGATCGGTTAAACAAAATGTACCGTAAAATTTATCTTGACCTTGAAAATCCTACTCACTGGGGGGGGGGATAAAAAGTGGCAGGGGGACCATTTTTGTCATTTATGTGTATGAAACATTTAATAATTCCTTTGACACTTTTCGTTCCAGTGAGTCAAACACGTTGTAATAAAAAAAATTGACCCTGAATTTGAAGATCAAGATCAATTTTGCCGGCCACTTTTTTAATAGATCTCCACCGATGCTGGGGTATAGTAATTACTAGACTGCGGGTGTTTATACAAACAAACATTTTTATAGAAAAAGACTAAACAAGCGAAACTTTGATAGAAATATGTTTCGTTATTAGAGAGTTTTGAAAATATATTTTTTATTTAAAAAAATGTTATGTTTATTTATTTCTAGCATATAACGAAGTTACTTACTTAGCTCGAGTAATTACCGCAATACATATCACACTTGCATAAACTTCCGCAGTCTAGTAATTATTTGTGAGAACCATGATATAATTATTCTACATCCTGCACAAGCTCACCTTGCCAGACGAATTCAATGGATTAAATAAGTTACCTTTTACGAATTTCTCTCCTTTTTAGCCACCAATGGTACCTAACAATCCGCCAATTTTCCAACAGCCAATGGGAGAATTCGTTTAAAATAAACCTGGACAGGACACCGACTCATTCATTTCGCTTAATTATTCCAAAACTTTTACACGTTGTAAATGAAAATCTCAAAGAGGATTTCAAACGCGATCCCTTTGCTCTTCCATTCCGTATCACATATCCTATATTCTGCGCATTATAGGCGCGCTGTGCCGTGACGTATCTTTTTGCATTTGCACGACACACCGATGGCCATGGGACCACGTGTGCAGGCAAAAGTGGAGAACCGTCGGCGACAGCGCCTTATCCCTTGCTCCCCTTCCCCCGCGCCACCCCTCGAGCCACGGTTTTATGTCTCGCGGTCCAGTCGTACTGTCTGCATCTCGTATCCTGTTATATTGTGCCAGGGAACAGCCGGGGATTTCTGCCGCGTTAAGGAGCCCTCACATCGACCGTCCGCGTCTGGAATTTACGAATCTGCAGGCGTCCAGGTTATCACTGGGCGAATGCACACCCCCGTGGCTACGGAGACACCCCGATCGTTTGCCTAGGTCTATCAGCGGGACGCGCGTAATCGTCCCCCAGCCACGGGAAACCATGATTTTCCTACGACAAGATTCCTGAAACGGATGAATCTCTCAGGTGAAAAACAATGGAGACCGTAGAGTCTCGCCCAGCCCGAGGACCGCCGGTGGGAAGGGCGTAACGGTAAAATTGTTTAATCAGAGGAATTTTCAGAGGTGAAGGAGTCTGCGTCTAGCTTAGGCTGTCTGCCCGCAGCTCGTTGCCAGAGCTGACACGAGGGCACACGGTGAACGAGTTAGAAGTATCCTAATGGAATTCGTTGCCTAGCGAGAGAGGAAATGAAGCGCGTTTTGTGTTGTGCCTGATGCAGCGTGAGAGTCGAAATTATGCCCATTAAATAGGCATCGTGAGGACAATAAAATTGAGATAAAATTGAAATATAATTTAAATAAAATTGACATAACATTGAAATATAATTTAAATAAAATTGAAATATAATTTAAATAACATTGAAATATAATTTAAATAACATTGAAATAAAATTGAAATATAATTTAAATAAAATTGAAATAAAATTGAAATATAATTTAAATAACATTGAAATATAATTTAAATAAATTTGAAATAAAATTGAAATATAATTTAAATAAAATTGAAATAAAATTGAAATATAATTTAAATAAAATTGAGATAACATTGAAATATAATTTAAATAAAATTGAAATATAATTGAAATAAAATTGAAATAAAATTGAAATATAATTTAAATAAAATTGAAATAAAATTTAAATATAATTTAAATAAAATTTAAATATAATTTAAATAAAATTTAAATATAATTTAAATAAAATTGAAATAAAATTGAAATATAATTTAAATAAAATTGAAATATAATTGAAATAAAATTGAAATAAAATTGACATAGAATTGAAATATCAAAATCAAGATTGTAACATATTTCGTCGTTCGTTTTATCAAACGCACAGATTTTACATTAGATCTATTTCTTGTTTGTTACTCACATTTAATCAGAGTTGCTCGCAAATTTTAATACTCCCATATACGCCCCATGGTCCAAGAAGCTGGCTCACCATTTCTACTATCGATTTCTAAATTGCATTACCAATTACGAGGGACTGCACGGGCAAATATCGGGATACGGTATAAGTGCGCCGATATATGCACAGTATACGAGCAGAAACGGTCTTCTCTACAGTGTGCACGCGCGTCGGTGGAAGCTAGATACGATATTGCAACGTCAATGAAACGTCGTCGAGAGCCTCTGGAAGCCGGAGAAGAAGGAAGTTACGATCTTCTCGGGAATCGTGGGCGGACATTAGTAACGATAGGCAAGAGCACAACGTGCTTTAACGTTCGTGCGCTACCGTGACGGAAAAAGGGCGCATAACGTGGTTTTGCGATCTTGCACGCTCGTAAACTAACGCCGATATATTATCGATTAAAACAAAACGTTGCTATTGCGGGGAACGATAAAACTGCATCTGAATATGGCACTGTTCGCGTGCAGTATTTTTCGCGTCACAGTCGACGAAGGTTAGAAGACTGATAATACAACCCCTGACAATAAGTTTGGAACCAACCACAAAGTTACGAAACTAACGAGAAATACCAATATTTTGTATATATAAAATACAACGGTATACATATGAAACGCATGGCAATGTTAAATTGGCCTATTTTAAAGTAAAAACTTCAAAAGTAATTCAGAATTTCGTTCATTATAAAAAATGTAGAAGAAAGAAAAAGGAACACGCGATAGCAGAGAACACAAAACAATGGCCTACCGAAACATGAAATATGTAACAATGCTCCCTACAATTTTCATTTTCGGCAGATAATAGCTGCTCAGAGCTTAATTACTAGTCCAGTGCGAAGCTCGCCGCCTACGGGCACAACCGCACGCTAATCTATAGTCCAGAGTTCGATCTTACTTGTTAGCGAGGGAATGAGAGGTGTTTCCGTTTTGATCACCGGGGGTCAATACTCCCGTCTGCCACCCCGATACACCGAAACGACTGTCAGACATTTCGCTAACTTCGCATAGTTTTAGCAACTTCGCCCTCGGAGCTCGAATGAACGCGCGAGCCGATAACTGACCATCCATTAATTTTCCCACAGAGCTGTCTTAGCTTATTCTTGATGCAACTCGACGAAACTTTGCGTTGGAAAGAATTTGAAACTTACTCAAACAGCTTTATTCTCAAGAGAAGAGTATGTATGTTCGCGATGGACGAAAAATATGAAATAATGTTTGACCGAAAAGGCTGAAGAAGCTTCGTATGTATTAAATAATACTGTGACACACTTAGTAACAATATTTCATCCGGCATAATTCCGAAATGATCCCCAATACACCCTCGACACGCAGAAATTCATCCAAGCGTGCAGATAAGCCAGTATCCACAGAAATTTCTCGAGTTCTCCTTGCTAATCACCGCAGGAATATCGAGAAGGCATAAAGATGGAATCGAAAAGGAGGTCGTCAACGGTCCCGTACGTTTAACGAACGATTTACATTTTAATGCATTCGTATGCCACGATATTGTAAGACTAAATACACCCGGCCCCGGTTAATGCCCGCGCGTCGAACAAGAGTAAAAGAAACGGAGACGCGTAAAATACCCGCGAAGGCACGCAGCAATACGAATTTTTCCGCATGTCCCGCGCACGATCTTGGCATATTGCGTTTCGCGTGGCGAACAGGCCATAAGCCGCGGCATATTTAGTGAGATATAAAGCTAATTCGCTTTATCTCGTGGCCGCTTTATTCCGGTTGCTATTACCGTCGGCTACGACCACGCTTCACTTTCCGCGAAAGCCAATAATAATACGGGGATATGCGCATCTCATTACCGGCATTATTTATAAGTCGGTTTCGGTGCTTAGATCCGACGTCCCGCCGGCTCGTTCATTGTGCAATGGAGCTGAAAGCTGCTGCACAAACCGCGGCCGAATCCCCGACAACCGTCCATCGATTGCTCATACTCAAGATAAAAGATGAACGCATTTGCATATAGATTGAGTTCGTCCGTTTCCAGGGTCGTTGTTTTTTCCTTCTTGTTCCGGATGATGCGCCTGGCTCTACTACTGAATCAGCTGAAACCGCCACGGGTACCTCGACTCTACGACGGAATCTTGAATAATCAACGGCGAGTATCATTGCCGAACCAGGCATTTTTATCCGACAATGAGTGATACGGGAGATTACACGGCGCAGTTTTTGGTAAATGCTTGCGGTGCTTTTCGTTTCGTTTTCTTTTAGGATGTGCCACGTTGCATGGTGGAACGAGATGTTTGGCTTGTGTGCTTCTTAACTGCTCTTCAGATGTTGGCAGATGTTTGCAATGGAAGGTTTGAGGAAGTGAATGAATACGTACGGCATATCAAATTTGGACAATATTTATGTACCTATAGGCAGAGTTGTGGATTAACTAAATAAAAAATTATTTAAATAACGGATCAAATAAAAGTTACACTAATTTTTTTATTTGACGAATAAAGTTAGTTTTTTTATTCGTTCAGCGTCGAATAAAATTTTCAATTTCATCTTCAACTGACACATAACGAATCATTTTTTTTTTTTTTTTAACTTTTATTCATTACTCGGAATTTTTTTATATAATAATTTTGCCCATTTCTGCCTATGTGTATAGTTTCTTTTAGTCACATGTAGTAGAAGTAATGTAAGTTGTAAGAAGAAATTATGTGGCAATATCTCTAGTTGATTTTAAAAGTGTGGATATGAAAAGATATTTGAACAATTTAATAATTGCCATTTTCTACGAGTGTGGGAATTTTTGAGGTGCAATATTTTTTCGGTAACCTCATTGTGAAGAAAAGATTGTACTATTAATATTTATCTATGGATTTAAATTGTTTGTATAAAAAGTGGGCAACCTACATCTTGTTATTTAAAGAGTTGTGACAGCTATTTATTAGGTATCATCTATAATCATGAAAATATTCGCAACTGTTTATATTTACAGTAAGAAGAGACTAGAAATAGCAGATCCTGTTGATAAGAACCTGCACACTCAATCTCAAGAAATGTCGCTCAAGAGAGCAGGTTTCCCTTAGAATTATCTACAGTTATTAAAGCTACGAGACTCTGCAGCTGAGATTCTCGAATAAATAGCTTTGCCTACAGCAATACAGTCTGCTCCATACAAAAAGAAAGGAATGAAAGAAGCCCCCCTGACAATTATCATAATCGCAATGCACGATTTTAAGATCTCTATGAGAAGGCGACACTTTGCATCCAGATACGTAATAACAAAATTGCTCTGAGTTTCCACGGGGACATTTCCTCGTAAAGGCGATCGAACGACTCGCCTGCTCATTTCCATCGCAGATAAATAAGCATAATGAATTTACATTCGTGGGAAATGGAGACGACGATCCTACTTCGCGAAGTATGGAGACAAGTTTACTCCGGGAACGACAGACGTGGTCAATGAATTATCCGTAGGAAATGCTTTCAGAGCTCGAAGCTGACTAACGATGAACTTTCGTGGGAAACTGATCATCAAATACTAATATACTGTTCGTCAAATTAAATTTTCCAAACAACTAAATTCATATTCAAAATATCCATGAATATAGTTTGCAGAAATTTCAAGAAACATAAAATACATTAGAGATGCAACACTTTCTAATATCTACTTTGTTTCCCATTCACTGTAAATGATTTCTTTAACCGACACACCGCGTCACTAAAAATCTTCAGTGAGGCAGAATATAAATATTCTACTATCAAAGATACCCACAGCTTTGACGCCATAACGGAGAGATCATCACCGAAGGCGATGAAATGCAAACCGTGTGTGGGAAATTACAGTGAAGAATAAAGAAGAATAATACGCAGAGAGGCGGAGATGTGCACTAAAGCAAATTGTTCGCATAACTAACCCTTTGTTCCGTATCGCCGTGTAAAGAGCCGAAGTATCGAAGCATGCCCGCGCGAAAAACGAGCGATCCTCGGCCGTGCCGATCACGCGGAAGCGGAACTCGGATATTTCAGATAGAACGAAGAGATATCTCTTCCCCGGCTTCGTATGCAGAGCTGTCTACGAGGCGAAGCAACGCGCCGGATGATCGATACCGACGGCACAGTCGATACTCTTGAAGAAAAAAGAAATAACGCTTTATCTTGCCCCAGCTGAAACTTCAAGGGAACTTGTAGCACGCACCGGGAAAAAATCGGCGAACGCTCGGGGCGGAATCGAGCATCGCAGGGGTTGAGGAGCTCCCCGGAGCGAACAAGGAATCAATCGAGCCGGTTTATCGGTGGCAGAACCCTCAATTTTTCTCTAGGCTTCCATTAAAAGGGGCTGCCACGGTGCTCGCTTAGACTCTATCGGCTTTGGGCTCCACGGTAAATCGAGGACCGTCCTGATATAAGTTGCTTAGTTGTCTGATAAGGGAGTCACGAAAAACTGCGGTAATTTGTTTGGAAACCGTAATACGACCCCCACGGGGCAGAATGTCGATGAACCCTTACGACAGTCTGTGAGTTTGATAGATAGCCTCGATTTCTCGTTACACAGATTGCCAGGCAGGCAGAGTTCTCAGTGGTGAATGGATAAATCTGTTGATACACTGATCTGTGTTTCTTGAAAATGTAATTGAAGAGTCGTTGTAGAAAACACGGTAAGTGCCAAAAATCAAATTCTGTACTATAGTATTTTAATTTTGGCACTTACGGTGTTTTCTACAAGGACCCTTCAATTCTTGCATAAGGGGAGGTTTCGGTCGAAAAATGAATTTTTTCATGTCATTTTTCGAATGTTCAACCTTTTAGGAATACGTGTTTAAAAGGATTTGTGGAAATTCGTAAAATTCTCGAAGTTATACTTATGCATTTGTATAGCGGCAAACACCAGGCCACTCGGCTCTCACGTAAAACTTTAAACGCGTTTTGCTCGAAACATGTTCTTAAAATTGTTGGAATCTATATCTCGAAAACTTATCATCCGATTCGACTAAAACTTTTTTTATTTTGAAGAATATACTTCTGGCTCGTTGAGAAACCAGTAAAATTTAACAACAATCAAATACATTTTCACATCACCTACTTCAAAGTGAAACAATAACCGAGTATCGCTTAAAGCACGCATAGATTCCTCATAATGAACAGAATTAAGGCATCGTTTAAGTCTGAGCCATCGGTACGTCTCCAGATTAATATGGCATCTCATTGTTAATGGCATGCTGATCTCTGTGACAGTTAACAATGGGGTGCATTATGGCCCAGGTGCAGCGGGCTCTAATGCACTACTCTATGGGATAGAAATGATGCCCAGCTGAATACAATGACAATTGCGATTTAATCGGGATCAGCCAGTTAATCAACGCTACGGATATCGCGCGAGTGATCACTATTGACGCTTGTACAACCATTACAACTCGTGTCTTCAAAGAAACTTCATCTTCGACCATTCGGCGTTTCGAGAAAAGACAGAACCAAGTTGAAAATACAATACCGAAGAGAGGGAACTCGCTGCATCGCGAGACGACGGTTTTGTTTATCAAAAGAAGCGCCCTGACACCTCTGGGACAAGTGCGACGTCGGTGCAGGAGCGTTTTAAATTCCCTTAACTTCGTCGCCGCGGTGAAATGGCGCCGAAGTAAAAAGATTTCGAAGCGTGCTTCGAGAATTTTAAGCCCAACTCATTAGGATAACGAGACAGGCATCCAGTGGCTCCGGCACAAGACCCGTACACGCGCACACGCGTGCAAACGTGCCTGTTTTCGTATTCACGAGGCAGGGGAGCCGAGGGTTCGTACGCTCCGTTAGGGATGCCGGGACTGATTGAGAGATTACAAAAACTTATTCCCGTTCGTGAATTTGAGAATCACCCGGCGAACAATATGAAACGGGATGATTTTCGCCAGCAGGAGACGGTAAATCGAATTCCCCCCCCAGGCTATTGTGTCGCGAACGAGCGAAAGGTAGGTACTGTTAGATTCCCGCAATAAAACTGATACCGATCGCTGTCCCTAGTTTGCATTGTTCTCGCGCGCAATTAATCGCCCGCCCAGCAACGTAAGGCGAGAAATTATGGAGCGAAAAGTTAAGGAGATGCATATCGGGCTGCTTCACGAACCTCTGCGACTTTGATTAGATTTTAAAGTAGCTACACTATCTATTGTTCATTCACGGTGCTACGGTTTCGGTAATTTATTACTATTTCTTCGGCAAAATGGATCCCCATTCAACGCCAACTTCTGTAGGCAGATTCCGTAGGATAGGAGCAGCGAATAAATTTTTCTTTTAACTTAAAACACTTCACAGACCCTGAGCACCGTACCTCCTATGCCTTATGAATAATAAATGCCTGACTGATGATATTCGTGAAATAAATTTTGAAACAGAAAGCAGATTTCAACGTGCATTCGCTCTGCAAGCACCAAAGTCTTTCTTCGTAATAAAAACGACAAGGGTCGGGACACGTGTAATCATCCCCCGAGTTATTCGATTATTTGCAATACCGTGATACGTCGCGAGGAGTTAGCAACTAGTTACGGGACAAGGTAAATTCAATCTGCTCACCTTGTGATCTCTTCGATGAGCTTGCAGGGATCTGCCGCGTAGAATTTCACACCGAAATAGAGGCTGTGGACATCCGAGCTCGGATCCCCTTTTTGGACTTTCAGCTGCTTCCCAATCTTCTTGCTCGGGTCGAGCCATTGCTAAAGAGTGCGCGAATAACAGACGAGAATTACTTCTAAATAATTAATCCCCGGCTGATCGAGCGGCGTTAGGCTGAAACTGTTGATCAAGCAGACCGGAAATTGCAGGCAGCTCGACATTTCCCGTAGATAATAATCCTATCCTCTTATGCCCCGAGGGCGATGCAATCGGGCCCCTTAGGGGCGCCTTCGTATGAATTTTTAATCGTGGAAATCTAATTAACGGTAAACTGCTCGATCTCGCCGCTGCATTGATCATGCTCTCGTTTCGAGCCGTGCGAAATAATTAGCATCTAGAGACACGATCTACTAGATTGGTGCACACGGAATGCCGTTTTTTCTTCTCAATGAAAATAGTTTTCATGTGTGTTCTTTTATTTCGTTTGAATGATCGAATAGGTTCATTATTTTACATCACACGGTGTATAATTGGATAGGAGGGACAATTTTATATGCATCAATCTAATAACTTCTGCTCGTTTATAGTAAGTAAAAGCAAACGTTTCTGTCGTGCTCTAATTAGGGCGAACTTCCAGAACGTATAATTAGTAACTTTCATCTAGAAATGGAAATTCTGGGCTTCCCGAGGACTTTAAAGTAATCATAAAATTTCTAATTTATGTATATACTTGTACGAGGTACCTAGTACAGAATTTTTAAGTTTCTAGGGTTTAACAAATTTTAGAGAACCGTGAATTGAATAGTTTGTTTAAAAAACGTATTAATGTGTAAGCACAAAATTAAAAATATTCCCTTCCCACTTACTTTAATTTAAATATACACTTCGACCATGCAATAGTTTAACAAGTATATTAGTATAACAAGACTTTTTTTTTAATCGTCGTACGTACTTAAATAAGAGGTCTATAGTTACTGTAATCCACGCAATGAAATTGTAAATAAAGCGAAAAAATATGTAGTATATTCAAAATAAATTGTATACAAGTAGCTAAAGCAAAACAAGAACAGACTTATTCAGGGATTCTAAGAAACTTCTTTTTGCAAAGAATAGTCTCATTTTTTTCACCATTTTCCTACAAAGTGAGTGTAAAGCGTTTTAAAAGCAAACTCTTCGATGAATGTTTCATCAAATAATATAAAGTACCTATCGTTGAAAAGAGTCTTACCGTCTGGTTCCCGTGATCCAGGTAGCGCAGCCCGAAGTAAGCGGTCTCCAATAAATTCAGGTGCCTGAACACTCTGTCGAGGAGTTCCTGGCCGAGGTTCGAGCTCTGCAAAAGACACACCGATGTTTGATTTATTGCATCAATACGGACGGGGACGGTTGGGACACGAATGAAATTACTTCCTGAACCGATCCACATTAGAATTGGCCGCGAGGCCTTCTCGATCGGCGGTCGATCGAGCGTGGCGATTTAAATCGTGATGCGCACGCGTCATTGAACACGTCCTGGAACCGCATTAGAACACGTTTGTTCTTTCGCGTCCGCGAACTACCCATCGGTATGATTCAGGGGTGCATGACACGTTTCATAACGGTTTCTATCGCCGCGATAGATTTCCATCAGCGGACTCGCGAACGCAAGCAATATGTCATTACGGCGCCGGAGATTTTCGTTTTTCACTAAGATAATTAAGCTCTGTCCACAGTTACGGAACGATTACACCGAGCGTGCAGCGCCTGGAGATTATTATGCAGGCACGGCGAGCCATAGAATTGCAAATTGGTGGTTGTCAATCTTTTTGGTATTATAATAAACGGAACGAGTTTCTCACTAGTCCTCCAGAATGAAACGAACTGGAATGTTCTAGTGGAGGAAGTCATCTTTTAGATTTGAGAAAATTAGATACCTACACTGCTCGAAATTGCTGTCACAAAACTATTCTGATGTGGTTGAAACTAATTTCGTTTATGACACAATAGGGCTGACTGTGATAGACTGATTTATTGGAGAACTGTGATGAGAATTTTAATAGAAATGTAAATTGTAACTGAAGAAAAGTGAAAAAATCATCCTTACGGTGTCACCTAAACTCGAAGATGAATTTCACAAGACTGTTAGGATATTTCCAATAATTTCCTCTGTTAGAATGGAGCTTAAATTAAATTAAGAATACGGTTGGATTACACGTGCTTCATAGAACACCACTTGCCAAAATCGAGTGGGGATTAGTGGAAGGTCTTGCCTGACCATTCTAATTCGTCCAAGGAACGTATCCCTTCTACGAGCATATAGGCGATATTATGTTCACTTTTTCAAGATCCCGATTTTTGCTTGTGGTGCTTTTTTCTACAATTCTAACCTACCGTAGATGAAACACAAATCATTTATTTTTTATGCGAGACTAATTAGGAACAAAAATATCAATCACTTCAATTGAGAACGATTTGAAGTTTGGTAGGCGAAATTAGACGCACTTACTTAACCCTGTAACTCCCAGTGTTGCACCGGTGCAACACTCATTTTGAATGTGCGTAAAATTCTATCGTCTGTTTATATTTAACTTTCGGCACGGAATGGAGAAAAATTGAAATAATCAATATTCAATTTTGATCTAGTTATCCTATAGAACCATTATATGTATATATAGACTAATATATATATATTATCTCACAATTTTGAAATAACGGCTCTGGGCGTTAAAGGGTTAAGTTCTTCCCAAAACATAAATCCCACAAAGTATATAATAAAAAAAAGCACCTAAATCCCGGCAACTTACATCTCAATTTTCACCATCAAATAGAAACAATAATCGCACCCATTTCATCGTAGGTACCTTAAGCACACCGCGACCATCGTGCAGAAGCGGACGGAAATATAAACGCAGACGTGCGAGAGAATCCGTGCTCAATTAGGAGACCGTCCCTGCGACACGACTGTTCGATAAAAAAACGCGTGCGTCTCGCAATGCAACTGCGAGGGGGAAAATTATCCACGGCGAGTTTGCACGGTGGTGACGCGGCGTTAGATCGAACCGCGGGACATCCAGCAGGCAAAAGTGAGATTGAAATCGGCGGTTTCCGGTTCCCAGTGCTTCCAAGCGAGCCGTGACGCTCGTTTGTTTCCCTTCGGGGGAAACTAGCGGAGAGCCACGATGCGTGTTTTCGTGCTCGATCGTTTGTTCCTGGGAGATACGGGCTGCGTTGTACGTTCCCGTACAACGTGAATATACGAAGAAGGAAGAATATCCTCGAGTTTGCTCGTAATTAGCGTAGCCGCGTTACTGCCTCTCGTCCTTCACCCCCGCACCCCATCGTTCCCTCTCTGTCTCGAGCGCTACGCCTCGTTTCCTTCGCGCACTCTCTCCCTCTCTCGCCGTCTTCCTTGCGCCCCCCTTTCGCCCTTTGATCGCTCATTACACACGGGCCCTTTCTCGTGTGCACAGAACATTGGAATTCGAGGATAATAATTGGAGCTGTTGCTGATGCCTCTAACGATCGTACGGTGGCTCGACCTTGACAAGTTACGCGCGATATGTTCTGATCGTTACGATACGGGGGACCTTCTCGAAGCAATGGTTAGCACGTTTTACAATTAATATGATTTTGTGGTCTGGTAAAACGAATTAGAATGGTTATCTCGTCATCTTTTAAGCCTCGGTTGTCACGCTGGATCAAAATGACCCGAAATTGGATTTACAGGCAAAATATATTTGAGGCATCATTGAAAATGGTACTACTGGCTCCATGTAGTAGTAATGTCATAATATCCCTTACAAGGTAGAGGTGCATCCCGAGGGAATTTTATTCTCATTAAAGTAGCATATCTCAAGTGCACAACCATAAATTTTTAGCAAAAAATATTAAAAATTAAAGATAGTATGATTTTTTAAGCAAAATAATTTTCCTGTAACTCTTTTACTTAGAAACATTTTTTTAAACATGATAATACTGTAAATGTTAATTTTCAACGATTTACTTCAGAATTTTTGCGAATTAATTTAATGGGTAGTTTTTAAACAGCAGCTGATTGGAAATTGGGTTGGGTGGAATAGATCCAGTGTGACTACTACGTTCGAAAAAGAGGTGTGACAACCGAGAGTTAAGATAAGTTTATTGTCGATATTGTAATATTGTGTATTTCTAGTCGGCGAAGATGTTGAGTAACTTACGGAATTAAAGTCAGACGAGCATTATCGTTTTCTATTACATTTCCTTTCGCTCTTTCCTTCTCTACTGCTCGTTATACCTTCAATGTTTTATAGGAGTCTTCAAAGAATTCCACCATAATGAGTGAACGCACTGCTGACTCCTCTAACGATCAAATAATACTACGCAATTTAAGTGAAACATCTAACGCGCAGAAATGATCGGTGCGTATTTCCTTGTGCGTTGTAATTTCCGTTGTCAATACTGTTCGTGATGTACTACTTTTTATTAATCCCCCTACTTGCTACTTATTATAGTCGAAAAGTTGATGCAATTAGAGAATGCAAATTGTATCAGGTGGAACAAAGATATCAGAAACATTTCTTCTGTTTTATTGGGAGCAATTTAGTCGCCATTCAACTGTGTCTGCCGAAAATGGCAAGCAGCAATTATAATTCTATTACGCACGACTCGAGTGAGTTATGTAAACGTTTCACTTCATCGATCAGGACCGAATAAACAGTCCCGCGAAGCGTTTAATAAACAATCGGCTAATAGTATGTAATAATACACCAAAGTTGAAGAAAATATTATCCTGAAAGGTGCTTCGTACCGACATAATTGACGACCCCGTGCCAGGTATTGACGATAAACCAAATAACTAATAACACCATCGCGAGAAATTTACGCCGCGGTTCAAAGTTCGGAAAATACCACCCTGCCAACAATTCTGCCACGGCGTAATTGATGACATACTATATCGCCTCCCCTCGGCTACAATTTCAGCTCTTCGAATCGTGAACTTAATATTTCTGTCACGGTTACGACCGTGGAAGCTTCTCACAGAGTTGAAAATCAAATTACAGAACCGTAATTAATAATACATCTAAAGTAAATGGCAAAAATGAATATTTAAACTGAAGCAAAATTAATAGAAAAAATCTTCTACGGGCTTTCTGTTAATTAGTAAAGCTACAATAACATCAAATGAACTCCTTACAACGATGTTAGTAGTTCATTCACATACAATTAGTGGAACACATTGCCTTTCTAGTTGACTTATATCACTTCTTACAATCGTCGTATCAAAAAGTAATTCTGTATTAATAAAACGTAATATTGTAAGGGGCTTACTAAAATAAATGAAGGCAAATGAATCGCCCAATATCTAATAAAAGAATGCGTTTAAAAAAAGAAGAAAACAAGAAAAACGCACTACATAATGATCTTCTATAATATATGAACCCTTCCATCCCCTCAGGGTCAACGACAATGCGCAGAGATCTTCGGAATGAGAGATCGAACGAGCCACCGTCCCGGCCCTCTTTTTTTCACTGTGCACGCTCGTATCTGGATCGCGGCATCGTGAAATTTATTGTGGGTGCCGTGAACCCATCCACGACTGGCATCTATTCTACCTGCTGCACCTGCACTTTTACCACGCGCGAGGTGGTTTGCACCTTCCACGGACCAGGCCAGTTCTTCTTCGCGGTCCCTCGCCCAGGGACAAGTATAATGACATTGGAATCGGAGCGGCCAGCGACTGCAGAGAGCTGTCGCAGTTTGTTGCTAAGAAAAAACGTATTTCCCGGGAAAAATGCGATTTTATCGAACCCTCCGCGATTTCCCTGCCACTGGGAATGGATTTATTAACGGACGCCGCGGCTCGGAGAAGAGAGAGCGTCTCGGGAACGCGTTCGCGATCGAGTTTTATTAGGAACAAGCTCATAAACGTTACAGTTACCCTCGTGGGATGAGCGAGACGCGTATCGTAGACGACGATGGAATTTATTTTATCGGACACCGGATAGTGTTTCGGTGTGGATTGCATCGTTCAATTCACCACTCACGTTTCCCTCGCTTAAATTATTCGATTTGGTTAATTCGAAACTCCCGCCACTCGAGAAGCGTATGAATATTGTATTGAAAAAATGTTACATTGCTGTAGACATAGTGTCTGAAGGAACTAAGGTGTGTAACTGAAAAGGTTTTGCGTGAAAATTCAAAATTTAAAGTTCTAAGAGAAGGATTCCCAAGCTGTGGGTCACGAAGTGTTTTCTGGGTGGGTCGTCACTGTTTTTTTTTTTAATATTATTAAGTTAGAATTATATTCTGAAATACCTATTTTTAATGTGTTTTCTTTTCCTCGTTAAATTTACTTTTCCTTATGTGGGGGAGGGAGTGGCACAGGATATTTGAATATTATAAAAGGGGATCGCGATTCAAAAAAGGTTGGTACACACCATTAACAGTGATTAATGTTTCTAAAATTCAAAATTTATAAGAAGGGAGAGGACAGATGCTCTAGTTCAAAATATCTCTTGTAAGCATGAACATCATTGATTATTATACACACTAAGTAGGTAGCCTTATAAATGAAAATATATCGATTATATGTTGAATTTTCATAACTTCTATAATCTTTGAGTCACTTGAGCTACCCATAAACATAAGAATGTATTGTTGAAAGTTTTAATATAGTGTTTGTATATCTGAAGGAACAAATCAGGGTGATAAGACGTAAAAAAATATTTAAATTTCTTCTTTAAATTTTAAGCTCCACTCTATTACACACCGTTTTCTGATGGTTAGCTTTTAAACAAGAACAGCAGTAGCTTCTTCGACAATACACTCCGCGCGTATAGTGCGAACAATTTTATCAAAGCACTCCCTTGTCTCCCACCCCGCTCGTTGAATCTTCTGCAATCTGTACGAACGCGATCCAAATGAAATATGGCGTTCGCCAGCCGACCGAAGTGTATCGCGATTTTATCAAGGGAGGAAAGTAAAAACTCCGCATAGTACGCTGCAATCGGAACAATGTTATCATAGGTGCAACGAAAGAAAGACGTTCCCTGTGTACGGCGGAGGGGTTCTTGAAAAAGGAGAAGAGGCGACGGGGAAGAGCAGAAAAGAAACGCACGACGTCGATGGCCCAAGGTTTACTGGCCATCTCGACCGGTTACTCTCGCGAGTCCTTTTAAATCGCAGTAATCTATGTGGCTGTGGCACCAGCGCCCGAGCTTTTCGAAAACAGAAACCACTGGCAAACGAGAAGCCCGGAGAGCGAAGTATCGCTCGAAAGCCAGCGCGTTTGTCTTGGCTACGTGATCCGAGGGGACACGCGTAGCTCCTGGACATTTCAGATTTCGTGAATCAGCCATGGAAGTCTCCGTTGAATCGCAAACGAGGAAAATAAGGGGCTGCATTTTTTCGGCGAGATTTATGCCCCCCCTTGGAACGCAGTAGTTCTCGAAACCCGGAGAAAACTGGCGAAAACAAATTACGATATTAAGCAAATGTCCTGGCCACTTCGTAGCCCTTATGCCCGTGGACGTTTCATCGATTTCTCATGCGGCACTCTGCAATCCCGAGATAAATTCGTAAAGTGCGCGCCATTAATGCTACTTAAGGATAACATAATTCCATGAAGCAATCGAGGGTCGGGTGCAATCTATCGTTCGTAATCAATCTCACGACATTTCCCAAGGAGGAAGAAGAGAGAGAGAGGTTTCGCCCGGCGAGCAGGCAAAGCTCCTATCGGCGAATCGGGGGATCGAAGGGGTATCGCTTCAACGTCCACAAGAGGAATCGACAGAGGATCCTGCCGCCCTTCGATCTCCTCTTCTCGCTCCTCTCTGCTTTCCCTCGTCGTGTCCCCGTCCCACCTGGGCCGGCGGAGGAGTTCGTCCGGCCACTTCCAGGATGCATTGTTTTCACCTTTTTTTTTTTTCTTCCCTCTCGTCCATCCCTTCTTCCCTCAGCTTTCGAACGCCAGCGGCTCGGTTTCGTGTATTCGTGTATATACGACGCGGTCTCGGTATCGCCGGATACGTACGTGTACGTATAACAGAGCGAAGGTCTATGCCCTGATGCTCCTGGCCCGATGTTCAGGGGGTCGGGGGCACAGGAACACACGGGTGGCGGAGGAGAGCAAGGAGGCGCTGGGAGGGAGTAGAACGGAGGGACGGCTCGATAGAATCTGGTGGGGGTTATTCCACTGGGGCCTTTTTTCACCTTTTGCTTACATAATGTATTCTCAAACGTACATACGGCTCTGGGTACTCTGCTACCAGCGAGGGCCTTTACGTATGGCATCCGCATGGGGCCCTCCGCTGGTATTGGTACGTGCGTCCACGTACGTGCCCCCCCCCCCCCGACCGCGGCTGTGTGGGTGTACGTGTACGTCTGTACCAACCAAGGGACACCTCTTATCGCTGTCCACCTATACCTCCGCATGGTCGTTGCACCGTGGCCGGCGTTGTCGTCGTCGTTGTACGCCCGCAAACGTGACGGAGGCGTGTCACATCGGAATACAAAAGGTATAATACCCACATACCGATGCCGCTAACTCATACCTACCGGGGAATACCAATTTTCGAGGTACGAGCTGCTCACCCGGGCGGCGCGGCGCCGCGCCGCGGGCCCCGAGATAGTGCCCGGGGAATTCGCCCGCGTTCGCCACACGCGCATACGTCCAGCTACAGGTGAATATCGCCCCGACGCGACGCAACCGTCTATCGAATTAACCCCTCCGCTCTCCACGTGTGCACGTGCATGCAACAGATCCCTCGTTTGGTCATTCGTTCCCTTTTACTGGAACCATGGAGAACCTGGGTGGCAGCAGATCGTTTCTGTTTAACTCTCTAGTGGCGTGTCTTATGGGAGATAAGATAATAGTAGATGCGGAGCCCATATTGACTTGTATTATGGTTTTGTGGAAAAGACGGAATTCATAAGTGTTTATCATACAAGAAGTATAAACACGATGTAAGGAGAGTTCCTCTAGTGCTGGACGTTCAACACTAAGTTTAGGGACATTTCTTATACACCTACTGCTACGAGCACTCGTTAAATTGACAAGTAAACGAAACTATGCATTTTCCTTTAAAAGTCGATTTATTCAGTTTAAATATAACTGAAGTGTACCTATGTAATATTAAGGCTCGGCTCGTTTTTTCCGAGTAGGTACTCGAACAGCCTTACTCCGTGGTCGTTTCAAATATCACAGATGTAGCTAATGTCCGGTATTAAGTGACATACCGACGTTAAGGGAACTTCCCTTGTCCTACAGACATTCTATAAAATACTACGATAGAGCCGTTTAACGCATAACGTGTCGTTGAAACGTCAGATGCTGCTGATCTGAAAAAGCTCCTTTCAGTTTAACGGGTTAATCGCAACGATCAGTCACAATTAGCACCCTGCAATCTTTCTTCATCTTCGACGATCTCCCGAACCATAACTAGGGACGACGAAACGAGCGTGGATCGGCTCGTTACGCGGCAAAAATAAATTACACCTTCCCGCGTCATGGAAGGTAATCGTTAAGCAATTAAATAAATTAGTTAATTAAACGTGCGAGAGGGATACGGGAGCCGGGGAGCATGCTGGATGCGCGCCCCCCTCGTTCTCCACGGAACGTTTCTCGCGAAGGTGGACGATACCCTCGACGCTGTTTGTCACTTTTTTCCGAGCGCCAGCCTCGCCACGAGCTTGGTTACGATCGACGCGTCGGAGTAACTTATTGCTGTAAAGAAGCAACGCTTCGGTAGTTCTCGGTGCGCGCGGGTATCGCGTGTGCTCGCCCGTTGCTAGCGGTTCTTGCCGCCCGGCCATTACCATTTTTCATGCACAAATCTATGGGCACGTTAACCCGATATTCCGCCGGCCACGCTAATTCCCGACGCGCTCGCTCGCGCACGTAACCGTCGGGGACGTATTTCTGCCGTGGGAGTAAATCGGTGACTGATTAACCGTTCCGTTTCCTCGATCGTCGCGCCGCGTATAAGAAAAAGGAAAAGCAGGCATTCCTCGCGCGGCGTTTTCTATCGCAGCCCGCCTGTCGTCTATAAATAGTCGCGTAGACTGTCCCAGGGAATGCGTTGTCCATACTTAATATGCCCACGGTGTAAGAAGGTTTCGATGGCCGCAAGGACAGTACTTCGCCAGGCCATTTGTCACTTTTTCTAAGCCACGCCGCTAGGCTTGACGTGAAACCTCGTGTACCCTTTTACTCTTTATGCGTCGTGGGATGGCTAGGATCGGTTGTACGAGGAGCTACCTAGGTGGAGGTAACGCTTCGTACAGTTCTTGGTAGCCGCGTTATTCTGTGTACGCGACACGTCGGTGGTTCTTGTTTTCGCGACAACATTTTTGCACGGCCTGCACGAGCGCTCAAAGTCTCTGTAACTTTTCGTGTATACCGTGTCGCATTTGTAAGTCTGATCGAACACGACGCTTGAAGAACCTTCCACGTGTTGTCGGCTATTTCCTTCGATGGGAGATTGATTGGATCACACGGTACCTACCGAAGCTCTGACCCGTTTTCACCGGGAAAAATCGATGCGCACAGTTTTTGAATATTTCAGTGGAGAAACTGAGGGGTGGGTAGGGTAGCCTGCTTATCATTAAGACACTTGTACGCGGAAACCCAACCACCGTGCAGCTCGTTACTTCGAAAGAGAATATTCTATGGATAATTATAGCATGTAACTTTCTCTATGCCGCTCCGAAATCACCCCGTGTTACATACTACTTAAGTTAAACAGTAATACGCCTTTTAGTGCCTGAAAGGTATCCCTAATTCCTTCTGCCATTGAAATTGTACATCATCGCCGAAAGTTCACAGTCACTCGCTCCTCGTTTCGCATTCTGTTTCACGAAGCCCCATTTAGTTCTCAAAGATACCCACATGCAACTTCCACGGTTTACTAGGATTACCTATCAACCATTTACCCCGTCTGCCTAGTGCGCATCCAGAAACCAATCGCCCAGACGCCCGCCAATAAAAATCGATCGATCGAAAAGCCATCGAAGCAGCATGGCCACATGGAACAACGAGGTTTGAGTCACGGAACGATCAGGAATATCGCGAGGGAGCTTGCAGCGGTATCTGCAACGAGAGCATCGGCTATTGTGCAACTTCGAAGGCTCATACCATTTCGGGGCGGGGGGAGGGAGGGCCGCGAGGAGTGGAAAGCTAATGGATGGAACGAAATGAGAACGAGCACCGTCGAAAGCCCGGGGCAGGCAGATCGAAACTCCGCGGGAAGAAAATCGTGCTCTTAGAGGAAGTCGCGTTGCGTCTGACTGGAGGCGAGCAGGCAACAACGAGCATCCCCCGTACAAAAGATACGCGCCGGCACAACATTTCACCTGCAACGGCCTCGCGCCATAGGCTTTCAGCGGGAAATGCATCGCTGGCTGCGCGAGGAACACCGCGGAGCCCGGGGATGAGGGTAAGGAATGAAGAGAAACAAACAAACAGCGCTGCTCGCCCGCGATTCTGCACTGGCGACTCACCAGCTGCTGCACCGATCCTCCTCTATCACCTATTTTCGCCTCCTCCTTCGACCAACGATTTCCTTTTGCATATAAGCCGCAGCCCCTCGGTTTCTCTCCGTTTCACGGCCATTGTGGCCAACAAACGTGTACACGCAGGCCTGGGACGATAACTATTGTCGCTCCGAGTAATTCGTTACCTGGCCGCGAGTCGAAAAAGTCGCTCGAGAAATCGGACGATATTTCACCGGTATCCAATTTTTCATCGGATGTCCAAGCGTGTTTATTGTCCGTTGCGGGTGGAGTGTTCTCTCCTGTTTCGCGGGGGGGACTATTTTGTTTTTTCTTTCTGATCCTTTAAGGGGTTACGCCACCCTGAGACGCTCAAAACAGCACCTTGCATGTAAAGAAAACTTGAACAATTGTATATACTTATTATTCAAAGATGTCTCTACATTTATTGAAAAATTTTAATCGAAGAAAAGTGTTTTTGTCGCTTAGAAATAAATTGCCAAACATTAGAAGATCCCTAATATGCAGTGAATAAACGAAGGGGGAGGTATTGGGGTAGTCTTTATGGAAATTAAGAAAATGGGATGTGTAATTAGAATGTAATAATTGTGGAGGTTATGAGTAATCTAAATAATTTAATCTTACGAATTTTATCGACGATGTTTTATCGGGTTTGAAAAGTTACGAAGAATTTGGAATTGCAAGCTTCTGTGGAGGCGTCTTCATCTTGGTTATTATGTTGCAAATAATGTATGGCAATGTGAATGTATAAATTTTATTACTCCAGCAAGTTCTTTCGCTGATTGCAAGTTGCTTCCAATAGCAAAAGCTCGTTATCCTACCTGGAGTACGGCTCGCGAATACTTCGAAGATAAAGTAGAAGAAATATACCTGATACGAGGGGAAAAAAACAAGCTGGAACGCAGGTAATAGGCGGAACGATCGAAAAGCATAGATAAACTGAAGTTACAGCGCAGTAACATAAGGAAGAGACATTCTTCAGTGATAAAGAGAAATTCTTCTGCGTCTCCGGGTTCTTTGAAGTCAAAGGAAAATATAAAACTCCATCAAAAGGACGTGGCAATGGATCTTCGCTAAACAAAACGAAATTTACATGACGATTACCTTTTACTTGCCAGGGGTAAAGAAAATTTTTAATAATATGATAAAGAACGCAAGGACTAATTGCAAAAGGATAATCAACCAGAAAACAATCGAATTCCTATTCACTCTAATTGGTTCCTCTCGTTCACGGTTCCAGACACCACGAACACAGGAAAAGAGAATGCCACAAAGTTGGCTTGAACGCAGCTGGAACGGTAGGCAAATGGAGCCTGACGACGAAGAAAAATCCTCCGGCAGATCTCTTATTTTCCCCAGCATTACATCCACTACGAAGCCAGGCAACGCGGCACGATTAATACGTGCAACCTAGCATCGCCCACAGGACTCGAGGGCGACAGTGGGGAAGCATGATAAGCACTTAAAAGCGTGCTGCGTCACGGGGCCTAGAAAAAGCGAAAGATCGAAGTGAACGCGGGAGAGTGGAGGAGACGGCGTAATAAAAGTGCAGAGTACGACCAACAGCGAAGGAAGGAGTGCCAGAGGAGGAAGCAAAAGACGACGAAGAAGAAAGATCAGAAGAAGAAGAAGAAGAAGAAGAAGAAGAAGAAGGTCCACTTCCCTTTTCTTCTGGCCCGAGGCCGAATGGACCTGGGTATAGGTCCAGGAGGTAGGTAATCATCTTTAGGTTGCGTGCTCCGAACGACCTCTCCGTCTCGGTCCGTCTCTCTGTTTCCATCTCTGTCCCTCCTTCAGCCGGTCACTCCGATTATTTCTTTCATTTTTCATATACGGTGCAGGCAAACCGTTTATTTAGGCATACCGCCCTCTCCCTCTCTCTGTCTTCCTGTTGGTCTCGTGCAGTGCTACTTTTCAGCCCCCGGGTAGGGTTTGTCGTGGGAATCGGAACACCGTAACACGGGATCAGCACCACCGTAGGCCCTCGAAATCAGCTATTTCGCGGGAAGCCGCGATCAAACAGCCACAAAACGATGCCGCGGGGCACGGAACGCGATGATAGCGCGCGGCACGATGCCCGGACAGGCCAGGGCCCCAGCCAGCGTCGGCAGAAGAAGAAGACATTCATTGCGGCGATGGTAACTGCTCGGGGATAATACTACTGCCGCGATAATTGACCTTACCTTACTGTTACAGTTCGTTGGTGATCGCCGACAATATCTCCGGGGGAAAAAAAACGCTGATCGGTGCTTCGTGCCCCGGCCGGCGAAGAAAACGAGCAGAAAAGGAGAGGTTCGGAGAAAACAACGGATCACTGGTCAACAGGGCGTGACTCCTATTATTAGTGGATATTAATTGCGATCAGGGCTGACAGTCCCGACGTCGGTGCTATTGACTGTTCCTTGACGAGGAATTTAATTTGATATTCTGCACCCTAAGTAGTATCTCGAATCTCTGTGTAATGGAGGAGATTTTAAATAAATGAGGATTAAGGACTGGACCATTTTCATTTGTTACAGGGCTGGGAAATTAAGCGACGTTGGAAGTTATGTGTATGAAACAATTAAAGGGAAAATGTTCTCAAGTGTCCGGGTTTGAAAGATGGAAGACCCCCTCGAAGTCTCCGCGAACAAGACAGACAAATATCTCCTCAAAGTCCGTCGTGTTAGAAATACTTCCCGCGACTGTCATTTGGCAGCTTTATAGAGCAGCGGTTTCAAAGGAATCAAAGAGAGCACAAGGGAACCACGTGGAGTGACGCTGATAATACTTCAAGGCGCGATTCAACCTTTCCTCTGCTTGGGTAGGTATTCGTTTTCATCTTGGCGACAATCTTTCATCGGGCACAACAAAAAGTACTATTCAAACAGGGTGCGTTTTTCTGATAGTGTATCTCGTGTAGAAAGAATCTTCGCCTCGCGACTTCTTTGTCAAGAACAACAGAAATTTATTCTTCAAGACGTGTGTACTGTTATGCCATGATAAGGGGCCGTCTTTAAATTACGTAAGGGTATTTGAGCGATTTCTTACCACTTCCCTCCCCAAGTATAAGAATTCGTTAGATTTTATATTGCACCCACCCTTCCCTACGTAACTTTTTCAGTTATTAAAATTCTTTTGAAGTTTTATATAATTCATTTAACTTTAGTAAAATATTACATAAGATGTTCCCTCTCCTGACTCCCCCTCCGCCCTTGTAACGAAATGTAAGAAATTCGGGACCCCTTCTTCCCCCAAAAAAGCCTTACGGAATTTAAGCACGACCCCTAAGTATTACTAAACTTCTAAAAAGAAAATTTATAGAATTATACAAAAATGAGAAGGAGAAAGCCATTGCGACGTGGTGAAACGAAGAAAAGATCTTAATCACAATTTTCTAGTAATTCGAGGTTACTTAATGTCACTATACTATGTTTAATTATAAAAGAAAGAAACTTTTTGTTAACAACGAAACTTTCGTCCCAAAAATTGTTCGCTGACCTGCAGAATTTGGTTGGAAGCGATCCTTATTCATAAGGAATCGTGGTCTGAATAATCAATAAAGCGTGCCTGGCAAAGGGCGGAAGGAAAAGAGCAAGGGCTGAAGAGAAGATGGGAGATAAGCAAAAAAAAAAGGGGATTCCTGAAGCTTGTTATAAAAATTATCCGAAGAAGTGAATAAGATGCTCTCGTTCTTTAACGGAAAAGAGATGATCGCCGGAGGCAACAAAGCAGAAAATTTCAGACCGGTTGTTCCCTCGTTTACCTCGCCGCTACTTTTTGCAAACGGCTATGGCAACATTGGTGAAAAGTGCTGCCGAACAATTCGCGCCCGAAAAAAGGCTCGGAACGAATCAAGCTCGCAGCGAATTATATAACAAGTATTATCTGTGTAATTGGCTGGGGTGGAAAGCGGCTACGCGGAGGGCAAGGGGCGAAAAGAAGGAAAAATTTCGAGGGACCGATCGCGGGGAGCCCCTTTCAGAAACCTCCCTCTGCCTTCTTTTCATCCGTTTCATCTCCGCGAGTTCTTCTGGCCGCGGACCGGCTAAGAAGTGGACGCAGCACAAGCTGTTCTAATCAGGCCTCGTTGAAGGCTCGCCTTCTAGGGACGCCGCGCCGCAGCGTGGACGTAAATTGCAGGCAGATGTCGTAGGAGGTAATTGGACGGAGCCTTGAAAATCGTTATAACAAGCGGAAAAAATTTCCCATGACCAAACACATCTCACGGGGGCCGCGTTACGCTTCCATCGTAACTCATCCGCCTTCTGAGAATCTACACACTGATTCATTGTTCCAAACGTTGCTTGCCATTGCCAATTTCTTTGCATTCGTCGCAACATAAATGTATTCTGAATAACTTGGACAGTGTACTGCTCGAAGCAAGTAATCATACCCCCACACGTAAGGGATGATAGAAACATAGATACACTTAACCCTTCGTGGTCACACCTTCTAATAATCACAAGTTGGTCACACTGGGTTCACTGTACCCCAGCGTCATTTTTTGAGTTACCATTTTCGTATTTTTGAACCTTTTAACTTTTCACGGATAATTCTACATTCGTAATACTTACACAGTCATGGTCTAATTGACTTTTTCTAGAAATGTAAATTTTGATATGCTAAAATTTGTAGTTGAAAATGAGCGATTTTCCATCGTTGTGGTAAAATACAGATTTTTTTAAAATTTTTTTTTATTTTTTTTTTGCGACAAATCCCCTTTGGAAGATGTAAAGGTGCGGCATTTCAAATAAAAAATTGCTCTTGGGGTACAATACACCCCGTGTGACCACGAAGGGTTAACCCTCCGTGGTCACAGCTTCTTATAATCACAAATTGGATTATAATCACTAGTTGGAGAAGCTACATTTTTCGTAAATTTTGTTGAAATAAAATTGAACTATCACTACATCCCCGATTTACCATTTTCGTATTTTTAAGTCTTTTAACTTTTGAGTGATAACGCGCTGATAGCGCATGCTCTAATAGTTTTTTTTCTAGAAATGTAAATTTTGATGTAATGAAATTCGTAGTTCAAGAAGAGCGATTTTCCTCGAATGTGTAAAAAACCGATATTTTTTTCCGCGATAAATCCCCCTTTAAAGTCGTAAACATTAAACCTCGAAAATTGCTCTTGGAGTGCGATACGCTCCGCATGGCCACGAAGGATTAATACCATCGAGTAAATAGCAAATAGTTCTAGTCGTTAAAACGATTAATTCTCAACGAATTCAACCAGTGAAATTCTACGAAGGACAGATGCATATAAAATTCCCTACAGAATCCAACGAACCCTCTGAGAACCCCAGGCTAAGAACCCCTGCTCCAAAGAAGAAGCTCTCCGGGTCCCGGGAACGTCGTCCACGCAGGCATGCAAATCGCGAAACGAGCGTCCCCGGCTCTATTAATGCTCTAATATCGAGTGGACGATAAATAACATGGAAATTCCCGGGAGCCAGCGAAGAGGAGGACGCGCAATCGTACATGCGCGTATCGGTGATACCTAGTTCTGCCGGAAAGGGTTTACGTTTATCCGCTCGCATTATCTTGACACATGGCCATTCTTCCAAGCTGTTCGGTTACGCAAGACTGGTTCTATGAGCAGCGATATAAAACCGAGAAGATACAGGCCGTATACCGGTATATCGATGGCGAGAAATAGTGCCTATAACTATCGTGGTTACTAACCGAACGACTCGGCCGTTCCAGCTCTAATAATCCGTGATATCTCGCTACCCTTTCTCAGCTGCCCGCCTTTCCCACCCTCCCCTCCCCCTAAACCTGGCCGCTTTCTTCCTTTTGCTTTCGCTCTGGATTCTTCGTGTTCTTCATCGCCGTCGCGGAATCGACGGCGTTCCACGGCGTGCCTCCGCGCGGAAAGCAGCCCGGCTAACCGGCGACGCTGCTTCGTAATTGAAATTGATGAAATCACGGTGACGTTCGCGAGGTACAAGACATTGTAATAAGCCTCTCGGAAGTCTATTAATAAACGGCGCACTGGAGGCAGCGATCCGGCCGATGAAGATGAAGAGCCAGGATGCGTGTGTCGCGGTTTTTCATCCATCAACAGTGGGTTGACGGTACAGCGACATATTGCTGGTTCCAGCGCGCCTAGCCACTTGTTCGCGATGAGTAAGCCCGAACGCGGTCGTAAACTGATTGGAAAGCTGCGCGGTGAAATCTAGTCGGGTGACACGACGGAGAGTCATTAGACGATATCCAGGGTTGAATCTGGAAGAATGAATTTCGAAGAATGCTGGCTGACACTCTGATTGAATATTAGTCAGCGGGGCTTGGCTCGCGTAGTATAAAAGAAGAAGATTCTTAGGTGGTGAAGAGGAGATCGTTTGAACACTCCGTTTACTGAATAATTTAATGTCTGCTAGCGCAGCTGGCAGCAGTGTCGATCGAGAGATAGAAGACATCGACGCTGCGCGAGTATTAATAAATTAACCGCGCTCAGTGCTCGCTGAAGAAACAGAGGCCAGCCAAGGAAGCGTCAATCAAATTTTTTACACGGCAACAGTAGATTGCTGTTCGAACGATTCGCTTTTTCATCAAATGCCCAAGCTCGTCATTGTGCGCCGTAGAAATTGCCACTTCACGATCGTGCGTAGGATATGTTCGGGAGACTCGTTAAATCCTGGAAGTTCCCTCCCGAAAACTGCCAATGGTTACCTTTGTGAAGTTTGAAAAATCGGTAACTCGGTATCCCGAATGTCTATCAATCGAGCGATTCAACGCTAAAGTTTCCCTGGCATGTATAATACAATAGTCTGGGGGACGACAAAGGGTGGCGGAGGGGATTTTTACCGACTTCGCGTGGGTGAAATTCGTCGGAAAACAGTGAATTTAATATAGTGAAAGGTGGAGCGGGGCAAGGTGAGCGCGATGGGAAGGGGTAGGTACAGATGGGGGCAGATTGAAAGGGAGACGAGAGCGAACGATCTACGGGTATAATTAGACTGGTTTCAATTTCACCCGTAGAGAGAAACTTTTATCGGGATCGTCGCCCCAGACGTCACCCGGAAACGGAAAAGGATGGACGAAAATCGTTTCCAAAGTTCCAGAGTACCGTCGCGATTCCCGGCAACGACATTTCTATTGTCCCTGATTCGCGCTTCGGAGCCCACCTCCGTCAGGCCCTTCGGTGTGTGTGTGGGGGGCGGGGAGGGGGGGGGAGGGGGACGCTAACTCGCGTCGCCGACCGAACTTCCGTTTCTGCTGAAACACGATTCCTCGATGACTTTCGTCAGGCGGATTAACGCAGTGAAATTGAACTCGGATCGTGGCTGATTAAATTATGTCCCCCCCCCCTCCCGCCGTCTTGATGAAAGTCGCCCGTCTACGGAGAACTTCCGCCTCCGTATCTCCCATTGTTGACCGTCACCGATGAGAAGCGAAGGGGAGAGATGATAATTGTCGAACCGGGCAAATAACGTCCCGTTTGTTCCCTTCGACGAGGCCCCCCGATTCGGCACCGACGCATCTTCCAGGATCGACCGGGGAACTTGAATTTTCTTCGTTCCCCAAGACTGTTTGCGGAAACTCCGCCAGCTAGCGCAAACAATGCCGCAAAACAACGAATGCGGCCGGCGCTGTCTGTTCGCGGTAGTTCGTTCGTAAACTCCAGTTTGCATAATTCGCAATTACCCCGTTGCAAAAACATAGGCAATGCTCGCTCGAACTACCTCGCTGTTGCATTGTGTTTGTAACAATGATAATTAAGGGGCTCTGAAGATGGATGCATCAGCGCGCTCGAATGAGAGGGTTGCCCGAGAAGTGAAGGTGAGGATGGAGGGGAACCATGCAAGGTGAACTTTAGGGAATTTTATAATGTTTCGCATAGTTTCATTTACCTGAGCAGAGGAATTAGCGCGAGAGGGGAGTAGCGCCGATATTAAATTCTTCGGTGCCGAGGATGCTGGGAAGGTGAAACTTGTAGAGGAATAACTGTTGCTGACCAACCGAATATATGCTAATGAATGTGGAAATGAGGTGATTAATAGCGAGGATAATTGAACTAACTCTGCGTTGTCGTTTAAGGTAGATCTATAGCTAGCAATTAGTTTACGCATAAGTTGATTTAAGATAGTGTAATCGATTTGAAAAGGAGTTAGATAAAGTCACTTATATATCAAACGTATGTCAGTAGGTATTTTAAAATGTCTAATTTGGAAGACGAGATACTGCGTTCGCTTATTTGATACATGGTGTTATTGGCCTTTGAATTTCATGAGCACTCATAATGCTGGCAAATGAATGTGGGAAAAACGCGATAAAACGCTATGAAGCCGTATAAAAAATACAAGGGACGCTGACTCGTACGTGTACTTCAGAGTTGGAGTAGCCGGCGAGCGCAGATATACACGAGTAATGAAATATTCATGAAACTGGATGTAACGCATAATATAACGTATTTATCCCCTGTAACGATCAAATTAGTCGTATTTCTCACTCGAAAGCGACGCTACGTCGAATCGTATAAATTACTCGCGAACCAATACGCTGTATTTATCCAATATTGCGTGTCACTCATACTTCAGTGTGTTAAATTAAGTGTACCTCATGAATATCATATTTACGCTGGCATGAAACTTAATTTTTTATCTCCTGAACTCGGTTAACCTTCAAACTTAGTTACAGCCACATATAAAATTATGTTCTACATGCAATTTAAAAGTGACTCGTGTTTTTGAAACAATTTAGTTTCCCAAAGCTAAACGTCCAAAACAAGAAGACGTTATTCGGACCACACGAACCGAAAATATCACGCAAAGTGTTAAAACGCTGTTGCAGACATGTCCGATCTATTTAAATTCCTCTTGCGGTTATCCCATCATTAGCTTCCTCAAGGTAGAAGCGTTTCACCCTAAAAAAAGCGATGCCCCGGAACGTCCCCTCCCTCCTTTCCCCGGTGTGGGCCAGGAGTTTCGTGTCTGGAGCGGACTTTATCCTCGAAAAATTCGCCGGGTCGAGAGACAAGATTACCCTTTCGAATCGGGGATCGCGGTGCTCCTCGAGCGGGCATTTCATTCTAACAGCCCGAGGGGAGGCATTCCAGGGATCTCCTTCGTGGAACATTCCGAAACTTTTCACGGTCGTCGTTAATCGGCACTGGCCCCCGTAGACGGCGATTCCCTCTCTAGGCAATAATTTCCTCGTTCTTAATGTTTGGCGGTGGACTGCTATATCTCTCAGTTGCACACACACACAAGCGCGGACGCGCGCGCGCGCTCCTCCGTAAAGGAATCCCCGGCTATTCGGAGAGGTCGAGAGGAACGAACGGACGAATGAAAAAGAAGACGAAGTTAAAAGCCGCGTGAATTAGTGTGCAGGGTGGATGGGGGAGTTGCCCTCTGGGAAAGTGGCCCACCAATTTTGGTATATCGCCTAATAACAGAGCAGGCAGAAGGTGCACCGTGTACCCCCACAATACGTACGCCCCTTATTCGTGCACCGCCACCCATAACCCACCACCGACATAGCCCCCGGTCACGGGATCCCCGCTATGGAGAACCAAACCCCGCTGGGAAACAAAATATTGTTAATCCGTTTAAATTATAACGCGGCCTCCCGCTTGGCGTTCGAGTGGTTACGCTTGCCAAAAGGGAACAGTTCCACCCTTGACACTGTAATTGGATAATTCTCCGAAGGCTCTAGAGTCTAGTGGTTGAAAGGTACATGTGCTCTGAGGAATAGGATAAACTGCACAATGATTGGCACTCTAACTTGAAATCCAGTTGTGTTGCCAGATATAAAATATTGTAGTGAACAAAAAAAATACTTTGCTCCTACTTCTTAATATTTGATTTTTTAATCAGGAGTGCCAGCATTAATGTAGTTTACCCTGGTTTGACTTTATTCAGTGTCGGTGATTTTTCGCTTCTGCTTGTTTGAGGAATGTAGTTTAATCTTGTGTCGGGCTGGAGAGTTGGTCGAGTCGCTATATTCAGATTCTAAGGTTCTTAAGGTTCAGAAGAATTAATTCTCTAGGAATCAACTATTTCGACCAACTCTCCGGCACTGAATAACGTGTGAAAATTTCAGACTGATTGGCCAAATGGTTTTTTTTTGTAATCACTCACACCAGTTGAAAAAGTGTCGTTTTGAGATAATCGCGTTTAAAGTTTTAAAATCAAAAGAAGTTCTTTTAAATTTTCTTTGTATAATATAAGAATGGTTTAATAAATACCAAAAAGATTTATTGCATTATATGTTGTAGGTATCTACGGAGAAAGAAATCTTTAAAAATAACTTAATTTTTCGGCCGATCAAAGTAGAACGAACCCTTAAATGCAATCGACAATACGATGCAGTTCCTCCGAAAGTTGTAATGCACATCGTAGAAAAGCAATGCGTGTGGAACGAAGATTATAAAAGAATTTATCGATTGTAACTTATTTACAAAAGCAGGGCGAACCTCGAGAATCTCTTCGCTATATATCTCTTTGTAATTTCGTCAGTAGACACAAACAGTTAATCATTTCACGCGGTATAATTGTCTCGTTTCCTTGTTTAAAAGTTCAATTTATCTATGAATTCCCTTCCCTGGATCGCATGCATCATGACACGCTTGATTCCCAACTTCCCCTACAATCTCTACATTTCTGCCATATTTCTTTTCCGCTCTGTGAGAGCCACGCGAAACAAATGCGAGCCCGCTAATGAACCCTTAGCATTCCCACAATCGTTCACTCTCGTATCATCAGAGCTATCAAGCAACGTTTCGCCGCATCCACCGTCCTCGCGCGGCTGCCTATCGTCGTGGCGGTAATCATCGGGACGCCATTGAAATATTTCCCGGCCGTGAAATAAAGTAGCCGAGCGCGGAACGCCTCGGTCCCATCCGGTCGTGCCGCATTACGCAACATTTTAAGGGGGTAGACACGGGTAATGCAGCGCGCTGTATACCGACACAATCTGGCCCAAAACATGGGTTTGGGATATTACGTTGTTTGTCCTTATATGAGCAGATTTTGGGCTGGGCGAGGTCTCATTCGGAAGATGAAGGTTCAATGCAGCCCGCTCTGGTCATGGTTCGACGAGATTGTGTTGATATCTGATAATATGAGTGTCCAAAGTAGAGAAAAAATCGACAAAATACACTCGCAGATTCCAAGTATTGGTAGGTCACTAAAAGAGTTTTATGACTCAAACGATGACCAGAGCGGGCTGCGTTGAAGCTTCCTCTTTCGAATGAGACCTCACCCAGCCCAAAATCTGCTCATATAAGGACAAACAACGTAATATCCCAGACCCATGTTTCGGGCCAGATTGTGTTGGTATACAGCGCGCTGCATTACCCGTGTCACGTGGCGTGTTTACCTCCTTAAGTATTTTTAGGCCACTAAAAGAGTTTTGTGACTCAAACGGTGAGCAGAGCGCTCCGCATGGAATCTGCCTCTTTCGAATGAGACCTCGCCCAGCCCGAAATCTGCTCATATAAGGACGAAAAACGAAAAATTCCAAACCCATGTTTGAGGTTAGATTGTCGGTATTACAGAGCGGTGAATTGCCCGTGTCACGTGGCGTGTCTACCCCCTTAAATATCCGCGGGAACCAGCAGGCAGTCGTTTTCCTCCCCGCGGTGCTCGCGCGAGTTCAATGAAACCGAGCGGCGTTCGCGTCGCTGGACGATAAATGAAAACGTTCCTCCGCAATTATCCCGGCATCCCCCAGCTGTCCGTGGGTTTTCGAGCTTTAACGCGTTCGTAGTGCGCGGCCTCTGACCTGGCTCCGCGTACAAAGGGACGATAAGCTTCTTAGAACCGCGAATGTATTGCTCTCCGTTTTAAACGCTGTGAATTGTCGCACACGATTCTGGAGCGTATTACATCCGAGAGAGTTATCGCTAAGAGTTAAGACCATAAGGAGTTATTACGTTAAGGGGTCATGCCTAGTTGGCTGGGGTGATTTTCGGGAATTATTTGTGCAAAATCTAATGTATATTTTTTACAATAATTTGCTTCATTTAAAAGTACATATATTCAGCAACTGTCAGTAATTTTATTATAGAAAAATATTAAAAAATGAATGAATAACAGCCACTCTCCCGGAAACTATTTTTTTTGCGGTGAGCACGATTTCTCAGAGCCGGATCATCTGATATCGAAAAGTGAAGAAGATTCTATTAGTATATGAGTTTATCTAGTTCGTGAACGAAGGATTTTTAAAAAAAATGATTTCAGAAAAAATGGCACTCGTTTACCGCGAAATCGTGATTTTTCGATGTCTGAATTATTCGATTTTCGTGAATTAAAAATAGAGTTTTCATCAAAAACAAAAATCCTTCGTTCACGAACTAGATAAACTCGTATACTAATAGAATCTTCTTCACTTTTCGATATCAGATGATCCGGCTCTGAGAAATCGTGCTCACCGCAAAAAAAAATAGTTTCCGGGAGAGTGGCTGTTATTCATTCATTTTTTAATATTTTTCTATAATAAAATTATTGAGAGTTGCTCAATATATGTACTTTTAAAATAAGCGAATAGTTGTAAAAAATATACATTAGATTTTCCACAAAAAATTCCCGAAAATCACGCCTGCCAACTAGGCATGACCCCTTAAGGAAATTACGATGTTATATTAAGTGCATTGAAATTCGGTAGAAAGTCAGAAATTAACAATATCTACCTCTGTTCCCAGGAACAATGGTGAAAAAAATTACGTATTCATGTTTGAAGGGGATGTATAACTCTTCGCGAAGGTTTAACAGGGACATATATCCGCTGGTAAGATGCGGCAGAGGAAGCAAGACAAGTATATACAAAATCCCAATCGAAATAAAATCTGTTTGCACAAAAAGCACACCACTTATGCATCGAAGAAGAGAGCGAAAGCAGTTCCGTGCTCCGAGTCGAGCACTCGGCTCTAAACCAGAGCTAACATCTATATACAGGTCAGGGGGCGTGTGAGTCAGCGCCGCCCTGACCCGTATACGAGACCAGAGGACTGTGAAACGCGCGAAGAGCGACGTCCACGCGGATCGTGCTCCTTTTCCACCGTGGCTGCCGACCGAGTCCTAGAAATAATCGTGGTTGCGTGCAGTGTAAGCAGCGTGGATCGCATCGCCATCGCCAAGACCGGCGATACACACCGGTACCGCAAGAAAGGACGGCTCGTAATAGATAGTAAGCACGGACCCGGGGCTCCGGAGCGCAGGTAATTGGAATTAATTAGAGGCGTTTCGCGAGCCGCGGCCTACAGTACCTTTATGCGGATACCGATGGACGATCGGAATCCTTCCTCCACGAGCACGCTGAATATCGATCTTCGCGTAGACAATTTAATGCGGCCCGGCTACCTGCACGATGCTGGTCTCGGTCTGTGTCCCTCGTGCAGGAGCGGGAAACGCATTAGCCACGTCGCTGGACCATCACCCGCTCAAAGGGATTAATTTTCGATTAACGTGTTAACACATAGCGGCTCTGCGTCGGGATTGACATTGTGCTTCGTTTCTGTAGGTGCTGAGACGTCTTCGCGTGGGACACTTGTGTGGCTGGTATTTTGGACACTTTTGTTTGAGGAATTGCAATAGTAAATAGTAAATATTGCAGGCGTCGGAGAAAACAAGTATTATTTTTTTTTTTTTTATGGGAAAGGTTGAAAATTCCATACTGAATACAGTGGTGAACGATGTAAATGCTGGAATAATTTGAAGGGTAAGGGGAAAACCCGGGAATGTTCATGGAACAAAATACGGAACGTCCCCAATCTTTTCCTAAGCATAAGCTTCTGAGGTCAAGGTAAAACAAGAAATTATTTAAGAAAATTAAATTCATTCAACCTTGTTTCTTTACTGGTGGTCTGAGGGTTTAAGGGGGTATCACCGATTGAAAGTGTCAAAAATCGGATTTTTTCCTTTTACACATTTTCATAGATAGATGTTTTAGGAATATTATAAATCAAGTCCGACGTAAAAATTCGGAAGACTGACAAAGTTATAGACATTTAAGTGGAACCATGCAGGTAGCAGGGGGCGGCGAGGCGCGGCAACTCGACCGCTCGCAGCGGAACTACATTTGTACTAGAGCTGTTACTACCCGACCCGCCGGGTACCCGGGTACCCGTCAAATACTCGGGTACCCGTGAGATACCCGGGTAGACAAAAATTACCCGACTACCCGGATACCCGTGAGACACCCCGAGTAAATGAACATAGTTGATAATTCCGATTTGACAGCTGATCGTCGATCGTCTTTCGACTTTCGATCATTTTCGGCTAACATCACGGGTGTATCTCACGGGTACCCGGGTAATTTTGTCTACTCGGGTGTCTCACGGGTACCCGGGTACCCGAGTACCCGGGTACCCGGGCGAAAACAACAGCTCTAATTTGTACTACGGTGGCCCTAAAAACTCGCGCTACGTTCAACCAATTCACTTCCAATTTTGCATGCAGAATCATAATAAGATTTCACATCGTCCAACGAAGGCTTTTTTTATTCCGACTCCCCGTTTATTATTTATAAAGAAAAAAGGTGGATTTTTCTCTTAGAAAAATTTAACTTTACCTTTGATCTCTCACCATTTCTTTATTTTTCAAAATTTTCAAAATCGGCTACGTTGGACGATAGCTATTGACATACTTTATAAGAAAATTTTATCGTTTTTGATTTCAGACACGACATAGAGGTGTTTTCGGGGCCACCGTTTAACCGTCTAAAATCGAAAGACTTTCGGATGTGTATGCATAACTTCCCAAAACCAATAGTTTTTTAACTAAAACTTTTTTTTTGAGTAGTTCATAATACTATGTAAAGATAGTAAAAAAACGGGAAATCTGCATCGAACCGTTGACTTGTAAAAAAATCCACAAATTTTACTCATTTGCCGAGGGTTCAAACGGGTATACCCCCTTAAAGTATTAATACTCCATTTTCTCGATAACGCTGTTTCCTGACATTCCCTGTTTTTCCCCTTATCCTTAATTTATTTTAGTTGCTAGAACTGTCGGGAGATAGGTCTGTGATCATAAATACTGTGAAGCGTAAATACAGAAGATTTTCAGTTCTGGCACCTATGTACATAATTTACCATTTCCGTTCCTCATTTGCTAGAGGTAGTCATGCGAAAGGGGTAGAAAAAGGTGGAGGACGTGCGAATATGTATGAAATACTAGTAATGAGGTAGAGATATGTTCTGTATGAAGAGGTCCTTACATGGAGTCTAGTTCAATATTGAATTTCGCAAGACCTGCTGCATGTTCTAATGAGCTTGTGTGTATTTTAGTGAATAGTGTGATTGAATGTAGAGTAAGATTATATGTATGTATTATATCCAACACTAAAGATTGTACAGATTGTAGAGCATGCTACCTATATGTTGTATGTATATGCAAAATGAGGGAAAGCCTGAATTATCGTGATATGGAGGATGGTTTATAAATTGATGGTAAAACTTTTTCGTGCCTCCCAATGCTTTGTTTAATACGAGTGTATTAATATAAATAAATTGCTGGATTCTAGGTTATTAAAATATGTGTGAACTTCGCGTTGACAGCGAAAGTAGCTGAATGCACGAAAGACTGAAAATAATTTGGAGCATAAAGGGTTAAAGTCGTTTCCTCTGAGAGTCTGAGTCGTTCGATTGCAGTTATTGCGCAAGTTGTTCGTAGAATAAGGAGAAAGTTGAAAAGTTGCGTGAAGAAGTTCATCAAGAAGAATACTTGAGCAGAACACGTCTTTCTCCCTTTTTCGCAGACTGCTTCGTTGATATCGCATGGCATATCATAGAAGAGGATCAGCCAGATTTGATATTAGAATATGAAAATTGTACTCTGCAAACTTGATTTAGAAATCTTTATACATTTTCCCTTGTGTTTATTAATTTAGTTTATCGATAGCTTTGACATATAGTATCGCAGTATTTCACAGAGATAATTTAAAAAATGTACATCTTTAATGTTCTTTTTATAAGTACCTTACACGGATTTATTGTGTTCATCAACTTGAGCCATATCATCCTTTGAAATTGCTTTGTATATCGAGAACAGTATCCTTGATTATCCATGACCTTACGCTCTGATCTTCGTAGAAAGTGTAGTTCATTAACTTTAGACTTTATACGGTGTACGTCTCTGGAGTGACCAAGGATGGAATGTCAGAAGTCGGTTTTCAGGCAAGTGAATGATGAAGCGCGTAGGCAGACACATTTTCTTTTCTCTTAATTGCACCGTAATTCTCCGCGGTGTAATACATTACTTCCGGCTAATAATACTTTGTTCTAACCACATGCACGACCACATTAGCAGCGTACACATGTTTCTTGTTTGTCATTAACGAACGCCATCGTAAAATGCTCGATTAACGTTGATCGATTGCGCCAAGGTTCATTTGTGCTGCACTCGTCTTGCTGATTCGTGGTGCAATCCTGGCTTTGAAGAATATCGATGCAGGTATGTTGGATCACCGAATATCAATTTCAGCGTGTGTGCACACGAGGAACAGCAATTAGTCGACGTTAATGAGGACAAATTTCTGTTCATATTTTATAGGTATTGCAACGGTTGTGAAATATCTCTGTCTTCGCGAAACGCCTAAGACCCCAATTAGTAAACTTTCCCTACTAGATGAGTGATCTGTTCGGTGGGTATCTATATAGTTCATCGTCTACGAGCAATAATTACTATGCATGTAACAGGAATTTCATCGACTAAAGGACCAAAGTTTGTGGCACCTGTCCTCGCATATAACAGCAGTCAAATGTATCGGAAATAATTGAGGAATTGCAATGGTAAATGATGTAACTGCCAGAAGTGGAGATTTTCAGTATTTTCTTTTCAATCGCAGCTACGTTGGTAGGGGAGAGTTACCAATATTAATATTAAGTAATAAATATGAACGATATTTAATGGTAAAACTATCAAGTAAATGCGAAATGAGAAATAGAAACAAAACCCTTCGAGCTTACACCCTATTTTGAGCGTGTTATAAACATTTAAAAGAATCACGGATGATTGATGTCATTTTCTATCAGTTTATTAATTTTAGCTGATAATAATCTATCAATGTAATTTTATCCTGTATTTTCGTATTTTTTTATAAGCGTGTTTATTGTAGAATTTTGTACATTCATTTCAGGTATATACCTACCTATCACATTTATTATAAAATTTAAATCGATACTTATAAATAAATTGACATATTATATACTAGCTGACCCGTTACCCGGTTTTAACCGGGAATTATTATTATTATTAATTATTATTTATTTTTTAGATATCATATTTATGAATAGTCTATAATTTAATCTAGGGCATTTTTAATGTACCTATTCAAAATTGTATTGAAATCCGTTCAGCTGTTCCGTTCAACAACTAAATTTTGACAAAGAGTAATTTAAAAGCAAACGTAATTAAGATCAAATTTCAACCACTAATACCCAAGCGTTCTCGGCTTTACACTCTGTATCCAAACTCCACGCGATCCCCATAAATATATGAATGTTTCGCAAGCAGCTCCGAGTAACAGATAAATCCGGCCCCGTCTCTAAACCCGACTATTATTACAAATTGCTCAGTCGACGATCACGATCCGTTGAACGATGCCTAATACCTTATTTCGCTGGCTATGTTTCCAGTTTTAATGTTACGTTCGCGGGATCCAGTTAGAGGCAGTCGCCAACGCGGGATAATTTACAAGCTATGAAGTTCCTTGGGCAAACTCGCCGCGTCTGATAGACAGGACTCGCTACGATGAATAATAGGGCGTTTACGTGCGCCAAGTGTCTTGGACTTAATGACCTCGGTGTGCGTACGGTTGTGCGGGAGCCGCGAGCTACACCGTGTTTTACATTTCACGAAGGATGGTACCGGGGATCGGAATTAAGGTCGATTCACATTTAACGAACCGACAAGTATCGACCGTGACAGTGTCGACGGGAAGCAACATCGATACGTTAATTGGAAGCGGCAAAAAGCGCGGGAACTGCCACGAACTTACGCGGTGGATATTTTTCGAAATTTGTAGTACACAATGGCTGTCACTTTAAGCAAATATTAAAGCTCCAAAACAGGCAAGTAGATTATGAACTATAGATACCCATTTTGCAGAGAATCTTATCATTGTCGAGTTTAAACAACTGAATATGAAATCAAAGTTATCCTACGGAAATAACAGGCAAGGTGATGGACGAATAGGTAGAGAAAACGTAAATTTCACTGTTTCGACTTTCCACAGGCAATATTACAGAAAACTTTCATTCTGAAAAAATCTTCGAAATCTCATATTTTCCACGACGAATTTTTGCGTAAAAGAAGAATCACTCTCGAGCGCTGAATAACGAAGCCAATTCACCTCGAACGTTTTCATCTTCCAGCAAAAATGCTCCTGTCAGCGTCAATCGAGGCTGAACTGTGAAGTCAGCTTTACCTTTCAAGCGTCAATCAGTAGCGAGCTAATAGCCGGCTCTAACGCTGCCGTGATCTAAAACGATCCGCGGGAATGTTTCGCGTGAGCGTAATAATAGGCGAGATGAAAAACGCGATCGGAGAAGCGGCTACGAAGCGATTTCGAAAGAGGCACGCCGGACCGGCGCGTAAGTCGGTAGTCTTGCGCCGGCATCGCGTGAGATAGCATCGTCGAAAATATGCCGGTAGCGAGAAGCGTCTAGAATGGTTTACGGGGAAACGCGGGTGAAAGGGTGTCCTTTTGAATGTAAATCGGCCGGGCATATATCTGATATAGATTGGGGCATATGAATGAGTTTCGCAAGAGGCAATATCTTCGGGCAACGAAGGCTGCCTCTTATTATCGAGAGGGGTGAACCTTTGTGCGTTACATGCTGCAATATCTACGTCGTATTATACCGTCGTGGCCCTAAATCATCCGAGGGACAAATAACAATTCAGCTTTCAGTCCCGCGAGACTCGCAGTCGTTACGAGTGCCGCAATTCGCGTGTACCAACGGCGAAAAAATTATGCCTGCATTGTCGAGCGTTCGTTCTTTAAGAACAAATTCAAGCTGAATATTTAACGTTCAAGGCGAGCCACTAAACGTGGATGGAAATGTGGCTATGGATTTACGGTCGATTCCATTTCGATTGCTGTTTAATTATTGATAAACGAATAGGAAATATTTAGATTAGGAAGCTGGAATTTTGATGGGAGAGTAACACTCTCTCACGAGGGAAATTAGGCAACACGGAAATTCAGAAAATTATGCAACTTTAAAGGGTGAAATCACCCCTTAAAAACAATGCAGTTTTTTTCAGGGAATATCTCGAGAACAGTGAAAGATATAAAAAAAAGTTTAAACAAAAGTTGCATCTTTAAAAATAATTATCGAAAAGTCCGTACTTTTCAAGTTACTCACACCACCGGTCCTTAATTCGATAATTACTTTTACGCGTTTTTGTAGATTTAGAAAGAAGATGCAACTTTTGTTTGAACTTCTTTGCGATATCTCTCACCGTTCTCGAGATATTCCATGATAAAGCAAACTCTGCATTTTTATCAAAGAGTGATTTCACCCCGGAAAACCGCACTATGGCGCCAACAAAAACTAGCTGTGTGCTACGAATGAAATTCTCTACTTACGCGCAAAGTTGCAAAATTTTCTGAGCTTCGGGCTTGCCTATCTTCCCTCGCGAGAATTAAAGAAATGTAATTAATGAAAGCAAGTTTCGCTGGAATGAGAATTCGTACATCGGAACAGCTATCTGGAGAGCTTAAATGAAGCTAAATCCAAATACTTGGGTCTGTGTGATAAGCATGCTAAATACCCAAAGTAAAGTTTCCTTGAATGCGATTTTGCTACACCCGGTTCCCGGTTGTGTCTTTGCCAACCGAACAACCCTCGCGAACCGCGTTCCCATTTACGCTAAAACCACGCAGACTGCTTCATACTCGATATACAGTCTCATCTCGAACGGATTCGAGATCAATGTCAGACGCGAGCGAAATTCCCTCTCGGCGCGCAACTGAACAAGCCCCACCGTTAATTTGAATCACAAAGCCGCTCAGAAGAGACACTCGTTCCGCAGGATTAATCATGAATATTTAACCACTTGAAAAAAGAAAAAGGAAAAATATGAAGAGCTCCCGGGGCGGACTTTCACGGGCGCAACGTTCGCGGATATACAGACGTCAAAATGAATTCGAAACCGTCGATAATCGACATCCCTCGGGCCGGCAGCACCGTGGCAATTAAGCCGCGTATCTCGGTGCATCATTTAAATTATAAACCTTCGTCGGCCAGTCTATCCAGCGGATTTCGTTCTCCCACGCGCCAAACGGCCGTTAATTTGCCACCGAATAAAACAGCCCGTGGCCGTCGGGGCGGCTTGGATCGATCGATCCGATCGGCCCGGCCCGCTTCCTCGGTCCGTACAGTGAGGAAAGAACGGATCCTAACTGCCCACTGGGCTTTCATTAATGCCCACGTCGGCGGGCAATTACGATCGGTAATTTCAGATTTTCTGTAGCTGTGGGGCCCGCGGTGGTCGCCGCGATCACGATCAAGCTAGCGTCTGCAATCGTTGCCAGGCTCGTCCGCCGATGATCGTCGGGCACTAAGAACGCATCGTTCACCGTAACGTGCACGTGCGCAGCACACGATCGGCCGCACCGAGCCGGGGCCCAAGCGGAATGGAGCGTTTTTAGCCTGAACCGGGCCGCGATGAAACGCGCCAACACGCGCGACGCCCGTGCATCGCGCCGCGCGTTCTTGCCCCGGAACGTTATAGTGGGTCGAGGCATTAAATTTCGGACGATGATTTGTGCGCGGAATTGGCCGCGGCCTGGGCATGCCTCGCGCCGCAATTGCGACGCGACAATGAAATATGCAATACGTAAAGGGACGTGTTTTATGGCCGAATGTCGCGGGACACGCTCACGTTCCGAGGATCCGTATGGATTCACGCGAGAGCCTGGAACCGCGTCGTCGTCCTTGGTGGCAGCTGACGTGGATGTTCTCTTTTCACTGGAAACTTTCAGTCACGGATCTGGAGATATTGCCTATGTATTCGGTGGCCGTTAAGGTTGTCGCTTGTTTGCAATTGTTTTCGAAGATTCTCGCTCTTTCGAGGAGTTTTTAGGAATTTCATGTTGTTCATTCTGCAACCTAGCAGCGCGGTGCTTTTTAAACGATTTTATTCAACTTCAATCCTCTGTTTCTACCCAGCTAGACTTTCATGAGTTAAATTCTTGATCATGCAATGAATCAATACATTTACTACATGTTTGATCAATATTGCTATATCGTTAGACTCATGCTAATTTACTAAATATGACTAAAACATATGTTGTAAATATAACGTAAAGTGATGATGTCAATTTGCAATCATTGTGTGCTGCATTGATTGCTGCAAATGTGATTTAAATATGATCCCTATTTTTCAATGCACAACTGTAGGTAAATTTTGCACAAATATAAGGTACAGTATTGTCTCCTTATGGGCTCGGTTTGGTGTACACGATGTGCGTTTTTCGCTATCCCCACCACTTTTGTCTCACTCCTGTCCGGCGAAGGCGAGAGCGAGATGGAACGAGAGCGAGCGAGAGACACTGGAAGAGAGCAAGGACGGTACGAGATAGGGAGAACGTAAATTTTGTGTAAATATTAGCAGCACGTCATGACTCAAATATGATTCAAATATCACCTGAACAGAATATCCTCATCGAGTGTATAAATATTGCTACAATATTTTCTGTTCTAATTGAATCATTACGTGTCCTAAATTTAACGCCAAGGTGAGCACTCACAAAGCGCACAACATTGTTGCATTACGTGATTTGATATTCGATAAACTTTACGCAAATTTGCTGTAAATTGACTGGCTGGGTATGTTTGATTGTATGTTGATTTGTTTGTTCGTATGGTTCAAATGTGGCAACTCAAATTTCTTGTTTTACAATGACGACAGAAGCTTATTGTGAGGCAAACAGTGGGGACATTCCATATTTTGTTTTCGTGCAGAGTAGACATTTTCTATTTTTAACCACCAGTATCTGCACCAAATTTTTAACGTTATCTTATGGAGGTATTTGAACTTTATAACCCTTTGTGATTCGACAGTTCTGTAGTTCCAGTTGCCACCAAAAAAATATACTATATTCCCTGTTTTTCCTCTCACCCTTGACTTAAACTGCTTTAGCTGAAATAACTTTAGGCAATTTTTATAAGAATTTTTTCAGCGCAGATGCATTTTATACACAGTGTTACGAATATTCGCCACTATCATGGGAAGATGAAATCTTGAACGTTGTGTCTCGATTTTGCGATTAACGATAATTTTCATGGAACATTAGGATAGATCTTAAGGGATCTGCGCTGAGTGGTCGAAATTACATGAATTTCTTGGGAGATAAAAGTTTTGCGTTTCCACAGCTTGCAGAAGTATTCATTCTGTCGATGCAACTAACAGGGATTTTAGTGAAACGTACTAAAGAGGATATTCGTACCAGGTAGAGAATTACGAAGACAAGAACGCACTGTCTACAGGCAAAAGCAATTAACAGGATGCTCATTACGCGACGCGTCTGCGAGAAATTACCCCCTGAACCGATAATCATTCTAAAACAGACGAGCATCGCCCACTTTCGGTAATGGAGGTCTTAAGTGCTGAGCAAAGTAAAGCCTCGTGAAAATGATTTACCATATTTGTGAAATATGCATGACTGCTCTTGCAAGCAACTACAACGTTGAAAAAGCACGACCAGCAATTGGAATTCCTTCCTGACCGTTGCTAATCTGTCTACAGGATTTTATATAGTGCCCAGAGACATAAACCAACTTTGAGTAATTGCAACACGTTCGTGGAAATGGAAGTTGTATTATTAATTTTGTTGAAAGTTTCATGAGAAGCTTTGAAAAAGTATTATTCATATTAAGCAGAGATTTCCCTGTGCATCTGTGCGTCTGATTTCAAATTAATTTAACGAGGATGCTACACTAATTAAAATGTCACATTTCGAATTAAGATACAACGAGCATAACAGTAAATTATATCTAAATATTAAATTAAATTTTGAAAGAGTTACAATGTAGACTATAGAATTATTAAATTCTTACAAGTTACAATTAAATTACAATATAATAGAATTATTATCCTGATATTTATTTCTGATTTATTTATGTAAAAGTTAAGTTGAAACAGTTCAGTGAATATCTATTGGTTACTCGTGCCTGTTTATTTCATCTTCAAAGAAAAACCTAGTGAGTATTTTAATAAAAATGAGCGAACAATTGGGTCCTTATAAGAGAAACGAGAATAACCAGAGTGCATAGATAGCACGAAAAAGCTTTTATCTACCATAAAATTATTGTTAAGGGTATTCGCGAACACGCTCGCGACACAAGTTCGCCCACACCCTCTGCCCACCTTTTATATTCTCGATTTCTATTGCCAGAAAAGGCCTAAGCGTGGGTGTACGAAATTTCTGTTCGCTGTTACTAGGCCGTGAGGGAAACGGCGAAATCAATTTCGCGTAAGAATATCTTAACGGACACCGTTGCATCACGTACGAAACAATGGAACAGAGGACGTTTACTATCGCAAGTAGAGTTACATGTACGCCTTGAAATGTCCAAAATCAATGGTATCCATCTATGGTGGCCAACAATCTTTACGAAACTCGGCATTGCGATCAAAACACACGTAAAGCGTATTAGATGCAGTAAATTTAAGTTTTTATTTTGTTAAATTCAAAGAGAACACAATAACATTATAATAAGCTATTTAATATTAAAATTTGCAAACAAAACTAATCAGCTTCTAAGTATTAGACACCCTATTTTATCGCTAAAAATTTTATCATGAGAACTAACTTATTGCTAAATATTTTACAGATTAAAACTATTTACCATTGATTACGTCTATCAAACTATTAGATCCAATTTTTAAATTTAAACGTCGAAAATATCGAAAATAAGAATTAAGGTACACACTTAATTTATATAGAAATTTATACGTCTCTACGTATGCTCCATAGTGTACAGTGTACACACATTATTAAGAAGTCAGCTACATTTCATTGGCTGAATGCAGCAGTATGTCGTATTACTTATCATGAATTATAAAGCCGGGAATCCACCGGCAAGCTAAGCTATGCTATGCGATGCTATGTTTTAACGTAGCTTTGTGTGGAAATGGTTCCATAAGAGTGTATTGAAGCTAATTTTTTTAAAACGTAGCATGACATAGCATGGCGTCGTATAGCATAGCTTAGCTTCCCGGCGGATTCCCGGCTTAATAAAAAAATCGTGTCGAAACTCACCAGGACATCCTGCAGCAGCTCGTGCTCGTCGAGGAGTATCACCTTGCAGTGGAGAAGCCGGGGCCTACGGCTTCCGGCCGGCCTAAGTCCAGGACAGAGCCACTCTACCACCATCTCTTCCTTCGACAGCCCTCGTTTCCCTTGCGATTCCTTCCTAGTTTTACTCGTTCATCCGCTCATCGGCCTCGGTCATCCTGAAAGACGAGGACGAAGCTGTAATCCGATCAAAACTGTCACCGTCAAAGCCTCTACATGCTGATACACGAACGCCAGCGTGTGCTTGTCAGGCAACAGGCGAAAGCTGAGAGACATTTAACCCTTGAGCGTTCGAGGGTGGTCGCCTCTTGCCATCGTAAAATATTGATGGTTTCTTGGGTAAATATACCCTACGTCGCATGAAATTTTATTTAAGAATCCACGTAGCTTCTTTCGTTTAAACGTATATATTTGCCCTTACGTATAAATATCTAAAATGATAAAAAGTATCTGATATTTTTTGAACTCAGCTTTACATATTGCGTAGCTTAGGAATAAGGAAAGGTTTTGAGAATTTTCGATAAAATAAGGAAATTTGTAGGTACTCCAGGAAAATCATGATTTAATATAGATTCATTTCGAGTCTGACGTGTTTTTAGATTCTGCCTTCAAAGTTGCGACGTTTAATGAAGGATACAGGAAAACGCGGTGATATTAGTCTCCATCTTTCTCTATTATAAAAAAGATAAAATACACGTTTTCTAACTGAAGTTTCAGGAGTGCATTTCTACTTCACAAGGTGCACCGTGCAAATCCTACTTTCGTCCAATGTTCTCGAAATAACTATCCTTATAAAATACACATTTATACCAGAAACTTCAAGGAGTTAATTGGTATTTTTAAATATATGGTGAGACATTGCTATAAGTATCTCCATAAAAGAAACGTTCGTTCCGACAGTTTCATAAATTGCGTCGCCCATAAAAATTTAACGAGTCAGCGTACGATTAACTGGAAGATTGAATGGAATAAAACTCAAAATGTCCCGAGTTCCTCGAACTCGCGAGATCAATGGACGATTGGTTTAACCGAACCAATTAAAATCGCTGCGCACAATAGCCAAACAATTGACCGAATTAACTAATGCCATTGAATGAAAATTACGCGTTCATACGCCAATAGAATAATGATAACGAACGCTAACGAATCGCAGAAAGACAGGCTCGATGGCAACGATCGCCTAGCGATTCGGCCATGACGCCGGGCGAAAAGAAAACTGGCTCGTTAATCAGTCAGCAGGAGGATACTGCTCGATCTGATCGTTAATCAGACGGATATCTATTCGCGTCTTCCACGAGATCCCCGGACGGGACACGCTTGTGCGACTAATAGAGTCGACTCTGTATAAGAAGAAGAAGAAAAAGAAGGAGGAGGGCACGAAACGAAGGTGAATTATCTAGATCTCGTCGACTGTCGTCAACGAGGACGCGCATAAAACTAGGACCGTTAGCTTCGCTCGCGCAATTGATTTCGTGATTTATGATATCTGTTCTGGCAAGGCAGATTGACAGTTTCCACGTGAGTTGCTTTTTAATCGCTGCCAGATACGATCGAGAAACGAATTTGAAAGTAATAATTAACGCTTCGGAGTAGAGTGGTGATCAGAAGAAAGATTAGGGCGCGAATGGTAAGAGAGCTCCTATCTACCATTTAAGGGGTCATTCTACTTTGAACCGCCGAAAAATTCAGCTATTTTTAAAGATATTTTTTTCAGTGAATGCAACACATAATGAAATAAATCATTTTGGGAATTATTAAGCTACTCTTATATTATGCAAAAAAAAATTTAAAATGAATTTTGCAATTTGTGTTAATTGTCTATTTACAGTGTCAATATGTTCACGAAAATTAAATCAAAATTATGTGATTAGTGGCTGATAAACGGCGATTTTCCAAGAAAAATTCGTTTTTGTTTGAGCGCTACTAAAAATCGGTGACTTTTTAATTTTTTTATCAAAATCTCGAATTTTTATCGACTACATCAGAGGTTCCGCGTGGAATGGCACATGTTTTACACATCCTGTAATATTTTCAAGTCGATCTGAACCTCCGTTCATTCACAAAAACGGCAAAACCAAGAGAGAAAAAGGATTCGAGAAAAAGGCGTTTAAAATTTCTGGACAAAGGCAACGCTATAAGTTACCGCTTGATCTTTTTAACTGCCAAATCAACAATTTTGCGAATTTTAATATAAACCAAACGGCATTTTGTCCAGAAAAGATAGTACTTTCGGAAAATGCAATAAAAAAATCGATACATATTTCGACTGCCTTGTAAAATTTAGTATTAATGTACAAGGAATATCATTTGTCACTTTGTGAGCTCCCTTTTAACCCCAGTAAACTCGTAATATTCACCCTCGTTTCCCCGTCGCAGAACTTCACTAATCATCCCCTTGGAACGATACGGAACCAGGAATGACGCGCTCCGTTGCATCTTAACGCGGGAGCTGCTGCCAACGGTTTATTGAGATATACGCACGCGCTAAAACCGATACAACGCCGGCATAAATTTGTACACGACGCAGAAACGCCGAAACACCCGTGGGCCCATCGACGCGTTTGTTTCGGAGCGTATCAGTCAAATTTATGCACGCCCATTTCCCGCGCATAATTACCCTACTATGAGCATTATTTACATAACGAGTTCGAGTAACAAACATCAGCGACACCGCGAAATACTCGCGGGGTGCTCGGTTAATTTCCTGTTTTGAGACACGCTTGCGATCAGACAAACTGGGAAGAGCGAGACACGCGCTTTGTACGGGCGCTCTAACGGGAACGAACGCGGCCGCGGCGGCGATCTTCGCGGCAGCCGGTCGCGTGTTACATTTTACGAAACGGGCCCACGAGCCGAGCGGGAAGAGGAAAACGAAAGCCACGACTGTACCGCGGGACAAGGATACGGTGATTTTTACGATCGAGACCGATCGCGGACGGGTTCCACTCGTTTTGGACGATTTGCTAATCGGCCCGTGAAGTCACAAATTTATTTCGAACGCCCCGAGTCTCCTGTCCGACGCTTCCTGTTGCCGCCTGAAAAATCGTAAACAGCTCGATACCGCGGCGAGCTGCTCAAGCCTGTACCGTTAGCTCATAGTTCCGACGTAACATCTCGAATACGATTGCCTGCCTATTCGACGTGTACGTTCGTCCACGGTAACGTACGTCCGCGCTGCCACTTAAAATGCCTTCTCCGAAGCCCGTTGGCATGCATCTCGCAGGCTGACACGAAAAATCATCGAGCGAGGAGAGATTCTCTGAATTAAAAACGCCACCCCGCCGTGTATTACATTAAGCGGTATAGAAATTTACTCCGAATTTCGAAGGGGTGGTGATGAAACTGTCCGTCGTGGTAGTCCAAAACGGCCGAGGGCTAGAAATTACAGGATTTTCACAGCTGTTTAATAGGGATGGGATCAAGTTCAATATGTACTGATGAATCCGAGTCAATTCCAATACAAAAGTTTCACTTCATGGGATTCGAATACTACTCATAAGAGCTGGCGTTTCATTCTATATACTTCCAAAGTACTTGGGTTATAGAAGCCGGTTTCGAACCTCAGAAAAAGTAGCGGCAGAGTTCAGAATGTACTTCTAAGTACTTCGACGTTTGAAAGAATCGAATCTCGTAAAAGTAGTATTTAAACCCTGAAAGATAAAAATCTACATAGCTGAAGGCATTTTTGAAGGCTGGAAATGTCGTTATAGTAAAAAACGAAATAGGTTGAAGCTATAATAAATTGTCAATGAAATATTATTCCTCAATCCTTACAAATGTTAAGAGTATTTTGTGTATTTGCCAAATAAATTAATTGTTAATGATAATAAAGTTAACTAAATGTAATGTGGAATACTTGTACATAGGTAATTTTCACCGAAAACAAATCACACACTCGCACCGAATAGAAAACTCCTGGTTAAAGTAGGTAATCATAAAGGATTCGAATCTATAGATGATCAGGGTTCGATTATACTTGCAAGTACCGCTGACGTTTCTCAAAGTACTTATAGAGAGTTCGAACCTTTCCCGTCAAGGTTCGAGTCTACTTGAAAGTAGTGTTTTTTTTTCCCGAAGTACTCGTGAACTGTTCGAAACTAGACAGTCAGATTCGAACCTACTTCCAATATACTTGATCCCATCACTACTGTTTAACCCTGCTCGTATCAGCGCTGCGTTCAAGTATCCAAGACAAGGCTGGAATGCTGGAGAATTTCGAGCACTCTGTGACCCCCGCCTGGCTGCGGCTACCCAAGACGAAGCCCGCGCCAGTGACGCGCAGAAATTGTGAATTATTATCCGCAACTCGATTATTCGTACGACACGGTATCGCGTTTCGCGCTATCGCGGGTGGCTATTTATAAAGCGTCGCTATTCGCGGCACCGACCGCGGCGATGCGCGGCCGAATGAAGGACTGATTAAAAAGGCGAAGGTAGCGAGCGTACGCGGGCGGCGAGAAGGATTCAAGGGTGTACTGATAAATGCGCCGGTGCATAGGCAAGAGTAAATCATCGCGGGGGCTTCTATCCCGTCCGCCCCGTCGGCGCAATTTAAATATTTAAACTCATTAGCCGCGGCGAAATTACGAGCCGCCTTGGGCCGACCGTTCCCTGATCGCCGACCGGTGTGTATTTCAATCGACGTGATTTGCAATTGAATATTTGCCATCGTGGCCACTTGGTTTCACAATGTTTGGAGGAATCGGCTAGATGTGCTTTAAAGCCGGCAGGAGGTCCTCCGCCTCTTCACCTCCTGTCGGTGGAGAGCCGGCTCAAATAAAAGTCGCGTATAAACGTTGGCCGGTGCATCGCGCAATATATCAACCCTGAAAAGAATGTCCCTACGCTCGACGAATCGCTAAGAAAATTAATGGCTCGTGCTTTGCATTCTCGAGGGAAGGTTTGAATACCGTAGGTATTCGAGTAGCCTTCCAGGTTCTGGCAGCGAGACGAGTCACCGGGCGGCTTCTGGTGATCCTCGATGTCTCCTGCTCACGGCTCGCCACGATCGTCGCGGTTTTGTGAACGTGTTCACGTTTTATTCATTAGCCGACGCGCTCGCCGCTGTCACGGGGCCCTGATGAATTATTTTATTCGTTTGCGACGCGGCCCGCGTACGCGACTGGATATCGAATCCCAATCAAAGACAGGCCTGCGCCCCGAGTCTACGGTCTCTATTCGGAGTGATATAAATTGCCGGTACTTCGGGAACGTCTTGCGAAACGCGTGAATTGCCGGAGCTGCGGTGATCACAGCCGTGGTGATCTCGGCTTTTGGGGATGATTTGGAGGTTTATTGAATCGCGATAAGATGGCGGGGGGATTTATCTCTTGATGCCCATATTTGAGTAACCTTGATATTCTTTCTTAACCTGTTCTACTTAAAGATTGATTTCACTGCTTGAGCTTAGCTAATTAATTCTGTAAATTTTCGAGCATAAGCAAATGAATATTTATCGGGGCAAGTAAATTCAGACATAACAGCAGTGTTCGGGTTAAATTGTTCTGCAAATTTTTACACTATCATTGGTACCTGTCGAATTCAAATGGCACTTGGAGTTGTCAGTGTTTTACGAGACTACCAGAAGTGGAATCACGATTTTTATTAATGACAGCGTAAATTAGGGATCCCAGAGCTCTATTTGAGAAATAACCTTCACATCGCAATAATAGACCGTTTGTTTCCCAAAAGATGGAGCTGCATCAACAAATTTTGAAGTGATTACGTCGATAAGGTCCCGATTGGAGATCACACCTTTCAACTTAGGGGCCGAAGCGAACGTTTGTGACTAAACCATGCGCACTTCGAGTCAAGTTTCATTGGGTATCCAACCGCAGCCGTGATCACGGAGAGACAACAACGAATAGCAATATTTTCAGATTATTATTCTTTCCCTCGATAGCCATAGAAAATCAGGGTCACGTGTTCCGACATCTATCGTTTTCCCGTAGCCACGGGCTGTAATTGTTTCACGTCACGTAGAGGCGCGTTTTCAAGCGATAGACACCCGTCACAAGTCGCTGGCAGAAGGTCAAGAGTCCAAGTACACGCTTTATCCTCGTGTCGTTTTAAAAATCCGTCTGTTCAATGTGCCGAACTGACGAGTGCCATTGAACTCGAGGGAGCGCCAGGCGGCTTGATGCATCTGTGGAACAGGTTTCGAATCCAGAATCCCTGAATCTGCCCCGAGATAATAGAAACCGACGGGGCTTAGCAAATTGCCACAGTTAGCCCATATTGCGGAATTAATCGCTGGGAAGTCTGCCTTTATCAATTAGCAGGTCCATTCTCTGCTGAACCGTGACTCAAAACGATCGATACACCCAAACAAAAGTTCCACCCCGGCTCAAGGAACCATTCACCTTCCAGCCCTCCCCCTGTCGAGCCTCCCGATAACGGGACACTATCAATGACGATTATTTCAGCCACGGCCGCGGCGTCGGATCGTTAAATTGAAACTAGCGCGAAACCGATGCGACTAACCGATAGAGTAGAGTGAGGTAAGAGAGCGCACTTAAAGTTCAGACTCTCCTAAAATCCTTGGTATTACACTGATAGCACGTATCACTGTGTAAAATATAACTGTTATCCCTTATCATTCGATAGGTAATCATTTCAGGTAAATGTAACTGTCACAATATATATAAAATAAATATTTCCAAAAAGTGGGAAACGCGAACTTTTACTCGATACGTGGAGCAAAAGTTCGCATGTTATGGGCTAAAAGAACGCAACTAGAAATTTTCACAAAAGTGTTTTATTTTCCTACATAGGTACAATAGTTGCGGTAATAATTTACGGCTAATAGAGTAAAGGACCCAATTACTGACACCTGACCAATTACTGTCACCTTAAGCTATTTTACTTTAAATAACAAATAAATAAACATTCTAAAGTCATACTCAAAAAGAATTATGTAGTTCAACCTATAATCTATGCTATAAATTATATACTATAGTTTATTTATTCGTTATTTTAAGTAAAATAGCTTAAGGTGACAGTAATTGGTTAGGTGTCAGTAATTGGGTCCTTTACCCTAGTTTACAATTATTTTTTCTTAATCAAAGTAACAGTTATAGCACATAACATTGCTCCCAACTTTGTAGTTTGCGTAGGCATCAATCTTCTGGAGGATCAACGTATTCTTCTTCACACGCAGAACAAATTATTTTTTCCATAGACGTTGATGGCTGGGCGATTCTCTTTTTGGAATCGATTTGTTTAGTCGTTTTCAAAAATTTTCAGAAGTAGATGTTACTTTTTTTGCTTTTCTAATTATTTCTTTGCACGTCCGGATTCAGATTTTCTTTTCATTGCTTCATTTACTCCAAGCTGATTTTTAAATAGGGAGTTTGCAGTCGAATTCTTGCCGCCACAGCTACTTTTCCATTGTTTAATGAACCCTGTTATCTGTGAGGAGAACTGAACACTTCTACTAGTACTTTTGAATAGAAGAATTTCAGTTCTTTCAGACGACATATTAATTAAAATATTTACTGATCAATTTATAGGAATAATATTGATTCCTATAAATGAGAATATTCAATCAGAACTGACGAATTCAGTACTAACCGCATTGCACGATAACAAAACGAAGCACAGCTACACAATTCGACACTGCTGACTCTACCTTGATTGACAATTGATTGTCAATTTGTTGTTAATCACCATTGGCAATTGCCACAACTGAAACAATGAAATTCGCGTGGTGCGAACTTTTACCCCACCCTACTCTACAAAGTTGCAATTTCCCGTGTAAATATCAGCGACAGTTATGGTGTCCTCGATTCCGTCCCTCGCTCGCTTTTACCTTCGGAATCTGCGGTTACGATAACGAGAGCCGCCTGTATCGAGCGTGTTCGCATGCAGATTCGCGACGGCGATCGCCAGCCTCGCGGAGAACCGGCGAGTTTTTCTCAAAATGCTGAATAAAGAGTAAAATTTAAGTGGGCCCCGAAGTGACGGCGCGCGCCAAGGACAAGCATCCCGAGGACATCGCCTCTAATTAATCCGACTTTACGCGGCGCGGCGTTCTCGCGTAAACGGAGAGAGCCAGGCCCCTTTGACATCTTCGACTTCTCTTATTTTCGGTTTCGTCTATCCGAGCGTCCACGGCGGGGCTAAACTCTCCGCTGCTTACTTTATCCCCCGCACAACTATCCGTTAAAAGAAGCACGCTATGCAGCTCCATAATTGGTGCTTACAGCTAATAGCCCATTGTCTACCATAAAGAACCGGGGGAAAAAATGTTTCATTTATCCGAGACGGTTTTCAAAGGCACCATCGGAAGAAACACGGACGCGGACGATCGCGTTTCGGAATACAATACGAAGTGCGCTCTCGTCCCACATTAAGCATTCGTTGATCGGCTTTAAGGAGGCATCAAATTATACCGACGATAAATTCCTCCCCGTTGCCCGTGGCCAAGCGTCTATCACTCCGCGGGTAGACAAAGATGGTACACGATCTGCCGCGACCGAACCGATGATTAATATCTCGTATCACGAATAAAATAACCCTTTATTCCCCTGGCGCTGGTCGCTTAATAACACCGAGAGTAACAATCAGAGTTGAAGACCTATAAGCTACGCGAAGCTAGTTCGAACCGCGCAGAGTTCTACGCCTCGGATCGAGACGCTGAATATCGATGAAAGCCGAGCCACCCGATAACAATGAAAGAAGAAGAACGAGACCGAAGGAGAAGGCTGGCGAGGCAGAGTCACGTTGGTACGCACCTTGACCGCGAGACTCAGATCCCAGATCGAAGGCACGCTGCCGCGGCGTTGATCGATGCAGCCCGTCCCGCTGGATGGGTCATCACACTTCCGGTGGCTAGCAGTCGGAGGATCCACAGAAAATGCTTTTCGACGAACGGTAGGCGCGCACCAGTCACGAATAACCGAATAGACGAAGGGTACCGTGGAACCGACGAAGGGAGGACGGTCCTGGGCGCCGTGTTTCACTGGACGGCGCGTCAACCAGCCAGCAATCAGGACGGTGCTGGTGCCGTGCACTGTGACATGTCAGGTGGCGAATTTCGTCTGGCGCGGGGCGGAACGCGCGACGGCAACGGAAGCTCGCCGGGACTTGAACTGACCGCGCAGCGTGGAACGACGCGGAGGAAGGAAGTCGGGATCGGCGATCGATGACACCGGCGGGATTAGAAGCGGAGAGCGGAACGTGTCAGGAGCAGAAGCGGAGGAAGGAGAGAAGTGGATGGATCCCAGCCGCGCTGGAGAGAGCGGGGCACGCCGGATCAGGGCAGTGGCTTCGCTCGGATCAGACTGAGCCGAGTCAACCGAAGGATCCAAGATATGCCTTTACCTTGCGCGCCTTCCTTTCCTTTCCTTCACCTTTCCTTCGCCGCGAGCTCCGTCTCCGTTCCGCCCGAGGGACGTCCCGTGCTGTTCACTCTGTTAATCGTGATAGCGTGGACAGTGACGTAGCTCGGCCTGGGCCTTCGGCTACGTGCCCAAGGCGAAAATTCTGGCGCGTCACGCGATTGTCCGAAACGTCGTTTCCAACGCGCTCGCTGGAGTAGGCACGTTTACGCTTCATTCTTGGGGGCCGGAATCACATCAATTCTAGAAAGTTCTAGCGAATATTTTTTTTAATTCGCGGAAGACCTGCGACCTCTTGGAGCAACGACTCAGTTCATATAAATATTCTTATTTAAATAATAGAATAATTGAAAAATTTCTGGAAACTATCAAAAAAATACGTGGCACACGAGGAAGTCCAATGAAACTGTTTCTAATACAATCTAAATGTAATAAGTTCGAATTAAGATTTAAATAAAGTAAAGAATATAACGATATATTATTATTGCATATGTTTGGAATAAGTATTCCAAAGTTACAGTCTTTCTGAGCTGTACCCCCCCGAAGAACTCGACATGCAGAAATCACCGTGCAACACAATAACCATCCAATTTCGTTTTCATTTACAGAAAGGAAAAGTGCCAAGCGACAAATAATTAATTTCTCATAGTACTACGGTAATGAGCATTGCTAAGTTAATTTTCCGCGCAGCAAAGAATCGAGTTGAATCGGCCGCCCTTTTGTCGCAAGGCAACCGAATCTAACGCCACGGCCCTGCGTGTAAGCGCAGCATAGCGAAGCGTCTGTCCCTCTCTCAACCGCTACTCACCTTCCTCCGTTGAGGACCTCAGCCTCGTGCTCGCCATTCTTCCTAATACTTTGGTACACGCCACAGAGAAAGAAGCCTCGTAAAAAGGTGCTGGCTCCATAATGTCCACGCGATCAACTCGACTTCCTAAAAATAAAGGGAACACACGACATAAATAAAAAAAAAAGGGGGGCGAGAGAGGGGCACCCCTTTGAATCGTCTTTCGTTTGGGCATTAAGCCACTTTCCTGAATGACACGCCGCCGCGCCCTTCTCGAAGGGTTTTTATTCTCGAATTACGAGTGACGGGGGGGGAATAGGGAAACCGGGCAATTTATTTGGCCAGAGAAAAGAAGTAAATCGACGCGAGAGCGCTCTATTTAAAACAGGTGTTACGGGTGCGTGTTTCAACGGGCAACTGTGGCGCTTTCAAACGGTAATCTTTTCGCAGAGCATCGCGACAATTTAGTGCTTTGAATGCCAATGACGTTTATTCGCAGATTTCTGCAAGCCTTTCTCGTAACACGCGTGGAATATTGTAATAAGTAAGTGTTATGAATAAAATCGTACTTCTTTCATTCATAATGGCCTCATTAACGAAAACGTCACCGTAATGGTAATATCTGACAGTTGGATCTTAACTGACGAACTTATTAACTGATCACTACGTGCTAGAGGCGATAATCTGTTAAAAGTTTTATTCAATAAAGAGATGGGAGCTTTAATTAACGCGTAAAGTCTGTGTGTTTTACGGTTAAGGAAATAATTCGTTATAGGTTCATACTTTTTCGCGCGGAAACACTTGTAAATAATCCTACCTCGTTAAAGAGTTGTCGATCCAATATGGCGTTGGAATTTATGCATTGAAATCGACGACTGCTTAGAGCCCTCTGGCGGCAAAAACAAAACGCATCGCGTCGTCAATTCGAGAGTGCTGCCCTCCTCCAGGCTGTGGCATAATTATAAATGTCTCTATCGATAATAATAATAATCTGACTAAATTTACATTTCGCAAATACATAATGGCGTTAAATGTTTCAAAATAATCCAAGGAACGAATACCCTGGAAGTATCGTTCGAATATTTTTAAAAATAACACTACCTCACCGCCGTACGGAACTCCGTTATACAATGGGGGAAAGTCTCGAGGAATCTAGTACTTTCTTGCGTACTATTGCCAACCATGCCTTACTAAACTTGTGTATTTTGCGAAGGTTACGACGTGGTTCCTGCAACTTTATGTTTTGATACTTTTGTGCCGTTGACGTGTGTAGTTTTGCCGGAATATGCAGTGTTCGTAACGTTAAAAAAGTGTGCCGAGATACGACCTGCGGAATACATTCAGCGATCAACTGTCGACGTGTAAAATGGCGTGGTTCGGTGACGGGCTGCCTAGCTTGTCGAATTTAAAGGGGCAATTAACGAACTTTACGAAGGAGATGATGTCGGAGGGGATCGTAGAGGAAGTAGGTGCGTATGATGTCCCCTAAATCACCGTACGATGAACGCCAAGTGTTTCTTGTTTTGACGTAACGTGGGAGGTTACTGACGACTGTCAACATAAGGGACTGTTTTACCAAGCGAGTCCATAAAATGGCGGGAAGTTCAAATCGAACGAGCCTATTTAAAGTTAGAAGCCAAAGTTTTACCGGCTCAACTGTGTACAAATAATCTTTCGAATTACGAATAATTACTAATGATTAAATGTGAATGATTTTTCAAATTAATCATTGCTCCACAGACGAACGATCGAGAGCGTTAAACGAAGCGAACGAAAAGTGCGTAGAATTGCAAGAGTTACTCAACTCGAAAGACGCCGAGGTGAGTAGAATTTTAATCCTCGAAATCCATATGAATAAGTTATCGGCATCCACGCTTATCTGTAGTAACCTTTTGTTATCAAAATGTCGCGATAGCTAGCACGTATGTGTCATATTAATTACAAAGGCAAACTTACTGTCATTACGGATGAATAATTACGAAAATACGTCAATTTGGTTTTACTCTCCTGCGTTTAAATGAGGTTACAGAATTAATGACACTCCTGTAATCGCGTATCCAAAGTGTATTGCAAATCCTTGGCACCCACGCAGATGTCGACTACGTTGATAAGGACAGGGTTACCCTGCGGTTAGAAATCGTTCTAACAGATGTTGCTTTCCGTAATAAACGGGATTGAGTGTAATGTACACACGTTTAACTTATCTCGCCTGACACCAACCCCGAATCCTTTCAACCCTCGGCAAGGACCGATACGAAGCCATCCTTAGCCAAACCGATCAATCGCACGTTTCGTGTGATAAAGTTCTATCGTTTCAAACATATTTTTCGTCGTGCCGCGTTATCTAATAAACACACGACTTTGTTGAGAAAAAAAAAACAATAAAAGAAATTCATAAAATCTATAGTTTAGGACACAGAGAGTTTTAGTATTACGTAGTCTTTCGGTTTATTAGCTTTCTTCGTCTTCGTTAGAAATCCATTTAGGAGAGGCCTTAAATATTTCATTCCGTCGACAATTGTAGCATTTCTTTCACGAAATATTACTCGTCGGAACGACCTTCGTACGCGCAATCGTTCCACCGTGCAAAAATAGTTCTGCGAGAGGCGGAAGGGAGAAAACGCTCGGAGGGGGTCATTGAAGTCTGCACGGTCACGTCGTTCCGGTTTGTTATCGCGAACAATTTGTGGAAGCATAAGAGAGCGAAAGCGTGCGCCACGTTTGTTCGTGCTTTTGTGGTAAACCTGAGGACCATACCCTCTGTTGTTCTAGGAACCGATAGATAGCGGTATCAAAGCCTTTGGTCTACATTAACAATGCTTATGCGCCGTCCCCTGTGTCCCTTAGAGATGCATATAACGTTACAGTGTTAATGCACCCGATCCTCATCGACATTTACCGAGGGCTAGGTGTGTCCGTTGAAAATACGAGCATTCGAAAATCGTTATATTAATTACAAGCAGTGGCGCACTCAGGGGGGGGGGGGCAGGGGGCCTCGGCCCCCCCCCCCCAAAAAAATGAGAAAAAAGGAAAAAGTTTCCTTAGGAGAAACCTAACTACTTTAAGAGAAATTAAAAAACTGAAGTGATTCAAGAGCTTTGTAAAACGAAAAGAAAACTAGATTTTATACTTTAAATAAATGTTTATAACCACCTAATGAATTTTATTGAATTTGTATTAAGAATATGTTTAGCCGTTCAACTCGGCCCCCCCCCCCCCAAAATTAAATCCTGAGTGCGCCACTGATTACAAGCTATTATATTCAAAATATTTTCCCCCAAAAAAAGGAAAGGAAGAAGAAAAGGGAACGAGGCATTCGTACTCGTGACCACAGGCCACAGATGTCCAGTTACAAGCTTGCAAATTGATACTTTTAAAGTAATTTCGCTATTTCTGTTCCAGTAATGCAAGTGTCATATTTACTTTTTTTACAAATGCTATACGGAAGATAGAGAATCGCTAATTATGTCAAATACTCTTATCGTCCTTTGCATTTCTGTTTTTAGCATACAATTGTTTTCAAGTCATTTCTTCTTATCGTGCTGTACTAGAGCAACTTTGCACGTGCGCAGTTACCGACGAGCCTTACCAATGCAAAGTGTTTGAGAAACGAAGGGAAATGAAAGGAAGCTATTTCAATCATTATAAATTTCTTATATACGAAGGGTTGGTGGGAAATACCTTAAAAGCAAAAATTCTAGAATCCGTGAGTAAAGTCCTCCAAGAATGTTCATTGTAATTGACGAGCCAGTGACCCCTTGCAATTAATGATAGATTGTCTTTGCCATTGTAATTAACGAGACGGTTAATTTCCTCGAGAGTGCACGGGTTTAATAATTAAACAATTATTTCCACGTTCCTCATTAGTAGTTGTATAGGATTCTTTACTAGAAATCAATTGAACATGTAAAATGTAAGAGGAAAATATTTAATCCACTCCATTCGTCAGGAATGAAAATCCCTTTAACCCCTTAGCGATGCACCCTAATTAAACTTTCCGCATTCGTTCGTATTTTCAAAAACTCCTCCCTCAGAAGAATGTTCGAAAGCCTGTTTTATATTAGAAATTATCGACCACAGACTTATAACGACTGGAATCGTTTCGCTTTCATTGCTCCCAACGGCTGTTTAAGATGGTGTGGCATAGGTGGTATAACGTTTGGAGAAGGGGAAGGGCGGTTATCGCAGCGCAAACCTGAGATAAGGAAGGCAAACAGAAACGCGCATCGTATGGTCCCTATACCCACAGCGTACCACCGGACTTCCTTCTGATTATGGTTACCAATATTTAAGTCCGTAGCGTGATTACTGCCTTCCCCATGTCAGCGCTCTTTTCCCGTTCTCGTTCCCTCCTTTTTTCCCTCTTTTTTTTTTTACTTTCTTCGCCCCACGAGATACCGATTTTCGTCGCGGTTTCAACAAGAACACCGACGGGAATTCCACGAATTCCATCGGCGCAATCGTGACTATCGGAAGAGCAATTTGAACAGCTTAACCGAAGCTTCCAAAATCCTCGAAAGTTCCTCGCGTCATTAGTGGAAAGATTCAACTGCGATAGGGCATGAATTTTTTTTTTATTATGCAATTAAGCTATCGCCCAGGGAGCCTCCACTTAATCTGAAATTGTTTAGAGTGATCTGTTTAAGCGGTTATTCTAACGACCCACGGGTGATATTAATCAGTTTTATTGTCGCATAGATTTCACTCCTGCGCCGGCAAAACTGCGAGCTTCAGAAGACCGTCGTTGAACTGAACGCGAAGTCGAAGGAATCGGTAAGTTTACGAGACTTTTAATTTTCTATTAATGACGCCCAATGTCATGGAAATAAGGGAAACTGAAAATGGTGTCTGGTTTTTATCGAGAGCTGAATATTCAGTGCTTCTATGCGTGGTGTTTGCTTGGTCAAGAGTAAATGGTGTCGAAACGTTAATTGACGTGTAATTAATACAGCGACGATATTCAACGAAAGGAATTATGTATAAGTATGTAGATTTCCTTCCAATGTAATTAACCGCTCACAATTGGTTCACTTTCATAGCCTGCACAGTGTATCTGCTGAGCAGCAGCTGATGTGGCAGATACAAAAGTGCTAAACACGTCTCGCCTCTTCGTGTTTCACTCGTGGCCCTTCCGACACTTCCACACTGTGTCTTCAGTAATGTACAACTCTTAAAACCTCGCTAACACGCTTGTGCTGCTCCAAAATAATCTTCCAACTCGAGCATTAAGAAACGCAGCCCTTTGGTGCACAGGATGATGATTTATCCGAGTTTCTTTCGCGACGATTTTCATACAATTCGATTTCTGATAGCGTATAATATCAAGTTTTCTAACATTTTTATAATCGATGATTCGAGAAGAACAACTCCACATTGATACTATAGGACTTTTAAGCAGTTTGTTTGATCGAAAATTGTTTCACAGTCTTCTAATACTAAACGTGCTTTTATCGCTATGCAGTGGATCAATTATATTTTTTCTATTTGCAATGAAAATAGAGGGATACGTGTACGGAAGATTTGCGATGTGGAAAGTGTAGTAAACCGGGAGCACACAATTGTTTTCAGTACGACAGTGTGATATACTAATAATTAGCAACGTTAGATAAGGTTATACCTTAGCAATGAGAGCGAGGACTTCGGATAATTGCTGTACACTTATCGTTAAAAAACTGATACGTGAACTGGAAATATAATAATGCAAAGAAAGGTGTTATATATGCCACATAGAAAACTATAAATATGGAAAAACCTTAAACGCATACGTGAGGCGTTTAAAAGAACACATTTAAATATCTTCGGTGCTTTTGAATACAGGATAATATTGTTAAGGATAAAGTTATGGTATGGTTTGAGAAAGTAGCAAACTAAAATCCTTTGATATTAAATTTAATGGTGCTTAATGACAGAAACAATTTTACCATTTTCGCAGGGCAGTAGATAATGATAAGATATCTTGAAACAAAACGATGAAAACAGTATTTATTTATTTCCCTGAAGTCTATAAGAACTTGGAGGAAATATACCAGTCGATTCTAAGGGACTTTGAATCTTTCAACAAAATGTCCCTTTATTCCACTCATAAATTTGTAAAATTGAAGGAAAATCAGTTGAAATCATAAATTTGTAAAAATGAAGGAAAATCAGTTGAAATCATAAATTTGTAAAAATGAAGGAAAATCAGTTGAAATCACTGATCCCACCGCCACGATTCGTGATAAATATTCGTTTTTTCTCACTCCGCAACGAATGAAAGATTGTGACGCAATAGTCAGTGGATTCTACGTGTTTTTTCGTGCAGCTGTTAGTCTCGTAGCATTTCGTACCGAGTTCACAGCGAACGGTAGAGTTCCCTGAACTTTATGGCGACCGCGTATGCAGAAACGGCTCATACGACGCGTAGCGCACGCTCTGCGAAATGAAAAAAAAAAACGAAAGAGGAAGAAAAAATCCAACAATAAGCGCACCTTAAGGATTGGTTGCGGTCGCACGATCCATAAACCACGCAGCACCCTCCGTCGTCGCACAACTTTTACCTCCGTTAACATTCGAAAGACGATAACTCATTGTTAGGTCATCGCAATAATAATCCGCGATCGAGTGTCATTAAATTGCTGGCCGTGGTGCGTTATTAAGTTTCGAAAGTGACGCAAGCATTTATGCACGAACAGCAACTGCAGCCAGAATGAAGAATAGCTTCACTGCTCACCATCGCTTTCCTACGAGCTTGGAATTCTTAGTATTTTGCCTTGCTTTCGCGTGAAACATAGCTCGAATGACACGTGAGTATAAAATTGCTTATATCATGATTTCCAACGTAAGACATTCTTTCCTTAGTGTATTCACTGAATGCCACTCCATCGGAGTTCTCTTTTGTGGAAATTTATTGAAATTTGTGTAGGTAATGGATGATCGTTCGAGAACGTGAATAATTAAAGATTAGGAGTTTGAGTTTTCCAGGGGAAAAATTGGAGCGTTTTCAGGGCTGGCCACAGGGGGCGGGGGTGCAGCGGGTGCAAGGCACTCGTGCCCCGGGCTGTACAGGGACCCAAGAAAAAAGATGACTGAAGAAAATAGAAAATAAAACAGAAAAAATGAGAACGAAATTTTTCTGTTTGATTAAAATTAAGAAAAAATAAATTGGAACATGATCTAATATTATTAATGATATGGCAATAAAGAAGTCATATATTTAAATATGTTAATGGCTATTTGTTTATTTCTCTTATTTTTTATTTTATTCTGTTTATTATTGTTATTATTATCCTCTTTTGTGATTTCGTTCTGTGGAAAGATATTATGCTTTTTCTGCCTGTGAGAAATTCGTTGGGACCTGAAAATATTTCTTGCACCCGGCCCCCTTTATACAGAAGGGCGGCCCTGAACACTGGAATATTTTCTTCCAGTTGGAACCTAGGAACCGTCTATCAATGGCGACGTATCATAGAACTAAATGTTTAAAAACCGTGGAGAACGCGACAATTTTCAGGGCAGACTTCACCCCTTCAAAGTGAATTTCCGCAACAAATTGCTCCTTGCATACTCGAATATGCTACATTCGTACAAGGTTTCGTTAAAATTAGAATTTTCGGATTAGGAATATTTCCTTGTTAGACATTCTGCTAAACAACGAAAACATGCAAACGAACTTATTACACGCCCTAAGAATCCAATCAACACACCAACTTATTATAGCCGTACCGTTAAGAAACTAAGTAGTTCTTGATAAGTCACGAAATAAATCGTTATTTTAAGTTCTTGTAAATGATTATTTTAAATCATTTCTAAAATAAAAATGAACATAACCAAAATGACAAATACAAAGAAAATGAGCTCTTATAAAAAGTATAGCGAAGAAGATTTAAAATAAACTCTACTAGAGAATATAAATCATAATAAATTATCTGTACGCGTTGTCATCATGTTCCTTACGTGATGAAAAATTAGTTGCCATGTATTTTAGATGATCAAACCTTAGTTCCCAGTCACCTTATTATTCCATACCTTATAAATAATTAAATTATACTTATATCCAAATTTTTTAAAATTTTTTCTTAAAGTTGAAACATACATTTATCGTTTAGTATCAAATAAGTCTGTGATTTAGGGTTTTATTACGTTAAAAAAAGAATATTAAAGCGGGAAGCCCTCTAAATGAATCGGAAACTAAGTAGTTCTTTAACGGTAATAATCGGAGCGATATGCAAACTGAAACCACCGGGTAGCATTCTCATAATCTCCCGAAGACGATAATACCGTCCCAACACCCCCATAAAACTACCCGAACCAGGAGACCATTCTAAACCCGAATACCCGATAATTTGGAGCCACACCTGCATCCTTGCGAAGCAAAAAAAGATTCATGAATCCTCGCGCCAATCGGGAAGTACATATCAGGATCAAGAAAAAAAAAAATGTCGACGAAGGAAATAGGCGGAAAGGCCAGTTCGAGGCTGTGCCGTGTACCGTGATAGGAAACGTTCGCTAGGAATGCGAGATAAGCCGATAACCACAGCCTCGCATTTTATTTCATATCTTGGGCCAACAAAGGATCGGTCCAACCTCCGTCACCCGTCATCGTGAGCGCAGGTCGAGGAGAAGGAGCCTTCCTTCGCTTTTCCCTCGCCTTTTGTACACCGCTTTCCGGATTCGTTTCGGCGGCCCCACGAATTAAAAACACGCGTCGCCCAGCGCGGAACACATGCGTCGCCGACACGGCTGATCAGGGGACATTGTGGCATTCACGAGCCTCTGCACCACCGGATGTGGCCGGTGACCTCCGCCACCTCGGCTTTTAATAACTAATCAGGTGTTGGAGCTCCGTGTCGCTTCGATCGCGCACGGTAGACGGGCGACGGGGAAAAATTGGTGACAGTGACTCATCCCTCGTCAACGACGCCCGCTGCCTAAGTGCCGTCGTTTTCGATTACGGGTCCTTGGTGTGAATCGTTGCTAATGCATCGAAAATTACGTAGTGCATTTACCAGCCACAACATTTTATGCGTTTCGAGTAATGGGGTATCACCATGCCTTGAAGTTGTGTTCTGTTCCTATCGTCTATTCCAAACTTGACTTGAAGAGTCCCTGTAGAAAACACTAAGTGCCAAAGTTAAAACAAAAATATATCGGAAAATGTTATACGTAAAAAACAGTTTTTGAAAATTTGGAGGGTAACCTCTACAAGCAAAAAAAAAATAGAAATATTTCTGATGCATTTGGGTTATTGTATTCTTAACTATATACAGTCGGGGACAAAATTATGTGGACACTTTTAAAATCGTATTACTTGTTCAAAATTGGTCCGAACAACTTGAGTTTTTTTGAGAAGCTAGAAGGATTAGTTTGCTAAGTGACGTGTTTCGTAATTTTGAAAAAAGTTGCAATTGGTCGGAATAGCAAAAAAAATAGGAAAGATCATTTTTTCAACTTTTTTGTCTGACCTCGGAATGAAAATTCAAAAAACCCGTTTGTAGATTTCAGTAAGTTATATACGTGCCTAAAATTTCATCAAAATCGGTTAACGTTGCTTTGAGCTATAAACGCTTAAATATCGCAGAATAAGGTCGAAAATCGCGGAAATTCACAGAAATCAGCGATTTTCGACCTTATTCTGCAATCTTTTATCATTTATAGCTCAAAGCAACGTTAACCAATTTTGATGAAAATTTAGGCACGTATATAACTTACTGAAATCTACAAACGGGTTTTTTGAATTTTCATTCCGAGGCCAGACAAAAAAGTTGAAAAAATGATCTTTCCTATTTTTTTTGCTATTCCGACCAATTGCAACTTTTTTCAAAATTACGAAACACGTCACTTAGCAAACTAATCCTTCTAGCTTCTCAAAAAAACTCAAGTTGTTCGGACCAATTTTGAACAAGTAATACGATTTTAAAACTGTCCACATAATTTTGTCCCCGACTGTATAGCAGTCGAAACAAATTATATTTCATAAATAATTTAAAATCAAGGTAGTTTTTTCTCTCTCCTGAAAAATTTCATTTTTGGCACTGGCAGTGTTTTCTACAAAGACTCTTCAATTTCTTTCCACGCGACTTTATTCTCCATCAACTGAATTTGTTTACGATGACTCCGTTCCAAGTGCTTCCCTGTTATGTAATTAGATGATCGCTGAAAGGTGATTACTCTTCTATATTCGACCACGTCTATTGATACATTTTACCGGCTCAATTTGTTAACCGTGACGTACTTTATCGTAGCCGTGCTCCTCCCACTCGGCTAAATATTAACTCAATAAGAGCACGTTAATTGCTACTCCACAATGCCATTTAAAGTTACAGTTAGCGGGTGCGTGTTTTGAAACGCTGCTCGATGTACAGCCTCGTTCGACAATAGCTTTGGAAAATCGAGCCAGTGGTCACTCGATCGTGAATAAAACCGTGATATTCGGTTTAGAGACTGATTATCGATTTTATTGTAATCAGTGGACCGATGGGAGGTAATCTGACCGCAGCGTATCGTAGATATCGTCCACCTGCCTCGGTGAAATTAGAAATTTTTATTATCACGGCAATGACAAAATACGGCTGCGAGATCTTCTGTATGTAAACACAATTGCTTTAGTAGTTTTAGTTGTTCACTTTAAACGCAGGAATCCTTGACTAATATAGTTTTTATATTGTTGAAAATTTAGTATCAAATGGACGTTATTCTTTGCTTCAAACGTTGCTTTACTTTTCTGCTTTTTCAAAAACAGTCTTCAGAAGAGAATCCAAAATTTCTATGTGAAATAGAAATCATTTCATGATTGAAATAGTGTAAATGTAAAACTCAAATTAGACAACATTCTTTTGTTATTCGACGAATTTTTGATAATTTCTAAAATCGAAAATTCATGGTACTTGAACTACAGGCAATAAAAATCTTGAAGTAATTCTTCCGAGAGCTTCCATTTTAAATTCCCTCCTTTTGACCTAAATGTACCCTTTCCAGCATATAAATAATAGAAATATAAAGAGAAGGATAAATTATCTCGCGTTAGACAGAAATGAAAACTCATAACCCTTGGCTTTAATCAGTGGCGATTGATTCAAACAAATCGACGACGTTATATCGCGCGACGGACTAAACGTATCGACCAGGTTCAGCTGGTGTGTATGTAATTATTATTGTTTCATTTTCGCTGATAACGCATTGGAACGTGATAGGCTGAGTAACAGGGGGTGCATAGTCTCCGGGGGTGATAGTGGCTATGACTACCCCCCGCCAATGGCTATAAATGTAGGCCGAGCAAGCATCCACTCTGCTTACGTGTCTGCTGCCACTCTGATCGTCCAATTAAGAATTTCACTAACAGGTCAGTACAGCACTCATTCTCAATATTAGTTTCATCTATTGATGCCGCAGCATCCACGTTGTCTTATTAATATAATTCATCTGAAATTCAACTAAGAAAGACTGAAGTAATTAGGAAATTTTGCGTACTATATTCATTTCCTTCAGCAGGAACAAACTCCAATAACCCTTTACCTTCGTTCAACATTCGCCAAAAGAACGACGTAGCTTAAAATCGAGGATCTCGTCCCAATTAATCTACCTATGCACAAAAATTGCAAGATATTCCCTAAAAAGTCTTTGTTGTGTACAATTGCTTTCCAGTTCACGAAACTCCGTCTCCCGTCAAACAGTCCTCTTTCGCCGAAAAAAAAAAAAGAAATTCCTCGTAGGTGGGCTGGGACTTACGAAAAACGGCGCGATGGTAAACGAGGGGCGAAGAGCCTGAAGAGGGCGATCCTCTGATTACCATAATGTCACCGGTAATGTACCTTTTCCACTCTGGTTTCCTTCAGCTGCGCCCGCAGCACGCGTTCGCATGGGGGCCCGATAAAAATGTCCTGTCGTTAACAGCGACGCGTTGTACATTCGTACACAAACATGTCCCAACGGAAAAGGCGGCAGCTAGCCTAATTACATTATTCATGACCGTGTCTGCGGCGCTTCTCGTCTGAATCGTGTGTTTTGCTCGAGAGACGCTGTTTCAAATGAATCTTCACGGGGCCCGGAAATTTCGTTCTTGAATCATCGCCCTCGAAGGTGGGACCGTAGTGTGTCTATCGCGAGTCCTCGATTCACGGAACTGTACTTCCGCGTAACCTCTTCCTATCAAAGTGTACACGATGTCGTAATTGTTTGGTGAAATTTTCGTCAAAAAAGGGACTCCTAGAATCTCGCAAACGGAGGCTCGTGATATTTGATAAATCGACAGCACGGTCGATGGATGTTTCATCGAGTCTGACGCAAACACGCGCCGCGTTTCATCGTCAACGTGGTAGCTGCGGTGTACCGAATGCTCATTGAATATACCCGAATGCACCTTCAAACCCCGGAGACTATAAAATATCGCGAAAAAAGTGAGCGACCATTGCAACCTTCGCTCTGGCATTTGCAACGAGCAACGGTACGAGTGCGTAACTATCGCAGCTGGTCGATTCAGTTGGTTATCGAAAAAAAGAAATTAATAAACATCGCACTAGACTTTCGAACGTTATCTGCATCGATATTGCTATTTTTTTTTTCCGCCGACGTACGCTGTGCCGGGCTTGCGCAATCCGAACGAGAATAGTATTTCGGTGCACTCTTATTGCACATTGCTTGCACTTGCACTGCTCCCGCCTAGATTCGCGATATATTTATTTGCAGTGCAAGTTTCATCGAACTCGAAATTCTGAGTAATTTGGAATTTTATATTACAAACGTCAAGGAGCCTTCCTTCAATTAGGTACGAATAATTTTGACGATTTCTTACTCCCTCCCTCCCCGTGTATAAGAATTCGTAAGATTTTATATTCCAAAACTCTTTCCCCTTCCCCCTCAGGAATATATTTTACGTAATATATTTTACATTACATTTTCTCAGCTATTAAAATTCTTTTAAAGCGATTATGTAGGTAATTCGTTTAGGTTATGATATTAAAATTCTTTTAAAGCGATTATATAGGTAATTCGTTTAGGGGGGGACACCACTGTAACGACCCGATTTCTTTGGTAACCCCCAGTAAGACAAATTCATCATCATCAACATGATATGTATCGCATAATAACAAATTTATGTTGGCGGCACGGGAAATACATGTAAAATTAGCGTGGCATTCAACGTGTTAACTTTAATTAATATCCTTGAAGGTATCCCGTGCCTCGTGGAGGAACTTTTACTAAAATCGTTAATATAGCAAAATCCTCCGAGTCCAGGCTATCAGTCACGCAGCATATTCACCAGTACTCGCGTGTGTGCATAGATAGGACAGTAATAGGAGGCAGCATGCGCGCGATATTACATGCGCGCGTCCCCGCGTGCTCGTCACACACAGAGAGCCATCCACGGCCCAGACCTATGCGCGCATCCATCGTCGATCGCTCGGATGCACTTGCGTTTGTCATCCCGTAACCCGCTAATAGAGACTGCATGGGGCGGTAGGCGTGCTGCCGTCCTATAAGCGCCAGCCAAATATCCCATCGCCGGATGCATTAATGCATCGGTATATCGGGTGGATGCGCGTCCATCGTGCAAAGACAAACTTCCCTCGATCGCCTGGCGAGCGTACAGGAGCGCGGCTGCGCGCTCGTAGATACCTTGACGTGACGTTTTCCAAGTAGCTGGCCGGATTTGAAAATATTTCTCTGGTTGCCGGTTCGCGAGCCAAACATCGCGGTGCTCGCGTTTCGTCAAATCACAAACAACACGGTGACTCTCGGCGCAAATTCTATGCACCATAAAAATCGTAATCGAAGCGAAGTTGATCCAAGTGACTGCGAGTTTACCTGCACGTGCACGCATGTCCCTCGGTGTGACTGTGCGTTTTTCTACCTACGGTCTCTCTCTCTCTCTCTCTTTCTCTCTCCCCCCGTGTCCCGGTCGGTTATGCGTTTTTCGTTTACACACGGCCCGGCTGTGTGCACCACCGTGCGTGCACAGGCGCACCGGCGAGGAGCCTACCTACTGCACGTAAGAAGGTACCCACACGGGTCAGCGGTGTGCATACGTAGTATCTTTGATATCTGCTCGGCTCTCCGCGTTCGGGGCCCCCGGTGCGAGCGAGCGTTTGTGTGTCAGCAGCGGTAGAACCGTGGCCTCTTGGTGCGTGTGCCCTCCTCTCCTCGGCGAGGGTTGCTAGGAGGTAGGAGGTGGAGTAGCCGCGAACGCACAGTCGCTTCTCGACGGTCGGACGGTGAACGTGGCCCGGCCGTCCCAACACGTGAACGGCCGCCTCTGCAGGGTACCAGAACACCACGCCGCGCCGCGCCGCAACCACTATGCTGCCCCTGGGCTTTCATGTGCTTCCACCCTCGAGAGGAATCCGCGGAGGAACCTGCACGTGGCACAAGCACCGCTCACACGAGTAAGAGAATCTATTGCTTTCTTCTTCTTTTCTTCCTTTTTTTTTTTTTTAAATATCGATGGTGGGTGTTGAAACGGAGGGTTTACTCTTCCGTCAGGGGGATCTCCCCTCGATCCTGCAAGGGAATACGATTCTCTTTTATTTCTGTATTCATTAAACGCTCGTTAGGGAAAAGAGCATCAGAAGCTCGCATCTACGTGATCGTCGGGCGAAAGGAGTTTAAGACGTGACTTATCTATTTGACAGAGGATTTGCAACTAATGCGCGGATTCAGAGCGCAGACGTGTGTGCATCGTACGTGCGCGCGCGTAGGAAACGGAGATATCGGATAGCCGATATTGTTTGCGCTCGATTAGAGAACGGATCGCAACGCGCTGTGATCATATCGTGCCGAGCCGTGTAATATTTGTAACATTCGATAAGATTCGAATTACATTGTCGCGCTGCGACGATCCCGCCGCGTTCGAGCCCGCTGCGAAGCGTGTGCAAAACGGAATGGCGTTGCGCTGACTCGCTGCACGCTGCAACCCGAGCCACGTCTCCGTTATTCCCTTCCTGAGCATATCGACGACACGATTCTCTGGATTGACATTCGTGCGACGACGTTCAAGCGCGATATTAAGTACTCCCAGATTGGAACCGTGCTATCGCGTTAACGCAAATTAACCGCGCGAGAAACTTCGTATAGCGGAGCGGGCCCGCGCAACAAGTTCCCAACGGAGCGCAATTTAAGTCCTTCTGAATTGAAAAACATTAAACAGAAGACTGTAATTTCCGGGAACACTTCGTCCATCCATCCAGTTTCGATTCCACCGATTTACATATAATATCCGTCGCAATTCTCTCGCCGAGGCGAGTCCTATTTAAATGACGAACAGGGAGTACCATTTAATTCTATGATTTGACGGCAAGAATCGCCGCGGTTGGTACCGATGTGTGCGGAGTTTCGAGGAGAAAAAGGAAGGTAGGAGAAAGAACCGCGGCTGAAAGGACACGCAGCCCTGGCGACGTTATTTATTCGAATGCAAATCGTCCCCGTTCGCAGCGGCGGTATTTTTACGGGTTTCGCTCTTAAACGCGCAATATTCTGAAAATCGCTTTCGAGGGCCGGTGGCCATTGTCGCGACCGTTGCTGCGCGCCACCAGCGTCGCGCTGAGGCTCGGAGCCCCTGCACCGCGCAAACATTACGAACAGGATTAACCATCGCTCTGCAAACAGCCCGGCGAAATGATTTTCCGTAAATGCGTTTCGAAATACTGTACGTTTGCCCGGGCAAACAGAAAGGCTTCCTGTGAACGCCCGCGCTCGCGTAATCGCGTCCCTGAACCCGTGTTTTCGCGGGCTTGCTCGCCGATTCGACGGTATTTATGTGCATCGTCCTAGGGGAAAAATATTAATCTAGTTGCTGCCGGGATGTTTGCTGATTTTTTTACTTTATATTTGGGTTATATTTTTACCTTCTTGTATTGGATAGAGTATGAGTTGGTGGCTCATAGAGAATTCTCCTGAGGAAATAGTAGGTTTGTTATTTAATAATGTTGACGAATTGATACTCTCCACCGTGTCATGAAATTTTGCTGAGGTACTTTGTTACTTGCTCTGTGTGAAGCTGATATGAATATCTAATGAAAGTAGGGTTGCCAACTTTTTCTCAAGAAGATGTACTTTACGGCCAAATGTGATAAAAAATATGGTACATTGTGAAAAAATATTGTAGTTTTCAGAGGAAAGTGGTATAAAATAAAACAACATCTTATTTTTTCAGACGTATCTTTTTTGTGCATTCTGCATTGTTAATTAACTTATAGTCTTTAACAAATATCTCAATGGTTTGTTTCCACTGAAAATCCAAATTAACATATATGAGGAGCTCATTTTTTATCAGAGTTGGACTCACTCTATTTCTCTCATTCAGCCACTTCGTATTCATTAAAGAAAAAGTCTCTCTGTAAAAGCTGAAGTGGCGGGAATAGAGAGACTGTATGAAATTATTTTACATAAATTTTGACAAACAGTGCATAGACAAAACTTTTTTTATATCCAGTTCACAAGTTTAAATTTTAAATTCGCAAATTAAACTTTTCATGTTACTATAGAATAAAGATATAGTAAAAATTGTTGAATATTATCGAAATATGGTATTTTTACATACTATATCTGTTTTTACCAGTATATAGTAGAACCATTATAGTTCGGTTGGCAACCCTACTTAGATGGAATATTAGTTAGTAGATTATCCAGAATTTTGCTGAGGGAAAAGTAGGTTTGTTATTTAATAATGTTGACGAATTGATATTCTATGCTCTGTAATGAAATTCTGCTCAAGTTCTTTGTTACTTGTGATGGTAGCTCTGAAGTAAGTTGAAATGAACATCTACTGAAAAGGAAATCGAGTGTCCACTGAAAATGAGAGCAAGCTCTGGCAATGAATTTCTGTCAGCTATCCAGCTGCAGTGCAAGAAGAGAAAAGATTCTGATTTTTCTTGAGTTCTTGACAGTATCTCCAGGATATACTGTCTGCCTTTGAGTTCCAGTGAATTCTCTGAGTAAATTTTACACACTTTCTTGATTAACCAGTTTCTTTCCTTCGAGAAAGTTATTCGTTCAGACTTGCAATTTTTATGACTTGTTGGTGGTTGGATAATTATTTTGGAAATTGTTGTCTATTTTAGAACGAGTTGTCACAGACAGTTTTATGTTATCGTAAAGTAGGATTGCTCATTCCATGATTAACAAAGTCTGATAGTTTGGCAAGCAGCTTTTGACGAACGATGTGCCATTCTGGGATGACACTTTGTTCAGCAAACAGTGATCATTCGAACTCGTATACAAGGCAAACATAAATTTTCTGAGAACCTACTCCAACTTCAGAATATGCACTTGCAAATTTTACTAAGACAGAGATCGAACGCTATACCAACCCACTTTACAAAATATATTACATAGCACTTATCATCCAATGTGTGCATGTGAAAATTGCACATAGAACGAACATGTTCCCTACAAATCAATTAATTGCAATTGAAACGCAAGTGAAGCTTCGTCCATAATTCAAGAGTCCTTGTAGAAATTACTGTAAGTGACTATAGTATTACCATTGGCACGTAGAGCATTTTCAGATAAATTTTTTTTCTTCAAATTTGACACTTACAGTGGACCTACAGGGACTCTTTAATTAGTGATTCAGAATGAAACGCTTTCAGCATAGATAGTGCTGATATGATTCAACTACTTTGTTACACACGAAAGTATTAATAAAACATTTTATAAAAAAGAGTCACCAGAACTCTAGCAACGACGAAAGGAAAATTGAATATTTTTTAGACAACCAGAGAAGTTGAGGAAAAAGAAACGAGCGCTCGTTGCACAGTAAAATGCAGCCACGCTATCGGTCAGATAGTACACGAAGGACGAATTCACATACGATTACATAACGAACCCGCGAAACACTCGGCCATATAGGTAGCCCCGATCCACGCGTTCATTAACGTCATTTTCGTTGTAAAAGTCACCGTTGCAGTATGATAAAATTCGCGGTGCAACCTTATCTCAGAGCCGCAATATACGCCGGTGCACCGGCACGTCCAACTTTTCCATTTTTTTCGCAACGCAGAATTTCCGTTTTCGAGACTGAAAATTCTGCAGGGCCGATCGAAATTAAAATCGAAAAGTGGGCTACCGATTAAGCGCGATGATTCACGCGATTCACATTAATCTAATCAAATTAAACAGAAATCGAAATAGCTGAATCCACCAAAGTGGGCGGAGGAATGAAGAAATTTGAAGTGAAATATTCGACTCTGCGATGATCGTGCTTGAGTCTCTTGGGCCCCTGCCTAGGAGGCCCTCAGGGCCTCATCTTAAAAAAAATCATGATTTTATCCAAATACTATATTTCTCCCCCCATAATTTTTATACCGCACGCGCGTAAATTTATTTCTAATTCTATTATGTATACCGGATGTCCCAGGATGTTTGCCAGCTGGGCCTTATTTCCTGAAATTCGTCACTGAGTCTATAGTTCCATCGTGAAGTATGAATCTAAAATTGTGATTAAAGTCTGCGTGTATCGTACGATCGACAGATTACCACGTTGCCTAATTTATCGGTGGTTTATATAGGCATTATTTTGATCGAAACGATACCAACGGCTGTTTGTCGCTCGATACCTATAGCCGATTCGTTATCTCGGGCCGCGCAATGAAAAAAGAATGGATCATTAATACTCGTTGAACGAGGAAGTCGGCGTGAACGCGATCGCGTCGCGAAATATCGGTTCCCTGTTTAATTCGAATATAAGAAACGGGACGAAGGTGGCGATAAGATGGACAAAAAGAAAGTACATAATTTGGATCGTGCCTGGATTTTCACTTCGACAGCGAAACGTTTACACTTCGATTGAACAGAAGAAAAAGACTACTAATTATAAACTGCGCCAGTGGTACGGAACACCGCGCATTACTGGCAGGTAATTAAATCGATCCTTGTACTTTAACCTTAGAGTCGGTTAGTTCTGAATCCTTGGTAACATGCAGTTTCACCTATTCGATATACGCGATCGGCTGATTTGCCTGTTTGAATAAGCAGTCTTAATAAGTCACGATAAGTCTTGATTAAGATATGAACTGGTTCTTTCGAGCGACGGAAATACCAGCGTTACAGAAATTTCATTTTTCTAGTTTCTAGAATTGTGGTGTTAATTTTTTAAGATTTATTAGAAAACTCTTTGCGATTCAAGGGAACTTCTTTCCTAATCAAAACTCTACGAAGATAATCACTGTTCTGCATTTGAGGCAGTACCTTTCAATTTAATAATAATAATTCAATGAATAAGTAAATACATAATAATAATACTTCGTTTTTATTATATCACAAAATTTACATCGCGTTAATTAAGCCACGATGGACGACGAATAATTTGATAGCTTTCTGGAAAAGAGAAACGAGTTCACTGGTCTAGCTTGTGCATTAATAGTGTTCGAAATCATTCCATTTACTTGGTATTATTTACTACAAGACGCTTCGAGCTACGTGCAGCTATTTTCCTCATAAAAGCTACAGGTAAAAGTAATTAAATTTTCGTGTTACTATCGAACATCGAGCTCCTTGCTTGAAATGTTTCTTCCCCTCATCGTATGTTTCCCTAGAAATTTCCAGGAGTGTTTTACCTGAAGAAACTACACGCTTTAGAAACGTCTGCGTTAGGATGGAAGATAAGAAAAATAGCCGCAAATATGCAAGCGTAATCAAGGTCTCTGTCCACCGACCTAGTTACGCAATACGAATTTCCAGGCTTACATCGTCCATCCTCCATTAGAAAATTCTTCGAGCTCAGTAGGATGATTTTCTTCTACTATGTTGCCTCACCCTGCTCTACTTGATAATCAGAAATTTTCATTACTTGCGGATACACAATTTGCGAAGATATTCTTCTGACTTTTCCTAACCATTCCCCCCATCGAATCACCATTTTCACTACCAATCATCGTGTTCTCCAAATACTGATCCCACATAAACAGATAATATTCATTCACAGTTGATTTGAGCCAGAGCAGAACAACAGCATTAATAACATACCGTATTAAAAAAATATTTTTAACAAAGCCAACCACTTATTTGGGTCGTCAGAAAATATTTCTCTGAACGAGGAAGGAATCCGATGAGTGGAACTGTTGAATGAAAAAGTGTGTTGAGCTAGCTCGCGCAATGAAAAAAACCGGAGAAACAGAAATATCCAGAAAGGAGCAAGCATAATCAAGGTCTCCGTCCAGCGATCCAGTTGCGCAATAGAAGCGACACGTGATTGTCGCGCTATGCGCCGCAGTTGCGAACGGTGGCAACGTAACGACGATCCGAGATTCTCAGATTTGGAGTAACGATAGGTGAGCGCAGAATTTCAGCGGTATCGTTTCCGTTCTTTAATTCAAGAAGCAACGATGCAACGCCTGTATGGCTGGCTTTTACGTAAGTAGCCGCGACGCGACGCCCCGTTTAACAGAACCGTGCGCAAAGTTCAGACGGTGCAAGAAAAAGGAGAAACGCCCCGACAGGCTGAAGTAAAACGATCTCCCTCCCTCCATGAATTTATCGAAGCCGTGGTAATTAATAAGCAAATGAAGTGCAACAAATAAAGGCCGATGCAAGAACTCGTACGAGTGGGAGAATTAAAAAATTCGACATAAGTAGATGCAGTGATGCACTGATGATTTAATCTTGGGCGGGGGGGGGGCGAGTTGAACGAAATTTTTTTTAAAACAAATTGAATGAAATTCATCAGGTGATTATGGGAATTTCTTTAAAGAATAAAATCCAGTTTTCTTTCTTTTTAACAAATCACTTAAATCGTGTTTACATTAATCCCTTTATTCCTTTTTTTCCACTGGGTGGATGAAAGAAATGTTGCATTCGTTTTAGGGGCACGAAACCTATCTTTTTGGGTTAATTGTGTAAAAGAGAATGTTTCCATATGGGGTCCATTGCGTTAGATTTGACTATTAGATTGTGTTTTTTGTATTCAACAGCCCTCTAGGGGTGAATAATGTCCGTTGCCACGAGGGAAGCATAGGGATGATTGTTTCATAAACGAAATAGAGTACAACAGTTATAGAAAACACTTTAACATTCCTTTAACTGGTAGAAATGCCAAGGATAATTCGACGGAGCGAATGATGATTAATTAAACATTTTCGAGGCACACGTTTAATAGACGAGGAAAGCGAGCGCGCACAGTCAGGAACGTGTTCCAGTGCTTTCGATGCTTATTGGACGCAGTAGCGCAGGGGAGAAACTGAGGCGTGAATTGAAACGCGCAGCCTGTGGAATGTTGTAAACTCGAGTAAATTAACACTGTGATATTTTCACTGACGAAAAAAGAACCGAGGGGGGAAAAAAAGTTGTGCCCCCACTATGTTACTTGTTCCGAGGTGCTGACGAGCGTTTCATCAACGTCGAGCAGGCTTAATGACATGTGACGGGATGCATGATTTTTCAGCTGTCATTGCGCCCTCAGATAACACTAATGCGCCATTATGTTGCACGTAATCCGAAGGGGGATCTAGCGACGCTGGCATTTAGCAGCATTGCAGAACAATGAGTAAGGGACAGGCAATTAAAACGTAAAATCTAGAGTGAACGCGACCAAATGGCAAAATTGATAGTAAAAAAACATATTTTTAAAAGCAAGCTTTTATTAAAATGTACTAAAAAGGAAAAAATAATTTCGATACCGGCCTAAATGTCTGCCTTATAAAAATTCCCTTAGGTAACCAGAAATAAAAGCGTGGAGCGTAAATATTGAAATGTCCTTTTTATATAAATATTTATAATGCAGTACTTGTTGCAGGAGTTTTTTTCCGACCAGTCTAATTCCTTAATTCGAAGTCTATCCTGAGGTCTAACCAGATTAAAAATCAAGACAACATCATGCCGTTCAGCAGTTAGTTTTCGTATAACATTTAATATTCAATATTTGCGCCCCACGCTTCTATTTCTAGGCACATGAGAGAATTCTTCGATTTTTTTCCCTTTTTAGTATCTACATTTTAATAGAAGCTTGTTTTTAAAATACAATTTTTTTACTATAAATTATTTAATGCTTCTCAATGAAAATATTGTATTGTCATCGGAACTTCGTATGGTTGCAAAGTTTCAAGTCGATCGGATATGGGGAAGTGGGTGAAAATTAGTTTACATTTCATCCTAACAAACTAACGAACTCACAAGTGAAGGTAAATAAAAGCTTGTAAAAACATCTAAGTATACGAATTAAAGAAACAGGAAGATTGTACTAGTATTATTTAGAATGAAAGAAATTAACACGTTATCTGCGGACTCTCACGGCCATTTACGGAGACATGGTAGAAAATTTTAATTCTTCAAAGAGTACTTAAAATCTTTTTCTACCAGTACCTATTGCTGAGTAAAAGGAAACTTCATAAGATCACGAAAAATTTGCATTGTGTACTTTCTACTTTTTATGTCGCAGGGAATCGTTTCCTTTTCAGTTAGGCCGCGAAACATGTCCCATCCTGTATGATTAATGGTCTCCACATGTCAGCCACGGAAATATTTGAACGTCGAAAGAATTCATATCCCCTTCGGGATTTCCCTTCGTTTTTCCTCGTCGTTCGGTTAAATGACAATCCGTCTTTGTTAATCGAATTCGTCTAAATTAATTAAACGCCGCGCTAGGCTCCCGTTGCATTAAACGAATTTAAAATCGCGGGTGGATAAGAAATTACACTCAACCGTTTGTTCGCTCCAGCGAATTAATTGGATCGATTGGAGCCAGCGGAGGACAGATTTCCTCGCCGCGGAAATTTCTAGTGCTGGAATCGGCGAAATGTTGCGGCAATTATTTCCGATTTCCGAGCGCGATGGTACCTTGGAATTCTCCTAAAGCCGCGACCCCACGTGTGCAACGAAGGATTGCTTCAAACATTTAAAAAGGATCGATTTTCGAAAATTAAACTGAATTTTACTACAGTTTCACCAGGTTCAAGTAAAGTAGATATTTCTAAAATCCACGTAGTTAAATATTTCATCAGTGAATTAATTCAGAGTATAACTTCAGAATCGACACGAATCTTTTTCATCGTTTCAATTACTTTAACATGGACGATAACTTTACAGTTATAGGGAAAGTGTGAGATAAATGTGTCCGACGTCGCGTGTCGCGCGTGTGGGACGGTGGCTTAAGGCTGTCGCGAACCGTGCCGCCAGGCCTCTCGTTGTTTGATCAACGGGTGCGTTAAACTTTCGTTTTCGCGCGAAGCTCGACGCAGCTGCACGCAGAAACATTTGTCCCCGGGGATCACGAATCAAATCGAGCCGCAGCTACGTTACAATTTCACCGTAGCGGAACAGAGAATGAAATTACCGATGTTACCGCGAACCGCAATGCGGCCTCATCTATCCAGCGATTTTTAGCCGCGGCGCCGCGTAATGCGCGGCCTGATTTGTCCATGGAAAGGTAAAGATCGATCGATCGCTATGTATAATTGATACTGGAGAAAGTATCCCACCGGTAAGCCTACATATATTTCGTTTTTACGAGGTACAATCTGCTAAAAAATATCATCTCAACAAGCATGCAATGAATACAGGAGCAAAAGTACACTAAATAAAAAATATGTAAATGCAAATGTACGTTATTAAAATTAATTAATACGCATTTATTAAGTGCATGGAGCTGGCAATTGTAGACTTAACCCAGTTTTAATGCATTATGAATAGGTGTTATGTATTTAAGTATGTACTTATGTAGTTTATAGTTGTTGGCACAACATTTTTTAGTCAACTGAGTAGTACATTTCGGGACGTTGAATAGACCAGATGTTCTAAATTGGATGTATCTGTACTGCATTTAACGTCACACGTACACTAATGAAGTACAGGCTATCGTTTAGTTGCAGCGTAAAGTTACTGATTCGTTTATTCATGGTTTTCCATGAAACCGATATGCGTTGCTTTATTTTCATGTGTAAATACGAGGAACTGATTGTCCTCCAATATTGGTTTCCAATAATAACAATAACATGCTGAAGCAAGCTATTGCAAATTTCTAACTCACTTGGACTGGAATTCTATGAATACTTCGATAAAAACTGATCCACTACTTCGAAATACGTACGTATTTTCTAAAACCAAATTAACACAAGAAAGTTATATTTTGTTTAGAAGCTCATGTGTATTATTTTTACACCGTGCCTGTCATACGAAATATTTTGTCTTCCAAATTTTATATGGAACTTGGAATTAACTACATTATACAAATTCAAGATAGTTGAAAGATATAATGAATTAGAATTATTCACAAAATATGTTAAGAGACAAATTCTCATGGGAGTTTGAAGGTTGGAGTTAGCGTAACATTCTTGCAAAGTTCTCGCTAACGACATTCGCGTCTCTGTAACTAGATTCCCGCGTCGGGGAAAGTTTAAAAAAAAAAAAAAACTGCGACGGGAGCGTTCTGGAACTTTTCAAGAATTTTCATCGTAAACACGGACTATCATCGACTTCGTAACATTTCTACGTGCGCTCGCGGACAATCGCTCGCGCTATTAACGGTGCTCAGGCTAAAACATTATTTTCCGATAATGAGGACGATTGCAAAACCCGTCAATATCGGTGACACATATTCCGTATGCACATTTATTAGCGGCTATGCCATCTACGTGGTATCGCTATCTAAACCGTTAGTAATTAAAAATTCAGTCGCGAGCGATACTCGTTATCTACGAAACCTTTAGATATGCTCTAGAATTTTTGGCCTTGACAAGCGTTATTCATTCTGCACACAAGAATGCATAAAATTGATAATAATAAAGTTGGAAGTATCTATTAGCGTTTCACATACAGTAGATATCTACGAGTGAAGCCAGTATATCACTATATCATAACGATGCTTAATGTTTAGTTGTCGTAGGAATCTATCGATTGCATTGAATTTTTTATTCGCCTCCTTTCAAATATTCAGTGGCAATATTCAATCGTTGAAGGAGAACTACATACATTCGTGTCTAGGAACGTGTTACTTAATGTTAAGGAAGAAATTAAAAAAAAAACAAATGCTTCGTCATTCTTGCAATATTAATCGTATCACGAATTAACCTCATTTAATTAAAATTTAATTACAATTCCTGTTCATTGAAATTTTGTTGTAATAAAAGCAATTTATTTTCTACCAATTTAAAGCTACTGGCAGTAGCTGTGAAACTGCAAAAATTAATCTTTTTCTGCACTCTGGAGTTCAGGCTGCAGCCCAAACCAATCAAATTAACATGGCATAGTCGATTCGTTTCCAACACGAATCTCATTACGAAATTTCAACCAATTTCTGACCGTACTTAATTATGTGTCAACGCAATGACGCAATAATGAATTATTACCTCCTGCAAGGTGTAACAGCAAATTCGTCGTGCACTTTGGCAACTTTGATACAACTCAATTCCGAATTGTAATACTGGGTCCTTTGTAAACGAGGTGTGTAATTCGTGGTGCCGCGGATTTTGCGCGATACATGTACTCTGAAACTATCGTCGAAGTTGAAACAATTGATCAAGATTACGATCAAGATATATTCAGAAGATAGAGTAACTTGTAGGTACTGTTATTGCCAGCAGTGCTATAGATTACCTAGAATTAAAATTATCTGACAATAGATGTCCTAGAATTCTCAAAATATCTCGTTTAAAACCAGATAGACACACCTACAAAATATGTAGGTATTTCAAAAGTACAGAACAACTTTCAAAAGATACAATGATAGATCTGTGAAGTTGGCACCACCAAGTGCAAATTTGTATAAAATAGAAACAGCCTTCGTTTGTCCACGTTTATCAAACCAAAATTTTCGTTTGTCCACCCCTCAAAAAACAATTATGACAATAATTCAGAATAAAATCTTGCAAGTTTCACTCTACCAACTGCCATCTTCCCTTTGTAAACAGTACTTTATTAATACTTTTTCCTTAAATGTAATAGGAGTTCAAACTGATAAGAACTTATTGCCACCCAGTTATAACTTTGTGGCAGAGTTGGGCAAAATGTAATCTAATTACAACTTACAAATTACGATTAAACTGTAATTGCGTAGTTGATTACACATTGTTTTCTGTAATAGTTAAGTTACCTTGTTGATAAAATTGTGGTCAACCATCTACATTAACGATTACAGAAAATAATGTGTAATCAACTACACAATTACAGTTTAATCGTAATTTGTAAGTTGTAATTAGATTACATTTTGCCCAACTCTGCTTTGTGGTCAAGCGATTTTAAAATAAAAATGTTGTAGATCAACATTCAGTGAATAGAGCAATTGTTATAGTTTATTAATCGTAAGATAGTCTAGCACTTTGTTTTCAAATGCCGAGCAGCCGGGCAATCTATGAAGCGCCTATAGATAATAAAAGAAAGTAAACTGTTCCGTTATCAGCCTCTATCGCTGTTTCTAGCGCCATTATTGGCACTGTGCGTTTTCACAGCATCACCTCGTACCATTTACTTTTCCATTCATACGAAGAGTGCAGTACATTTTTTTCGGCTCAGTGACGTAGACCAAAGATCAAGAACAACCGGTGAGACGGTCGTAACAGTGTCGCGAGTCGTGAAACGACGTTTGCATCTACAACATGCATTCAGATGCATTTTTTGCGCGCGAAGTTAAGAAACTGCCGTTCGTTATACTACTTTACAAACGTGTATGGCCAATAAACGTCACGTACCTATGTGAAAATACTGCGCGGGGTGATTAAGCATTCGTCACGTTCGACTAATCTGGCGTGAAACTTTATTGAGATAGCTACGTATGTATATACATAAACGAAATGGATATGTATGCTTGTTAGAGGGAAGAAATTAATATTCGAACAAGGCTTCTTTGAATTCTCATGAGAAATTCGATCCCTGCACGGCGAATATTTATAAGGTTCGTTGAAGGAAATGCTGCCAAGGATAGTCGAGGAACGTAATAGCTGAATTATAAAGGGGCTGAACCATATCACGAACGAGATAACCGTGTTAAAGCCAAAATATTTAAATGCATGATAAAGTGCTTGAAGAATTCTCTATACGAATCTGTTTTATCTGTTTTATTTTAATCAAACTTCCAGTTCTATGATTCCAATTTAATAGAACCTAGAAGATGTCTACGAAGAATCTTTCAAATACTATTTTCATAGTTTATAAAAAAAAAAGAAAAAAAGAAATGGAGAGAAATGATTTATTGCATAGCCGAAAAGAGTTCTTTAAAAGTCAATAGTCTTTTAGAAAATGGCGTTGATGTGAGCAATTTCTAATGAATTTTAAACTGTACAAAATGGAACTGTCGCAGCTCATCATCGTAACATAAATTTAGCGTAATACATTGTAAAAAATAAGTGCAGGGAAAAGCTGAATTCCTTTCACTACCAATTCCTTCTACCAAATATAATACAACGAGCAAACATCATTAGGTTATTAATAGCTACGCGTACAGATGATCAAATCTTACAAAATAATTCGTATTTCATCTCTAAAAAGAAACTTAGGTAGCCCCTTCTTACATCGAGGACCATTTGTTACGTTTCATCAGGTGCGACCGAACGCCGGTGTGAATTTTCAAGGCATCCTGTTCATTATTTAAGGTTTAAGGTTTTACGAATTCCGTGAAATGGAAGCAGAGTTTCTTTAAGGTCTTTCACACACGGGCTATGTGTATTTTCGGTGCTGTTATTTGCTGAGGAATTACGAAAGAAGAGAGACACTCGGCTCCGGAGACGAGAGAAGAAGCCGCTTTCCGGTATATCTCGTGGCTCGTGCAAGCAACTCGTCAGAGTTTCATCTTACCCCGGCTTCTTTTTAAACATCCTCGCGTCTCTGCGATACACATATGAGATTTTTCCGTTCGCTTTACGTGACGTGGGACACAATGCACGTGTCGAATGAGTAATACATTCTCTGAAAGGGCACAACCTTTTTCCACAACGTTAGGATGCGTCAGCGTGCACCTTATACTAGTGAAAATCCGCGTTCAGTCAAATGAAACACGTTGAAATCCTTCAGGATAAATCTGCATAGGCTGTTCCACAGACACGAGACGGAGTGTATCCTCGTAAGAATGAGAAACGCGAAGGAAATGTCGGAGCAACTTTAGTAGCTATTCATGTATCTATACAACGACCAAACATAACACAATTATTGTTAAACCCCAACCGTTTACTTAATTATTTCCTGCGAGGAAACTTTAATATAGTCAGTCACATCTACCGAACATCACGTTCAATGAAGATTAATTAAAATGACTTGCAAGGGAAGATCCCCGGGCAGGAAATTCAAAAAAATATAAAACTTTGGGGATATGTAGAGGATATATAGGTATGTATTACCCATTTTTGTTGCTTATCAAACTCACTCTAAGAGGGTGAAATTGGCCCCTGAAAATCCGGCTATTTTCCGATTTTGTTTTATAACTCGCGTACTGTAATGATAGAAATAAAGTTTTTAAACAAAAGTTACTTCTTTTAATTGGGAGTATCATTTGGCAAAAGTGATATGCGAGTTATAACACAAAATCTGAGAATAGCCGGGCCTTCAGGGTTCAATTTCACCCCTTTAGAGTAAATTTAAACAGCAAAAAAAAAGCATAATACATACCTATATATATGTTTCATAATTTTTTGAATTTCCTCTCGGGGATCTTACTTGTTAGTCAATTGTCATCGGTTTCGCGAATGTTTTCTGGCATTCTGTGAAAAGCACAGGAATAAAATACGATGACAGCCAGCTAAAGAGCGCCTCTTGAATTCGCTAACCTGATATTAAATTCACGCGTTAGCAGCGCGTTGAAACGGCGTCCGATCGCGCGCTCGCGAATCCAATTCCCTTATCTTCAGCAGCAGGAACGCGCTGAATGTTAACTTCTGGGTACCTAACACGAGACACGGGTGTATCTTTTCTGTCCTCGTCGGTAATATCCCGCGGTATCGCGAGGAGGGAACGAAGACGCTACTCGGAAAGACAAGAGGTGGTAGAAAACGAAGAGCAGGAAGAATGCGACGATGGGAAACGGCGAGTCTCGTCGCAAACACACTTGTCGCTTTGCTGACTAATCAGCGACGGTCTCTCCTAGCCTGCGATGCTCTATTCGCGATCGTGTGTCCTGAATGAAAATATCCCCTCGTCTGTTCGCGAACTTATGAAAGCGAGGAACGCTGCTTGGATAAAATGGAGGGGTGAGGTTGACGAAAGAAAGCTCAAGGTAGGAAATTAGGAATACTAGAAATTTTGCTATTATTTACTTTACTGCTGAAACAAGGGTGGGATAAAAGGTTACTATAAAATTGGAATCCACCAATGATAATTGTGTCAGTGTTTAGAATTTGTAAATTATATCGCTATTTGAGATGCAAAATACTAATTGTAGATGGATAATTAACTGGTTAATTTATAGATTGGATGAACCAAGTCTCTCTTAATTTTCTGAGCTTTGCAGATTTGCTTTTTAATGTTTCTTAAATTAGTAGCGGAATTCAATTATTGCAATTTATTTCACTGCGCGTACCGCACTTTGTCATTCAAAATAGATTTTCGTTCTATTGTCCTGACGCAGGCGAGATGATATTAGAATTCATAGATCACGCTACGCACAGTACTGTACGCGTGAACAGCATTTTAATTAAACAGCTTGATTCAGCCCGATCGATTCTTCAGAGCAGTGCAATTCCACTGATACGGATACTTTTACCCGTTATATCCGTTCTACAATACTTTAAAGCCAGCATTGGTTTTCGAAAATTACTCCGGCTCATCGAAGAGCATTTTTAATACCCTATCGTGTGACGCATAATTAACTCACATCCATTACCATACGCAATAAAACTTCGTGGTCTTTTAACCCCCGAGGAATCGAGAACGCGACTTGTTGTTTTGTTCACGTGGATGGCAATTCACGTACGAAATAAAATAGTGTAAAAAAAATCGCACTAGAAAACTAATCATAAATATTATATCTAACTAATAGCATCCAAGTAATTTGATACGATCTAAAATAATTATTGTCCACTTGATCGAATGGGAGTTTGTTCCATATATTCGGGAAATGAATTTTTACTTGCTATTTATGTTCGAGCTGAATTATCATACTTCAGTTAAGTATGAGAAAAGTGATTTGTCCATTCGTTTAAGACAATCACTCTTTGCCTACATTGTTTTATTTCTCTTTTGCCGGTATGGTTTACATTTATACGTTCTAATTGTGCTAATCTGTTTGCCCGTTTGCCTTTTCCCTTTTCGCAGCGCAACACACACGAGCATGCGAGGATTTTTTCAATAGGAAAGCAGCAACCCGCATTATACTCGTGTATAAACTCTTTCCATTTCGCAATCCGTTTTACGGCTATCCGTTCAATTTCAACGGTTTCACGGTTTTTACGACTTCTGCTGGGATTTTCTATATCAATACTCAGACAATGTAGTCTCTTTCGAGGTGGACAAAACACTCTTACCGAGGCCACGCCGTAAACAGTATTTTTACATAAATTTATATGCAGCCAAAGGACAGTATTCGCAATTTTCACGGAGTAACCATTCTCCACTTGAATAATGCATCAAACACTTAAACTTTCTATTCCCGTTCGTCATATTTACACGGTGCAGGGTGAATTTTTCACTATCTTGCATGTAGTAAGTCTTCGGGTATTCATGAAATTAGAGCGTCCAGGGTCCCAGGACTGTTTGCAACTTCGACTTTTTATTCGCCTCCTTCTTGTTTCTCTTATAACTTCCTTTCTCATCGTCGCACTTATCCAAAGTTTCGCGCGACAGTGCAGCTTCACGAACTCATTTGGAAACATAAAAAGTAGTTTTAGAATAGAAATATCCGTGGTGCACTCGAGACCGCAGTTAATATTTGCAGTGTGAACAATGCACCGAGTCCCTGAATGCTCGAACGTTCGTTATTCCTGATACCTGGAGTGACGTATCTAGGTGGAGGGAACGGAGAACCTTTGGTCACCCGTTTCTTATCGTGACCTCCTTCGTTGCTTGCCCGTTCGTTCGTTGGCAATTCCCTTTCTTTTCTTTTTTATCCGATATAATTGCCAAGTGCGATGTGCCTCGTCGTTTAACATACAGGTTTGAATTACTCAAACTGGACCGAGGCAAATCGAAAATTCCCGGAGCCTGTGAGTTGCGCGAGGATAATCGTAAGCAGTGCAAGGAACAAGGATGCTCCAGTGAACTTGTAAATCCCCCACCGATTAAGCTATACCTATAATGTATAGACACCTACACTTTTACGTGAAATAATCATTGCTATTAACGGGCCATTTAATTTTCAATTAGCTTTCTTTATGGTTGATACACCGAAGGGACCCTAACACTTTCAATTCATCGATTGGACTGAAATCGTAAGATTTCGATAGGAACGGCGTTAAACTCGCGAGGCTAGAAGACTGATAGAATGAGATCAAAAGAGGGTCTGTAAATTGAAATTATTAGGGGAGGATGGCGAAACAGCCATTTCAAAAAGGTGGACGCGCGTTGAGGATGGCCGAAGGATGAACTATGATCCCTGACAGCTCGTAGTTTTTATTTATCAGTCAGGTGAGGAATGGTCAGTGACGCAAGAGACACGGTGTAAACCGGAGGCGAAGTGCACGGTCTCTTCGTGAAACTTCTAACGATTAGTATACAGCTGGGGCAGAATGGGGAGGGTAGAATAATCGAACGAAGCATATAGTTAACGGAGTCTTTGGCCAAGGTCTGTACTAGAATGAGTATCGACTTATATGGAGCAAAGTCGAAAGAATTACTTATTACAATTTACAATGTAAGTTTACGTGCAATGTTCTACATGCAAAGCCTTTTAAAATCCTATTTTACACGTTCAACCAAAAGATAATTCTATCTTCAGTGTAACGACCATTTACGTTACATAATATAGTTCGTTTAATCCGTCAAGAAAGTAATTACAAAATGATTCACCAGCTCTCAGGAATGCAACGAGTTACTACCTGGCAATTATTATTTCCATAACTGTCGATTCTTATCTACCTTCGATTGTCGCGGGCTAATATAGGCTCGAATGTTATACGAACATGCTGGGAGCAAAGCACGTGGACACCCAGAGAAGGGGTTTTGATACAAGTTTTATTGCAGCCTGTGTTGATATAGCTCGCGCTAGAACATCGAGTAACATCTGCGTGCTCTTGACGTCAGCTGAAGCGCCTCGAATCGTTGATCCTCGGCTTAAAACCGTTCGAATGAAAATCTTACACAGAAACGTAATCGTTGGAAAGAATTTCCACTATCTATACTGCTGCCCACTATTTTATGCCCAACGGTCGCGCGAAAAGTTATTGAAGGTAACTATATTCATAACGAATCAATATTGATTCATATCAATAACGAAATTCATGCAAAGTAAATAGCTTTAAATTATCAATTTACGTGGGGTGTTACACAAAAGAACGTGGGGTGTGTTGTTTGAAATTTAAGAACTAGTAAACAAGTGGCAAACTTGATCGTCAAAAATGTGTGTAGCAATAAATTAGCCCTCGTTGTAAGTTTTCTAAAGTTGAATGTAAATTTCGTGTATTCAAATTGTTTTCTCTGTCTGATTTACTTCTTAATTTTTAAGAAAATTTGATATGCCTTTTCTTGGACATTTATGTTTCAATTGGCAAATGAAATAGACAGTTGCCTCTTTTCCATTGGCTGCCATGTGAATCAGGAACGGCAGATAAAGGTTCGGTATTAAAATATTCTTATGTAGTTTCTGCTCGTCCAGATTAGGATAAACCACATTTACACCAGTGCTGATAGGAATTTCCGTTCCCACGGGTGCTATCAGTACTGTATTACCTGTAGCATACGGTTCCAGCACGCCAGTTCGATAACGTGGCAAGTAATCATGTTCTTGTTGCAAATGCGTATACAGGAAACAGCCAGAAGCGTTGTATCTTCTCATGAATATTAATATTCCTTCGTATTGATGATTGATCGAGCGTACGGGGGTTGTTTGATAAATAATTCGCTCGATAAACGCTGGTAATTTGGGATATATTCACTTTGAATAGGTGTAACTTGAACTACAATCATTTCTAAATATACCACGCATTCATATAACTTGCTTGTGACTTACAATTAGTGATCATTATTCTGTAATTTCCTACGCCTCTAATAGCTTCACAGTTACAAGTTTAATAACAACACGGTATTTATCGAAAGTGCATTGTGGAAAAATTTAATCAAAATTCAAAAGTAAGTACGCTTGGAAATATAAAAAGTGGTTTTAGAATAGAAATATCCCATTCTATCTACCTCCAATAAATTTGAGTAAAAATGAGTGTAATTAATTAATTGGACGTATAGTATTCAGAGAGCTCTATAGTATGCTTTGTTCATTGTCTTTTCTGTGATAAATGATTGAATTTTAATTTACTGAATTGTATTGAAAGTGTAACAGGAAATTGAAACTGGTACCAGCTTCTCCAACGCTGCGATTGTAAAATAGTATATTTGCAGAATCAGTTTGGATGCATGCGTCCTTGCTACACGTGATTCACTCCCAGCACGGTGATCAATATCCATTTAATGGTACTCGAATGACTCGTCACCATGTTTGAAGTTTTGACGTCACCCATCTTAGCGAGAATATAATTAGTACTTAAAGGCCTCGAAGTACATAGATCCACAATCCATATAAAAACAAGGTTTAATCCTCCACGCTGGATATATCTCTTTAGGATCCTTCGACGCGCGATCTTGACTTATTTCTAAATCTATCTACGATCCTGATACATGATAGAAGTGTATCCGTTGTGATTAATTGAAGAACGAGATCGCGGAAGTGTATTTCCAACGAGGAAATCAACGAATCAAGACGCTTCAATACTCATTTTAGATTAGAATTAGTAACTTTAATATGATCCTAAAAAAACAATCAAAGGTCTTCGACTAGTTACCTTCAATAACGTCTTGAAACACACAAGAGTCATTTAATTTGAATCTCAATGAGCTTCCTGAACCTTGGTGAATTATCAGTTACGATGGGTACAGCGATATCTTACGAATGACTGAATTGAACATTTAATGAACGCTGTAAAACGAGGAATTATTCTGGATTTTCTAAAGAAAATATCTCGTCTAATCGTAAGCTACTCGAAATCGTGCGACGCGGCACCGAATTCTATTACGAGTCCCGTTTTAACTTGCCATGCAACAAGTTTCGCAAAACCATATCGTGATAACGTATTCATTTCCTCACGCTGATTATCAGCGACTCATTATCAAAGCGTATCAGCGCGCCTAGGAAGATGATGCAATTTCAAGAGGCGCTGTTTCACGACTACAAAGTATAACAGCAACTTCGAACCGCGGTTTGGTAAATTCTCTACAAATGTTGCAACTGATTTGCAGGATTTCCGCTGCGTCTGTAATGTAATCGGAAGTTGGTAGATTTAAATGACACTCGTCATATTTATTTAGAAGCAAAATTTCCCAGTGAAGTGAAAGACTTGAACGTAAGAGGAATAATATTTTAAGGATCCTGTGTTATAATATATTCCAACGAATGAAATGAAGAAGAGAAGCTGAACCGTTGAATGTTTCTGGTTTTATCTAAATCTCCGTGCAATTACTGAAATAACTGTAGACCATACGTTATCTCATTCCGTGTGAGAGGAAGAATTCACCGAATGATGCACTTGTAAAAGTTCTTAATCAAAAATACCATTTCCTTATCCGGAGATGCGATAAACACGTAGGCGTAACCAGACTGAAGCTCGAAAAACCCTGTAACGTATTTGGTACTGATAATTCACATGCAGTGCTTATCATATTCCGGATAACAGTGTTATTTTTCACGCTGCACCAAGAACAAAATGTTTGTTATTGAGATATTGAGAAACGAAAGATGTATGTACTTACTACACGAGAAGTACTTTTTATCAGTGTGCAATATATCCAGTTTACTAAACAATACACTATAAATTCATGTCTGCAGTTTGCATAGTCGTTCGTTAGTATCACATTATTATTCATAGATTATATGATCTTTTCTCTGTATTATGTTACTTTATTCGAAAGAAGTAGTGACTCATAATGTTGCCATTTTAATTCAGCCTGTCCCTAAGAACATGTGCATCTATAAATCCACATCATTGTGACTGTAACACCTGCGTGAAACACTGCAATGATAGATAGTAGCCACTTTTCTATCGTTTCTTTAATACACAGAGTAAGCAGATATCGGATACCTTAACGCTCCGATGGGAAACACAGGCAGACTTTTATCGTTATTACGCCAAGAATGTACACAGTTTGCCGGAATCGAAAAATTATTACTCTCCTTCTGCAGTAATGAAATAAAAAACGTGTTGCATCGACCAGCATTTTTCTCGTGCCAGGTACTTCGTGTGCATTTTAAAAACGGTTGTATAATTCTGTTACACTCTATTTCTCGCAGGAGAAATATTTTAAATTGTACAGTGAAGTCTGAACATTTAGAAACATTAAGAGCTTTCTTCTTCCAACTAAGATTTAAACAATTCCGATTGTTCTAAACTATTAGTTTACTAATTCAATTTTGCTAGCACCTCCTCATTGAATCAAAAATAGTTGAGAATGAGATTTCTTTCGTGGCATTTTCAGGGTTTGTACTCGTTCTGGCCAATTCTAATCGATTTGATTCGAGTGGAAACCGCTTAACAGAACCTTGCAGCAGAACGTGAACAATGGTCGCGAGTCAATCAAATCGCAATCTTGATCACTGATACTCTTTCCCTCTCTCTCGCTCTCTTTCTCTCCATGTAGCTTGTAATTTCGCGTGTAACACGTAGCAAGTGTCGCGAGATCGTATCGGGATAACACATTCATTTCCTTCGCTTTCATTTTTAAAACGATACACGCGAACCTTTTTAATGAATTGCACACAACTTCTTTCCAGCCAGATAAGGCTTTTAATTTCCATTCGCATGCCCCTAGTCGGAATCACACGGGTACTTCCTTTCAGCGAATAAACATATTCATTGCCATATCTCGCGTGTAATTGTCAAAAATCCCCTTTATTCAACTCACCGTGCTGGGGTAAATAAAGATATACGATTTCATTAAAAATAATAAGCACGCCCAGCTCGATATCCTATATTAATATCTACCTCGAAGCAACTTCTCTCTTTTATATTCCGTGTAAACGATAAGTAATCCTACATTCATCTTAATTTCGAATAGATATTTGCCCGATACCGTCAGCGTGGCTTGTCTGATTTTTGCACCAGCAATACTAAATATACTGCAGCGCACGATCGTTGCATATCTTCTGTTCGTACGAGACAAGTTTAATGGCAACCGTTTCGACTACACCTCGGTACAGGCATTGCGTACAGCGACAATTTGAATGCAATATCATTCAACGATTACCATTCTCCTTTCACACTAAAAGGAACGGCGGCTTCATTTAAAATTCAAAATGAAAACTTCAGCTCTCCGACAACGAAATGCTGGTCGTCGGGACCTATTAATACGACACACGGAAAACTGTATGCAAACACTTCCACTTGGCCCGAGAATACTCCAGGAAGAGGGCTCAGCGGCTCTCCTCCCGGGAAGTGGTCGGTTTTAGCTTCGATCGCCCCTAATTTTCCCTCGGCACGACAAACAAACAGCGGGCCCTCCGCCTATTTGAATTATCGCCTCGCGGGGCCGCCGCTCATGTAAATGCACCCTGGGCGGCGCGAAGGGCCGATCTTACCATACTAAAAAAATGTGTTAATCAGCCGCGGGAGGAGGGAGGCGGGGAAAGAGTAAACCGTAGGATCGATGCAAGCCGCTTTCACGGGATCGTTGCTTGTCGCATTAATTTATTTTGCTTTCGAACGACCCTGGGATCTCGAACCTTCTCCGTGGCTGTCCTAAGATATCGACTGTTCAAGGTAAGGTAAACGTATAAGCAGGCCGTAATGGAGGAAAGAAGGGAGCTTTTGTCGCTTGTCCGTATGCAAGTCAAACGATGCATTATTCCTTGACCTGACCTAACGGAGGCTCCTTTCATATTCATTAGAATTGCTCCCCTTTGGGCCACGAACGTCGCCCACATTCTTGCCGGCCCCTCACCTCGATTCTTTCTCTCCGACTGCCTCCATATTTACACCAGATCCTCGCACTTTAGGCAGCTCGGTAATTTTTGTTTAACCATGAAATGATGGGTACGGGTTCCATTTCGGCCCATCCTACAGTTCGAACTGTGCATGTCCCTGGGGAAATTAAACCTTTCGGATCATAATAAGATCAGAGGTTAAAGGGCTGTTCCTGTCTAGAGCCTATAAAAATAGACGATCTTTACGAATTAATTGAAGGAAAATTACTGCATATAATTTAATAGGACTTTTTGCATTGTATTAAGGATGTCTTAAACTATAGAAATAATTTTTTTATTTTATAATTAATCCTTACAGACGGCACTGGGGAGTCGTTAAAGTCGAGGCGTCAAAAAATTCATAAAAATCGGTGGAACCTGGAGCAGCTAAACCATTGGTCTGAAATAAAAAATAATGCCAGATTATTAAAGGGCGTGAAACTCGCTCGTGGACTAAGTAGTACAAATTACAAAAAATTACATCTTTTGAGAAAATAACGACACTTGAAGTTTGAAATCACTTTAATAACTACGAATTTTCAATTTAAAAGCCAGTGGCGGATTGAAGAAAAAAGGCCTAAGCAGCAAACGTTCCGAGGGGCCCATTTTTCGGGAAACTGAAGAGGTAGTTTACTAAAAACGGCCTAAGTAGTATTGCAGAAAAAAGATTATACCTAGTGTCCGGGTAAAATCATAATTGTTTTTTTTAAAATGGGCCCTCGGGGAACCTTTTTTGGAAGAGGTCAGGCGGCAACTGATAAAAGCTTCTTCTAAATCGCGTATAAGTCAAATTATCTGTCGAAATCTCAAAATTTACCCAACGCGGTCAGACCACTCGAGGGTCAAGGGTTAAGAGGTGCACGCAGGGAGCTAGATGCATGTCGAAGTGAAATTAAGGAGCCTTTCCAAATATCTTCTCAATGATCGCGTGCATTTTAAGACTCGAGTCCTCGAAGTCCGAGGCGAAAGGACCCTATCTCCACCAGGATCGATCTGGGTAAGACGAATGCATAACGCGTGACATCGATTAGCATTTGGACAGTGCGCATCGACCGGCCTGAAGCTTTTGGGTATCAGCCGTATATCTGAGAGACTTGAATTGATAATATGCAACGGCGTGTCCCCTAATCGCTCAACGCATGCAATCGGCATACAGTTTGTGGGCCGTTTTCAGGTAGACTCGGTGAAAAAACCACGAAGACGTTTGCCTTTTGCTATTGCGCCGCAAACTTTCGCGAACTTCACAGGCTAACGAAGGGGTTTATCTAATTCCTATTTAGAAACTTGCCTTCTTTAGGCAATATTATAAGGGATGATTAGATCCATAAACAGTCCTTTTTCATTCTTTGAATTTTTGGTCTATCTTGCGTGAAATGTATTCAGTTTAACAGTAACATTGGAAGAAACGCGAGGATTTTTTTCACGAGACGACCGATACGATCAAACGAATTGGAATATGCATTGAAGAATTGCCAAGGCACAGTTGTGGCTTTCTATATTATGCAGGTCGAAAAAAGGAATCGTACCTACGCTGTGAATTGATTTTTAGATGAAAGAACTTTGGACACCATGAAGACCGGTTGAAAGGTGAATCTCCCTCGGCGGGTGAAACTTGTGGCAGATTAAAAACCGTTTTGTAGTCCTTTGTCAGGGTGATACGTGACTACCGTAACGGTTCATTGAATAATTTGTATAGAATTATGGTAATGCGTGACGATGGACTTTGGCATCGATCGACGAACAGAAAGCTACTTCTCTATTGACTCCAGCACAATGTGATTTCCACGTTTTCGGAACAATTCGTTTGGGATGCGTGTAACTTCTCCTTTGAACGTCGACCCGCTTTACAAGCTGCACTCGTTAAATATTTATTAATACGAGGCTACTCAAAGAACTGACGAATCTGATGAAACGTTATACTTGGAAAGAGGCTTTACAATTTCTAACAGGACAAACTAATAATATCCCATTTTATTTCTATTTGCATCTGCATCAACACACATCCAATATTAGGTACACTCGCGAGAAGTTCACCATACCTGTTCCAAATTTCATATTTACCAACTAGGAGTAAATTAGAAAAAACTGCTTATAAAATTATTGCTTTGACTTAACATTGAAAAGAGGACACTAATTGAAAAACATATATTTTCACAGAATAAGTAATAATTATTGAGTTGATAGAAATTTGGCGAGTTTTTCAAATCTGTAGCACTCGTATTGCGGAAAACAGTGATGTGTGCAAATTCAAAATTCCCAATAAATTGCTCACTTGTACACCAAACGATGTAGAATATTTTTTCACATATATTACACGTCATAACTCCCAAACTAGGGTTTTTAAAATACGGTTTCTTTTTATAAATTTGTAAAATTCGAAAACCGGTTTTCAAATTTAAAAATTATATTTAAATTTAAATATTATAGTAGGTAACAGTTTACTGTTAAATTCTAAATGAAGTAAAGATTTATAATTTATATTCTGTACAGATTTTAGTTATTTTAGTCACTTTTTCGTTCATTATGCTATATTTTTCAAGATTTAATTTTTGTTTATTTATTTGGTTTTGTATAGTTAGACTATATTTTATTTTATTATATATTCGTAATTCCATAAATATTAAAAAAACACTGTAAATTTTCAAATAAGTAGAAATATTTATTTACTATTTTAATTATATATTTTGTGAAAATTCGAAAACCGGTGCAGCCGGTTTTGGGGGAACAGTGGAATTCGAAAACCAGTTTTTTCAAAAGTCAGTTTTTGTATAAACCCTGTCAGAAACTGTCAAAAATAGAGTTGCACCCCTGTTGCTACAAGGTGCTCAATTATTCTTCCGACAAGAACCGATGAGAGTCAGAGGCGAAAAGTTAGACGGGAAATGGATGAATTTCCAAGCCCGACGAAGTATTTTCAATAATTTCCTACGTACACATTTCAGCCGCGTAATTTTGCGGGAATTCGACGTGAGCTGCTCGTTACAATTCGGCCAGCCGGCGTATCGATACGAATCCAATTTGCCCCCGTTCGAAGCGCCGCACAGTGTTTCGCGTATATGGGCGTTCGGGACAAAACTCATAGCTTCTGAACAAATCAGTTTTCGACCTAAGTACCCTAATACTTTTTTGAAGAGAATATAAAGATGCATCGATAGATGTATAAAAAATATGCAGTTACGTTAAAAATTATGAGGTGATCTTGATTTTTTATCGAATAAAATTTTTTTTATTAATTTTTTACTTTTGCAATTTGTTGTCAACTGAATACTGACTCACTTTCGTTGGAAATTTTTTTTCATCAGTTTCGCAGAAATACCTGAAAACCGTTGCTGTCGGTTTACATACATGGATTTGGGAGACAAATATCATAACTTCGTATACATTCAAAATTTTTCTTATATTTGGTTTGTAGTTTTCATTATGTAGTACGTAAAACATAAAAACTAACATAAAAATGAAAACATTAATAAAAAAATTAAATAAGAAGCGGTGAACGTCTTAAAGATTTTGGCTATTTTTTCAGTTTCGGGCAAATTCGAGCAGTTCAAATTGACGTTAATATAAAGTTTAATGTTCCCTCAACTTATATACAAAAAATCACGGAGGTACTTTTTGGTACTTTTTTTTAAACTCAAGTCAAAGATGATAAACATTTAACATAATAAATTGGGATAAATTGTTGATATTGCAAAAAAGTTTTATGGCAGTTTGGAAGGTCATAAAATACTAAACATATCTGCATAAACTTCAAATTAATCAGATAAACATTCGGCAAATAGCACGTGTTTAAAAAAACGCACCGAAAATTGGAATAAATTTCAAGCATTATTTTTTACAACAAATTGGTACATTCAGCAAAAATTATGGGTAACATTAAAATCTACGTTCCTTTATTAACATTTTAAGATACAAGAATTTATGGATCGATCACTTTAGATTTTTTACTTTTGAGCATTACGCGAAACACTGTGCGCCGTGCGAATCGCATTGAATTGAGTTGTCGTTCCAATTCGAGCGGCCGTTGCGTGGATGAAAAAACAACGGACGAAAGAACGCGCGGAGCACGTGAGAGTGCGCGAGATGGGTTGCATAATACAGGCAATTCCTATGAAATGACAAGGCTTTTACAAAAGGTCTCAATTCGCCGTAAAAAATCTTGACATCCTTTCCACCGTGCACGGGCAATTTGAAAACCGAATATGCACAGAGACGACGGAGCGCCTGGCTTCAATACATTTTCTTTCTCCTCCCCGATGACTGCAGCCAGTTATAATTTGGATTGCATAAGTCCTCCCCACCTGCCCCGTCCTTTTTCACCATTTTTGCGCGAGCGTGCGGTCGAGGCAGCGCCATACTAGGCGCACCGCTCGCAACACAAGGCTCTTATGTAAACGTGCGTAACAATACTAAAGTTACTAATCATACGGTTGCCCGTTGCCCGCATCCTGCTTGGATCCGTCGCCGAAGGAACGAGTATCGTGGACGCGACGCGCGTGCGATTCCACCGCGGATCGCTACCGGGCCAATCCATTCTCATCATTCAAGATTTTAGCCCTGAAACCGCCCCGAAGCCCGATTAGCGATGCTGCTAGGCTACTTCGATGAGACATTGAACGAATTTCGGTTTATCGGCTGTGCCTTTGATATTCTGATGAGTTAAGCAAGGAAAATTAAGCTTTACCCATATTTTTTTAATTTTCATATTGTTAAAAATATATACATAATATTATACATATTTGTACTACTTAGAAACACACTTTTTTCATACTTGAAAATAGTAAATTTTCTACCAATTTTAAACCACTTAGTCATTTTGACTGGTTTGTTAGTTCTAGTGTTAATAGCAGAAGCTTCAATTTTGATGCGTAATGCATTTGATCGATCATTTATCATTAGCTGTATCTTTGTACGGTTTCGCTGCGATTGATTTTGGATAACGATTTTCCGAGGATCTATATAATCTAATAATCACGAGTTTCCTTTCTCACAAGCATCACTTGCATCCGACTTGATCATTGAAGTTTCGTGAAGTTAAAGTACAGAATATTTAGTAGTTCCCAAACGATTATAGCGAATGTAATTGCACAACGAATTTCTACTTGAATGAAGTTCGATGCGTTCTGATGCATGTGCATTAATGCACACCGCGATTTCCAAACCATTGGAATCTGCTTCACAAGGTCTCCGAGAATTTCCTTGTCCTTATCCTTTATACGATCTTGGTGTCTGTGTAATGGTATTATGTCAGCACTTTACATAATAAAACAGGGAATGAATACACCAGAAAGGTGTCACTAGTATCGCTTGTATCGTAAATATCTTGCAACTCTCTTGTACAAGATGAAATAATTTATTCGTGTGCAGTATCCTTTAATGGGACTTAAGACGTCGAAATCCTGTGAAAATAATGACTTAATTCACGCACTCCAACACGAAAGACAAATCTGTCGACGTTTTTTTCCAGTATCTAACGTCCTTAGAATTTTCTATCGAAACGCTACACGTAGCCATTTCTATTTCCGTTGCAGAATGACATTAACCAAGATGACGAGAGCGAAGTGTTCTTCTGGGACCCACTATCTTCTAAAAATCGAAACTCGAAAAGCCAGAACCAACCGAGACAGCTGCAGGAACAATTGGCACAAGCCACCGTGAAAATACGGGACTTAGAAACCGAATTGAAACGCGTTCAAAAGGTAAAGTGACATTTATTTTATTCCAGCTTCAACAAAACCGAACCGTATGAACAAACTATCAAGAAAAAAGTGCATCGTTCAATCATAAACGATCTCTTCCATTTCCCAGCACTGCCTTTTATTAAACCTTAAATTTCGGAAAATTAGCCCCGTTACATATTTTCAGAATTATTAAATCTGTTGGCATTCTGTGGAATATAAACTAAGAAATTAATATATAATAATAACTGCTAAACGAAGCTACGTAATACAATTATTATTCGCTCGGATTTCATATCACAGGATCGTCACTTTGATTACCATTGAACAAACAAACGTCCTTCGAAAATCAGTGAAACCTAGATTCGCTGACAGTTTTTTTTTTGCTCCGTGTACCTAATAATCGCATTGTGCACGCTGTCCCACTAAACATAAAAGGGATAATTACCGTCGCGATTGTTTTGAGATAATTGCGTTTAATTTTAACCGTTCGCCGTCGACCGTTCCACGCATACATACACGTGACGACACATGTTATTACACGTTATCCTTAATCAATACTGTATCACTGCGATCATATTGGCCGGGACAGGCCTCGTACACGTGCAAACGCATCAACGTGCACTTGCCATTTTTTTCCCCCAAATCGGTCAACAAAAGGGGTAGAACAGTTTCATCAGCGCGCGTTCGGGACAGCAGCTTGCAACCTATTTATATCCACTGTAGGTTAACAATTGGTTTTTAAAGGACGAGCTGACCGATGGACACCAGAAAGCAGAGTTCCTGAGGGCCAAGCAGGACATGGTGAATCGTATAATACAAATGGAGGATAAGGTACGAAACTGTTTCCCGATCGGAAATGAAAGTCCGTGATTTTCGCGTCTGTTCGCGGGCGAACGATTTATAAGAGCACTCGATATTTGGTACCAGAGTCGCGAGGCGGAGAGGAACACGAAACGCATGCAGCCAGACGAAACGACGCTGATCAACGATTTCCGCACGGTGCTGTCCAAATTGAACTCCCTCGAGAAGCTGGATTTAGTTCGAAACGCGCTGAAAGCTCTGGAAACCGAGAACGAGAAGCAGAGCGGAGCCAACAAGCAAGAAAAATCGGACTTCGATGAGAAATTCAAGAGGCACACCACCGCCGACTACGACTCGGTCGCGGTGATGCCGAATTTCGATGCCAGCACCGAGCTACAGAAACGGCACGATGCTTTCGTCGGGACGTCGAGCAATAGAGAGTCGGAATTGCACAAGAAAATCGAGGACCTTCAGGAGGAGAACAAAAGACTGTTCGCCAGCGTCGAAGAGTTGGACCATCAACATGAGGAAGCCGTAGGTAAGCATAGAATTCTGTGTCCTCCATTATAGGAACGACCATTTCACACATTTCATACATTTTTTAAAAATTTTCAAACCAGCACTGCTTTTGCCAAACAGTGGCGCACTCAGGATTTAATCTTGGGGGGAGCCCAGTTGAACGGATAAAGATATTTTTGAGAAAAATTTATTTAATGCAAATTCAATAAAACTCCTCCGGTGATTATACAAATTTATTTAATGAATAAAATACTGCTTTCTTTTTACAAAGTTCCTACTTTAGGGTGCCAGGGCCCCTTGCCCCCCTCCCCTGGGTGCGCCGTTGCTGCGAAGTAAATATATCTAAAATATTTGTTAAAAAACGCATTTTAACGCTTGAAGTTTCTAGTTTTTATTTTTTTTTTTCATCCATTATGATATTGGTTTATCAAGACGAAACGCAGGAAACAAAGTTTCAGAATTTTTCCCTAGCTTCAACTTATGCACGGGGCAAAAAAATTTTCCGTTAAATCCAGTGGAAAGCTCTTATAGAGCAAGCATTGCTCTTTTGTTGTATGATTTTTATTGATCGAGTTATTCACGATCAAAGCAAAAAATGTACTTTTCACTTCGAACACCTATAACTTGCGAAATCATGATCGTAGACAAATATCCATGAGTGTTTTGCAAAGCTAAGAAAGTTCCCTTTCAGAGCCTTTAGCTTCTAATTTAAGATTTTTTTTAATCGTATTAAATCCATTTTAAAATGATCCCAAAAATTGACGAAAATATTTTGAGTATAATAATCTGACCATCTTCTGTATATCTTAAATCCTATGGCTGTCCAAGCATTTCCACTCCAAATAGTTAATCATTTCAACCACTTTTCACTCGCAGAGAAAGTGCTGTCGCTGAAAGAGGAGATCGAGAAGAAACACCAGTGCCTTCAGAACGCGTACGAGCAGCTTTACGTAGACTACAACCAGGCCCAGGATAAGGTGGTGCAGCTGGAGGATAGGCTCCTGAAGTCCACTAAATGCATTCAGATCGAGACTGTCTCTAATTCCGTGCAAACTGCACCCCCAGAGAGCGAAGACAGGCTCGTTCAGACGGACATATCTGAGGCTGACAAGAGAAAGGAGGCATCCGACGTCGATCAGCTGGCGGAGAGGGTCAGAAGCATTTTGAAGAGTTCACCTGTGGAAGCAGGATCGGAGGAGACGATTTTCGAGGCTGTCGCGAAACAGTACGTTGACGTGAAATGGAAGAAGGACGTGCTGGAGAAGAAGGTGACGGAGCTGACGCGGGATTTGAAGGAGGCCGCGGAGATGAAGGAAAATTTGCAAGTGGAATGCGACGACACGCAGACGCACATCGACTCGCTGTTACTGGAGATCCAGGACTTAAAACTAAACTTACCGTCCATACCCGAGGCCAGCGAGGAGCGCGTCGCCTCGCTGGAGTCAGAAACGGAGTCTTTGCACGAGGAGGTGAAGCGTCTGCAGGCTGAGAACGCCGTGTTACGGAGAGACAACGTGAAATTGGGAGGAAATGGCCCGAGTGACGTACGGTTGGAGAATCAGGCTTATTTAGGAATAGCATCGAGAAGCAGAAAACCGACGAGGTTGGAGGACATTCCTGAGGACATCGAGGAGACGGATAGCGCGGTGGAGAATCTGAATCGTAGGTTGCACGCCTCTCTGGACGAGAACGACGAGTTACGAAGAAAGGTGGATTTACTGGAGAACACGGGAAAAGAGGCGCAGGAGCAGCTCAGGATGTCCTTGGAGAAGTGCAAGGGGCTGGACGAAAACATCGAGTTCATCGAGGAGCTGAAGCTCGACCTCGAGAATGTGAAACGGGAATTGAAAGCGTCTGTATCGAACGCGAGGCAGTTAGAAGGGAATTTAACGCTTCTGCGGGACGCGAAAGGTGAGATACTGAAGGAGAACGAAGAACTGTTGCAGAGGAATGAGGATTTGGAGGCGGAGATCTCGAGGTGGCGTGAGATCAGTTTGGAGAAGGAGAATAACAGCGTGCTGGAGCAACTGCAGGAGCAACTTAATAAAGCTACCCGCGAGAGAGACGATTTGGAGTACGATATATTAAATATGCGAAAGGAATTGGATAAAGCGTTCAGTAAAATAGACTTGAAGAGTGAACACATAGCGAAGCTGAATCAAGAGAACGAAAGTTTAATGAAGGAGAAGAGCTCGTTGTTGGAGCAATTAACAGCTGTTCAAGACGAGTCCAACGACAAGATAGACTTGGTAAACACGGAAAAGTCATTGCTGGAGCAAGAAGAGGCGGAATTGAAAGAGGTTGTAGCGGCCGGCGAGAAAGAATTAATTGAGATTAAGGAGCGGTTAAGAGAAACGGAAGAAAGGTGTGAGAAGCTGGAGAAGGAGCTTGCGCCCGCAAGCGTGAAAGCTGAAGAACTTCGATTAGAGAATGAAAATCTACAGAACGAGATAAAGAAGCACGATGCATTAAGGAACGAATTAGAACTATCGAAATCGACCATCGAAAAGCTGAGTTCCATGCGAGACGATTACAGTCAACTGGTAAACGAAGTAGGGACCTTACGCTCTAAGGAAAAAGAATTAATAACTTTACAAGAACACGTCTCGACGCTTACAGACGAAAATAGGAATTGGAGGAGTCAATGCGAAACGATTCAACTTAAGTTGGAAGAATTAGGGCGTGAAATGGCGTCTCTGCAAGCGGAGAGAAATGAATTATTAAGTCGTGTAAATGAAAATACCTGTGATAGTGAGAAGCAACAGATTGTAGCACTTTTGGAAGAGAAGACGCGGGAAAATGATGGCTTGAAAAGTGATAACAATAAATTAATGGAGGAAATCATTGAGTCGCGAAAGAAGTTGCAGATAACTGCTGAGAATAACAAAGAATCGGCCGATATGGCGAAGCAGACGATAGAAGGTTTGTCTCATCTTATCAGGCAGAAAGATGAGGAAATTGATACTCTGAAAGCAACGCTTCATTCGGTCAAGGATAATCCAGAAATGTCAGACGCCTTTGCTACTGTGAAGAACGAACGAGACGAATTGGTCAAGCTCGTCACGATTAAGCACAACGAGAGCTTGCAGTACCACGGAGAAATTCAAAGGCTGACGCAGCTGTTGACCGAGCAAACGTCGCAGATTCAAAGCTTACTGGCGGAGAAGGATGCAAGTTCGTCTGAATTGCTGGAAAAAGAGTCGGAAATTCTGTGGATGAAGAACGAGTTGCAGGTGGTCCAGCAACGTTTGAGGAACGTCGAAGAATCGAGTGCCAATGAAACCTGTGGAATCGTAGAGCATGCCGCGCAAACGGCAGAGCTCGCCCTTCTTAACGAGAAGTGCAATGCATTGGAGGCAGCTCTGATCCAGGAGCAATCGAATAACAGGATGCTGTACCACCAGCTCAGCGAAAGCCAAGGCAAAGAGGCGAACGCCGCGAAAGAATTAGAAAGACTGCGAACTCATTTGGTTGTAATCGAGTCTACCTACACGGAGGAAGCTGTGATCGCCGAGGAGGCGCGCAATGAGTTAGAGGCAAGATTACAGCAAGCAGAGGAGAAAATGAAAAGCAGTTCAACCGCGTACACGTCCGTCAGCATTAGAGCCAATCAACAGGTGGAAACGTTACAACAGCAAATGGCGCTAATCGTTCAGCAAAGGGACGACATACAAAATAAGTTGTCCTCTGCTGAAGATAAAATCTTTTCTCAAAATGCGTCTCTGACTAATCTACAAATCGTCTTGGAACAATTTCAACGAGGTAACTACGCAAATATTAATTTCTTGGTAATCTGTGTATCAAACAATCAGAAAGTTTTCATATTTTGTAAATTATCACGTTGGTAGCTTTACAACGATCAACCTAATATTTTGTACAGTCGTTGGAATAATATATTTTAAGGAATCGCCTATGAGAATCAAGAAGAAAGTAACAGATATTTTTTCATTTTTATGTTAGATAAAGAAAATGATATCAGAGCAGCGACGGAAAGGCTTCAAGCTAAGCTGAAGGATTCTTTTAAGAAACACGAAGAGCTAGCCAATGATGTTACCAACCTTAAGGTATATTTATATATTTATTCATAAATGTGTAAATATTGAGTTACGAAGATATATTCGTCAAAGCTTGAATACAAAATTATACCTGTTAACAGGAGCAATTAGCTGAAGCTAAAGAATGCTTACAAGCGGCGTCCAGATTGAGTGAGCAGCTTGATAAAAAAACAGAACGAATTGAACAACTGAGCCAAGAAGGTACCCTATTTTATATTTATAGAAATTTGTCTTTTGCTTGCATCTTGTTCCTTTTATCTTTCGCATGATCAGCATCTTTTTCCGGTTAATAGACTTTATGAATCATTATTTATCAAGGAGAACTTTATAGAGTTTTAATACGTTTACCAAATAAAATAAATCGATGCTCGGAAATTTTCAAGCTATGGATTCTTCGTAGTCTCCATTTTTAATGCATTAAATAAAATCATTTCCAAGAATTACATTTCTAAATGTAAGTAAATAATACGTGTATGTGCTTCCTTGGTGTGGTTTAAATATCCGGGGTTTATGTGTTATTTTTTAATACAATTTATACTATAAACGATGTTAAGAGTAACGATAAAACAAAAATATTTTTAATAATTTAACTTTTTAGCTATAGTGACGCTTGATATTACTTCATTACTCAACTTCGCAACATAAATTGAGTAATGCTAAACACTGAATGCTTTCATGTTGAGAATAATTCATTGTTTTATCATATTATGACGATTTAACTTTGATGAAACGCGTTCTTATTGCACTTGAATTTTAAAATGTATCAATTTATGTTTATTAAATTATACCTGTACCATTGCACACAAAATCAATTGCCATTTGCACTCGATGTCGGGGACTTTTATGAAATTGAAATATGGTGTAGTCCATGGGAAATTAGGAGCGGGGGTATTTTTTAAACAGGTTGGGAATTAGCACGATAATGACTTAAAGCCTCATAACTTCATATGAGCTACATCATATTTCAATTTCATCCGAATCCCTGACATTGACAAAGGTGATCGATTCGGCCTGGAATGGCCCACCTATAAATGAATTATTCTCATATGAACGATATCTCGTATGAGTATCTTTTTAATGCACTGGAATTTTAATTAAACTTATGCCGTAAAATGTATCATATTTAGACTAAATGAAAACTACTTTGTGATCCCTTTTGGACGTTAACTTATATATCAACTCGAATGTATAATCACACAAGCATTGCATCACTACTGGTATGGTGCTATGGAAAATGCAAATTTATTAATTGCAACAAATATTAACATGCTCCGTGTCGTGTGGGTTACCAGGGATTTACAATATTTACCAGAAGCGAAATTTTAGAGATGATGAATTTAATGCAATTGCTACTTTTCTATAACTAATTACTTGCAAATTACTTGAAATTCCACGGTATATCACGGAGCGTGTTAATATCGATATTTCCTAAAAACAGATTGAGCTGCTTGAAATTCCTTTTCTGTACAAAGTACGAGAGCACACCCAACAAAATTACGCAAGAAAAGTCTGGTGCTATGAAGGCTTGTTTACAAATCGATATGCAAGATATTGCACACCCTAATTATAATTTATGCACTGGTGAGATGGTTGAAACCCACACTATAATTATCGGTTTGAGTGTGACCTGTGACTAATCATCCGCAATAGCAAACACATAAACAAAATCCGGTGACGTAGTCAAATATCAGCTGGAAAGACTGAGATTTTCACAGTAGCCCAGGTTTCTTGCTGGTATTCGGCTACGAACTGGACCGTCGCCTTAGCACACTAAATCACATCTTCGTTGGCTCATGCATTGCCACTGGTGCTGGTTCTATCTACTCCCATTTTTTTTTTTATTTCAATACAAACCCCCGATTTATTATAGAAAATACTACTAAAGAATAAGGAATAAATGAAAAAATTGTGTACCTTTGTATACCTATGTAAGATTACTATTTTCCATCACACCGTCTAATAACTTTTTGTTTGTACTATAATGGATATTATTACTAAATTTCTTGTATATTTCTGTATTTGCTGATTAGTTTAGTTACGCAATATACACGACTGAATTATTTGTTGCACACACAATGTACAAGAGTAACGTGTATTAGGTAACATTGTGGCCTTAACTCTTGATCCTTGAGGGAAAAAATGCTAGCTGCCATGAGTTTGCAATATTACTGTACCGTACGGCTAAGTTGTGTAAATTATATATATGATCACATCTGTAGACAATTGTATAATTATTTTGATTGGTGAACAAGAAATTTGTGAACAACTTATAAGCGAGCTATGTATTTATATTATTTTCGCTGTAGGTACTATAATAATGTGGATGTAGTTTTGGTTAGTGAGCTTGATAAACAAATGTGTCATAGACAGACGTAAACATTAAATTGGACATATGTTAGGAATATACATGTATGTAACACACGCAATAGGGAATAGTAATATATAAAACCATATATATACGTAAAGTTTGGTAGCGTCAGAGTCGGTAATCTCATGCGGTAACTGTGAGCGTGTGAATTGTAAAAGCTCATATTACCTCGTGGGGTTTCCCACCCGTTACCGTTATCCTACACGGATGAAAGCATGTAGTTAAAAAACTTTCATTTTGCTATTTATAATTAATATTTCGATTTTATTTTATTTCTAATTAATTTTATAATTTATTCTATTACGATCCACTTATCCAATTTCGATTGAATTTCTTCTCCTTTATATATCTGATTTTATATTCAACGCAGCCAACAATATTTTATGTTCGTCGTATATTAATTTGCAACAGATTATCTTAATTTGTAGAATGAAGTTTATAATTTCACTTTTAACGAACTTGTAAGCTATTACATATTTCAATGCAACGTCTCGAATTTATTGTAACATACTAATTATATTATTATATTATAACATACTAAAGTACTCATTACAATATTAATATAGCTTCTTTACTTCTAGTGGCATGTGTGAAAATTAGTTTGCTAGTACAGCATGATAAATGAAGAATGCAGCATGAGCAATTGAGACATGGGTGTGAGTATTACATCAGGTACTGGTGTGACATTCGGACAGCCAGTACTTGTGTTATACTTACGCTCATGTCTTTCTGATCTTCGAATCTGCCGACTTTACAACGCTGGAATGCACATGTACAGAAACGAACCATTACAATATACTAAACTCTTCCTCAAATAGTTAATGACTCTATTTAAATTAAGTTTTCAGGCATATTATTGAATCGATATTGTTATATAAATAACTCGTTCTCTTAGAGTATCTACTATTCTTTGCCTGTGATACTATAGCTCTCATATGTTTTATCATATTAACTTATAGTGGACCGATTGACAAATCTCGTGAATACTGCTGATCACAGGATAGACGAAGCGAAACAAAGCGGAGAGGGCAAAGTCGATAAGTGAGTAGATTAACTATCAATAGAACGTACTCAGTGTATGATAGTACACCTGTTACAACTTTAAATCTGAGTGATTATAAAAATGTGCTCATTTTTTCCAGAACTCTCATTAAAAATCTTTTCTTGGGTTACCTGTCTTCGTCAGCACCAGATAAGTCCTCGGTTCTTAGAGTGTTCTCCACAATTTTGGATTTCGATGAAGTAGAGAAGGCGAAAGCTGGACTGAACAACACGGCCGGGCAAAATAGCTGGTTGCCGCGTTTAAGTAGCGGATCTTCTGTTCCTAACAAGGTAAACTAATCCTCCACTTGTAACTAATGGTTTTATTAGAATTCCGCGGGATATGAAATTGGTGGAGACGCGCATCGAACAAAAATTCAAAATCGAAACTATTCTGGCGCTACGAATTACTTCGATTAAGTTGTACTAAAATCTTCGTAATATCGAACAGATATGCTGGCCAAAATATTATCCCTATAATTCACTTTGTGGAAATGTAAATGAAACATTCAGGATAATGTAAAAATACCACAATCGATCACTATAAATAACGATGTACTACATTACACACTGTTATTCTTCATAATTCAGATGTTAGAAATATAAATAATTGTACTCCTCAGGACCAGGAGGCGTCCTTGTCGGCTGCATTTGTGAGATTCTTAGAAAGTGAATCAAAACCTAAGCCACAGTTACCTGCACTGCCTATACAAACATCTGTAAGAACACCCGTTTATAGTATTTACGTATCTTATTCGCAATTCCATGGTTTAATATCTGTGTGTTTTTTTTATAGTCTTTGTCAAGACCTGGCCACAGTAGACAGCATTCTACGTCGTCGACGCAATCCACTTTGTTGCTTTCCAATGTAAATCTTCCAACATTCCCGGACTTTGTTCCAGCCAGAAATACAGGTTCTATTTTAAAGGAAGTGCTGAAGGACAGCTGATATTAAGACTTCGGATGTAGCTTGCGTTTTGTAAATTTTCAGATTTTAGTGAAAAGCAATTCTTAAACAATATGTACATTCATTTACTTTGATTCCGTTTAACAAGAGGAACATTGGTCGATAACAAGATGATATGAATTTCTTTCTGTTTTAAACTTTGCAAAAGTTCTAACTGATAAAGTCTTGATAAATAATCTTAATTCTTTTTTCTGGTAGTTACACCAAAACTTTCAATGTCTACACAAAAACGTAATTTTTCTTGTTGACAATAATTAACGTAAATTAGAACGAATATGTTGTGTGATATCATAGTCTGGGTATACAGTTTTAAAAAAGTTGTTTATTCGAAGCATTAAGGTCGTCAGCCACTAAGCCGAAGCGCCACAAAGCGAAGCGCGGCGACCACCACACATCGCCCGTTCGGCATAATAAGTGGCGGTCTTTAAATGGAAATAATTTATTTGAAATCATACAACGAATGAAATAGTAAATAACATATATTTTCAGTATTAAATCACCTTACATATATTTTATGCAACGCAATAAGGTACATTGATCTATCTGCTTATCAAATTAAAATACCACAGATTTCATGTAATCTAGCTTAAAAATTTGTACGCGTTAAACGCAGGTTGTATTTATATCTTTGTAGCCTTAAAAGTTATAATACTCTGTAAGTTAAAAACCTTAAACTATTTTTAGTTTTGCATAAAATGTATATAAAATAATGTACTAAAAATTAACACAAAGTGGTGGGCTAGCAATAAATATGTAAACATTTAAACACTGTAGTGGTCTTGTTATATTTTTAATCACATTTATTTACTGAATATTGGAATTTATTGAAATTAAAAGTTTAATCGCGTATAAATGCAGATTTTATTTTGCAATTTGCATGCAAATTAACAATGGCACCCACACTACCTATGGCGTACTCTAGAACTCCAAGATCAAGAAAGGATTGTCCAACAATAAATTCTATCCTACACATTACACGAAATACATTCACTAACAAGGGACCATCGCCCAACTGTTACACACCCGTGTTTTTCACCCCCAACTTTGAGGCTTGATTTCATCCCCTAAATATAGAAGTTTGCCAATAAAAAAAATCCGTGTGAAATATTTTTTCGAAAATTATAATCTACGTTAACCTCATCAAATTCGGCGTGTAACAGTTGGATGATGTCCATTATAAGTACAATAAAAATAATTTTCAAAAATAGACATGAATAAGTACGTTAATGCTTCTCAGCTACGCGATCTAAAATTATCTTCACATTTTTGCAAATCATCAGATCTAAACTCGACCGAATTACTCTCAATCTAACTGTAGGGGAAGGGTCAGGAGAAAATGACAAACGGCTGAGTTTCTATTTACTAAACATTTTATTAGAAAAGAATCCTTAAATACTAGCTTACAAAAATCAAATTAGGTAACGATAAGAAGCTTTCAAAAGCTTTTGTGACAAAAATGAAATGGTACAGAACAGGAAGAAAATGTTGCTGTTACAATTCATAACATTTGAGGACTTTTACTTCTTTTCCTCCTCGGTCTTCTGCTCCCCCTGAGTCTCCTTCAGCGCCGGCTTGCCGGTCTGCTCGATCATGATCGATCTCTCGCTTTGGACCTGTGCTTGCTCCTTCCTTGGTGCGGTGATGGTGAGCACACCGTCGGACGACAGGCTGGATGAAACCTGCTCGATGTTGCACTGCTCAGGAATCAGATACTTCCTAGTGAACTGTCTCGAGATCCAACCATGCTCGTCCTGTTTCTCTTCGTGTTTGCCCTCGACAACGACGAATTTGTCGACCACCTTTACGTTGATTTCATCCGGCTTGAATTGCTGGATGTCCAAGTTCACTTGGAATTTGTCCTTGTCCGCCTTGACAGTGGATACGCCGCCTCCCTCAGATTTGCGCAGCAATTCGCCCCAAGGTCTGTAGTACATCAAAGGGCTCCTCACCCTTCTGTCCCGGCTAGGCAAAATGTATTGCTCGAGGATGCCGGGGTTCAGCAATTGTTCGGGATGCAGGCCTAGGCCGAAGTTCTGATCGAGAAGGCGGTGAGGACGGTCCAAATCTTCCCACCAGTCGGAGAACAGTAACGGAACCAGAGACATTTTCGGTGGCTTGGTTATTACTTTATACGTTTAAAGAAATCACTCTTGTCGTGAGGCTTCTAAATATCTAGCCTTCAAAGTTCGTTGTCGTGATGCTTACTACTCGGTAGCTTGTCGAATACTGTTGCTACGCACCGACGTTCGCTTATTTATACCGGCACTAGCTGGCGGTGGGTTACACGTCCAGAATGTTCTGCTTCTATGTATGTTTTCGCGAATGTTCCTCGTTTTAATGAATCGCGAGAGTTAAATTTGATCACATGAATCGTTAATTCGCTGTTTGCCTAAGAATAAACGTAACCATCGAGAAGTCGATGGTAAATGCGTTGAATGGACGGAATTGTTTACTACGCAACCGCAGAACAGCCGGTGAATACACCGAAATTTTCAAGAATTCAACAAAATTTTCATAAATTTAGCTCTTCCAACTGTAGTTTTTATGGTAATGAATTAATATAGAAGTTAATTTAAAAAAAATATTCGAAAAATTTAGCCCCTCCAATTAGATATTTTAAGGAAATGAATTAAAATAGTATTTAACTTCAACAAAATTTACAAGAAATTAAACTCCTCCAACTAGTTCTTTTAACGTAACGGATTGAAATATATTTCAATTTCAACAAAATATACTATTGAACACAGCCAGTAATTTATATATATCCAGGTTGAAGTTAACATTCGTTTATTCAACGCACAGTCAACTTGATATAATTAAACAATTATACATATTTAAAGTTATGAAGTACCTACAATATTTTAAAATATTGTTTCCAAATTTTAACTTCCCGTTCCTGCGTGTCAATTACAATATAGAACATGTAAAGGAATATTCTGTGTTTATGCATGTATGATGTCACATATTTGTTTAGTAATTTATTAAAGCAAAATCAATTTGTTTAATTAAAAAAAATATTTTAAGAATTATCATTTTATCACTGGTATAATTAGTGCGATAATTTTTTATCTACCAGATAAAGTCCAGAATGTTCTAGAAATTATTTGGTGTTTGCTATAATACTATTTATAAATGCGTAGTACATCAAGAAAAATCATGTCCGAAAGAAAATAATTCAGTGTGTGTCATTTTATTTGATTATTCTTAAATAAGTAATTTAGAAATTTTTGTCTTTCAGATATAGTTATAGTCGTCGTTAAAGATCAGGAATGTTCAGGAATGTTCTATGTATAATTTCCTAGATTGTTCTGGAATGTTCAGGAATGTTCTATAATTTCCTAGATTGTTCTGGAATGTTCAGGAATGTTCTATAATTTCCTAGATTGTTCTATTCTACCGATACTATATCGTAGTACTGGTGATTCGAAAGAATCTTCTCGTAATAATCTCTTGATATACAGTAAGATCAAATTCTGCGCATACTCGGTGCAAAAAAGGCGTTGCCAGGCATCAGAGATAAAGATAAATGCTCTTAAAACGTTTCCAATAACTCGTTACGACGCTCTAGACGCGTAATTTTAAAAGCTGACAGGTAATTGTAGTGTGTATAAAAATAATAATAGAAACATTACGAATAATCGAAATGGCTAGATATTATTTAAATACATCCATACCTATGAATGTTCGCGAATTTTCTAGATTGCCTATACTATATCGATTGTTTAATACTCTTTAAACTGTACATGGAAAAATCAATATAGCTTTCACTTTACGTAAATGTACCTACCGCTGGAATTTTCAGAGGATTCACATGGCCTCGATATAAATATATTTCACAGCGTCTGCTTATAACTGTACGTGACCTTAGTACTTCAACGGACGACGCGACGATTCTCTTGCCTTATCGTGTTACTCTGCGTATTTTATTACTCCCTCAAACAAAGGGTCTAAAACAATGCGTAAATGTAATCGAGATAATTCTATTTCTATCAAGTTTCATGGTCTTGGTCTAATTAATGTGAATAGTACAACACGATTCTAAACTATCTTTACGTAATTACGATGGCTTGTTTACAAACGTCACGTTCCATTCATTCACTTCTTTATCTGTTACAGCACAACTAGTATCAAATACTAATAAACTGATATCTATAGTAACACAAAAATAATTTACTATTATGATACAGACGATCATAATAGTAAATGAAATATGAAAAATGGTCTTTATTTTAATATTATAGAGTGAATTTTATGTGGTAAACAATATCTTTTATAGTTGATATTTAATTTCAAGTTTAAATCTTTTAATCATTCATGTGTTCTATATTAAATCTACAGTTGGTTGTCGTTGACATTCACTTTCCCTTGTTCAACCCCTTCGAGACGCCAACCCCAGGCTCAACCCAAACACCCTGCCCAGACGAAAATAGTATTTGAACAGTATTGATTTTCTTCCTATTACGTCAACCTGTTCCATATATAATCCTGTTTCTTATAGAAGGGTAGTCAAGGTAATTTAACGTTGAGCCATATATAATAATTATAATAATAATATTATAATAATTCATCTTTATTACAACACAAAATCTACATTGCGTTAATTAAGTGATGAATAGGCATCCTGCTGGATTCAGTATTCCTGATGCTTTGTAATCTAACCCTAATACATATATAATACTTATGGCATTTGTTCGTCTTACCAACGTCGCGAGTAAAAATTCTATAGGTATACTATGTTTCCAACAGCACGTCGTTCTATTTTTGCACTATGTAAAATTGATCGTTCTCGGTGCTTCTAAGCTGCCAGCTTGCACACGTTGGCTGCGAGCCCACATAGTGTACTTAGGTTTACTCTGCAGGTCAGTGCACTCTTGCAACATTCAGATATTTCTAATCAAAATTCCAAGTATCTTTAGCACGAAAAAACTAACGTTTCGCGGTGACTATTCGCGTGGTAACGTTTCGCGGTGGTTTGCCGTTTGTTTGATAAAAATAGATTTTTCCTACAACTTAGAGAATTCTCTTAGAAACATCATTAAGTAAATTTCTATTCTATGAAACAAGCAAAATATGAGAGACTTATGAGCAACGTAGGAACTAAAGTGATAATAAAACTATACATATTAGTAAGCTCGAACGTGTATGAAAAGAATTTGGAAGACGACAAGGGTGAATAAATCCAATTTATTTAAATCAAAAGAGGAACGATTTATTTCTTACAGAAAAACCGTATTAGAAAACTTATTTTATGAACATTTCGTGACGCGCGTCGATTTGTACTTGTACAGAATGCATAGGATTTTTCGGGCAAAATTTGCAATACCGTAAACTATGTTTACAGCCCTAACAGTAATAAATATACTTAATATCGAAGAGGATAACGAATACAGATTTTATCCTTTCACATTGCCTTTTCTACCGCGTTGATGTTGCTGCTGCTGTTGTCCTCTCTGTTGTGGTGGCTGGTCCTTCTGTGATTCTGATGTGTCGTTGGAAGTATCATCACTGTTAGTCAAGGCAGGTTTCCCTGTATACTGTATCTTTACTAATCTTTCATTCGTGTCTGGCTTCAAAGGCTCCTTTCTGGGCGCAGTGATGGTTAATATACCGTCGGAGGACAAATGTGCCTCCACTTGTTCGATATCACATTGCAAAGGTACGATGTACTTTCTGACAAACTGCCTCGACACCCAACCGTGCTCGTCGTCTTTCTCTCCGTGCTTCGCTTCCACAACAACATACTGGTCCACCACTTTGACAGTAACCTCTTCCGGCGAGAACTGCGATATATCCAAGGCCACTTGAAACTTATTCTTGTCAGGCTGCATAATGGATGCACCGCGTCCCTTTCTAGCAATGCTCTTGTGAAACGGATGGTAGCGTCTCCTGGCGCGCCTGCTGTGCGGCCGATAGGGCATGATAGTGTCTGTGGTCAGTGGATCCACATCCAGAAGGTCGTCTGCATCGATCGCCATGCCGAAATGTTGGTCCCAGAGGCGGTGAGGTCGATCCAGATCTTCCCACCAGTCAGAGAACAACATTGGAATCAACGACATCGTGACGATCCACTTCTCCAAGTCACTTCACAGCAACGTTATCGCTAGTCTCGTCTATAATTAATCTGCTTCACGACCGGATTACCGTATGTTTATTTTCGGGCTTACTATTACGTAGTATACGTTATGAATCGTTGATTTTTACTCGCAGCTGATTCACCCCGGCCGGCTTGCTATATCGCTCACACGTGAATCAACCGGCAGCAGCTACGCAGTTCTCCTTTATACCTCCGTATTCGTTGCGCATTACCGATAGTGGTGGGGGCAGTAGCGACGCGCATTCGAGAAGAGACTGGAAAACACCAGAATTGCCCTTGAAAGCGGCCGTCTTTTTCCTATCAGAGAGAGAGATCAGTTTTGTTGTGTCGGACAGTCCTGCGCAATACGATGTAACCATGGAGGTTGCGGCTCCAATTTCGTAGCGGCACTCAACGCTGAAAGCCGTTAGGAAATGATAGGGACAGGTTTGTCGGTATATGCGGTATATGTCAGGTTCAGACCGTCTAGACGGCGTCTAGACTTCGAATGTAGTAGCTATTCGTTCACGTTCCAGGGGAACTTGTTTTTGCATTCTGCCGTCTTCAATTCTATTAGTCGTTTACTATAAATCTACTAATTTTTCAGTCATTGAGTCACCTGTAGGGTTATGTAGCACAGAATTGCAAGTTCTTTTCTTCGAATTCAAAATAGAATTTTTCCAATGTACGAAATGGAAGATATCTTTTACGAAATAAGGTTTATTAGGTAATATGGAACATTGAAACCAAATATTTCTAAATGTGTCTAGTTCTGTTTAGAAAATTTTGTTTAAAGGACGAAATTCTTCAACAAATAGGATAATTACCATGCGTATGTATTGTTAAAGTAATGTCTACGTGTTTTAAATAATCTGGTTTAAACTACTCGAAATTCTTCCTTAGTTATTCGAGGTACAGCCAATTCAATATTTCATAATGAATAATTTATTGCTCGAAAACTACCATCCAACAGATGCAGAAAGATTTTCAAAATCTTCTGAAGCTACACAGGTTCATGAGGATTGAAAATGTTTCCTACTTTACATCGAATTCTTTACTACGATGCAACAATGCTATGAAACCGGTTATTTCACGATCAAAATTTTAAAATAAACTGTTTCAATGTAAAACAACTTCACTCCGGCCCCACCCTGTCATCACATTCCACCTGCATGCAGACTACCTAAAATTTGGATGGGTATTTTCATACAAATACACAGATTGCACATTTGATATCGATCGATTTATTAATTGAAACTCGCATACACGTCATTTAATGAAGGTTCATCCCAATTACATCAGCTGTATTTGAGACATTAGTAAAGGAACAAATACAACTGTACTCTGTAATCGATAGAGGGGTTCAAGCCTTGTCCCTAACCGTAACGTTAGGGACATATGTTCTCAACCATGAGAACACATGTAGGAATGTATTTCGAACAAACATTTGCAAAACCAAGGAGCACCGATACACGGTCTTAACGTGGAACTAAACTAAACGATAAGTGACACCATAGGTATCGTCGCAGGCTCAAAGTGCACCATAAATGTGCATTCGAATGTAATAGGAATGCGTGGCCTTAAATGTATGCATACACGTTGAAAGGCGTTCCTCTCGTATCACATCTAAATACACGCAATGGTGCTACAGGGATACACATAATGCAACGTGACACTTGATGAGGAACGCTCGACTCTCACAATCAGCTTAACTTGACTCCTCTGGTTTCTCCTCCTCGGATTTCTTTTCGCCGCTCTTGACGCTCTTGCTATCGCGGACCGCCGGTTTGCCAGTTTGCTCGATGTTGATCACCCTCTCGCCCTCGGGTGCCGACTTCTGCTTGCGTGGTACGAGGATCGTGAGGACACCGTCCGAAGAAAGCTTCGACGTGACTTGATCGATGTCGCATTGCTCTGGTATCATGTACTTCCTGCCGAACTGTCTGGAGATCCAGCCATGCTCGTCCTGCTTCTCGTCGTGCTTCCCCTCGACCAGGACGAACCGGTCGATGACTTTAACACTGATCTCTTCCGGTGCGAATTGCTGCACATCAAGGTCCACACGGAATTTGTCCTTGTCGGTGTTCACGGTCGACGCACCGCTTTCGCCTTTGCGCAGCAGCTCGCTCCATGGTCTGTGGTACGCCCTGGGACGCCGCCCTCCGGATTCACGAGGCATCAGATCGTACAGATGCAACATTTTCGGGGCGAGGACCTCGGGGTGGATGCCGACACCGAAATTCTGATCCAGAAGGCGATGGGGATGCTCCAAGTCCTCCCACCAGTTGGAGAAAATCAAAGGCAGCAATGACATGCTTCAAGTCTGGTGTCGGTTATTAAAGGCTCTGCCCTGGTGCTCCTCCTTGTATAATTTTTTCGACAAGTGCTCCACGAGCTTGCGCGAAATGCGACCGCTCCTGTCGGACTGATGTGCTTCCCAACATGCCCGCAGTATATAAAGGTAGGCGCCCCAATCGGGAATCTGAAAGCCTAGAAAGTTCGCAAGCACGCGCAACACGAAATTTCGCGAAGCACCGAGAAATCGAAGAGTTGTTTGAATTAATCAATTTACGAGTAGCTTGAAATTACTTTGCTTTTTAGTTGTAACAACATTCAGTTAAATAACGAAGGGTTATAGATCGTAGTAGTGACATTATGATCAGCACAGTAACTATTTTAGAAAAAATTTAACCCTCAACCGTCCCTTGTGTCAATTTGACACAGTTTTTCCGTAATAAGTTATACTGTTCTGTTATTTGTGATTCTTGTACCAAGCAGTATGTCTTGCACGTCGTTTTATTTTATGTGAAAGTTGTGAAAAATCTAAGATGTAAATGTTAACTCATCAATTTCAATAAAAAAATATCGAAAAATAACTGCTTACCTTGTCATTTCATCGATTTTTTACCACTGTGTCAATTCGACATCGAGGAACAGATTCGGTTCTTGAAATGAAAAACGGATGAGGGTTAATAAAATATGCGAAGAGGTGATCATTGATCACGCTGATGTATCATGGGTGGATGTATCATGTAAATGACGTTTTCATTTGCAAATTGCAATTTATAGTAGCCGAGCTGCATGCGATGTAATCGAATCTGACAATGAATGCGGCTGCGCTTAATAGTTAGTGGCAAAGTTCAAAGACCTGCTCCAAGTGACACAAATGCATCATCGTATTGAACCGTGACTCTACTTAAACCTTAACTTAAACACTTCGTTACATGCAGAAGTTAAATACCTATACCTACACCCTGTAATGCTAATATGTACTTGCAATAAGCCTGCATGAAAATTCTTTAAGGGGGGAGCCTGGTGTAACTAGCTGAAAACCGAGGCATTTTTCGGGAATTTTATTTAAATAAAATATTTAATCGATCTTTCTGAAACTTTCAGGATATTATATTATTAGAATAAGGTAGATTAAAAAAATTAATTAAAAAAGAACGGAAAATAACAGAATTATACGGGCTAATGCGCAGTCCGTTGGCGACGTCATTGTTCCACTGCGGGCAACGTAGCGCCTACTGTATTCATCTAAAACCAAAAATCGAAATTTTTTTTCAGTTTATGAGTGCATGCACAAATCGTATAAATGCATAATTAATAGATTCAAAATTGAACAAATGGCTGCCTCTTGAAAGAAGCACTTTTTCCAACGAAATTTTGCCTTAAATGTGTAAAAACCGTTATTTACTCCTATCATTATACGAATAGTTAAATTCTGTGAAGAAAATGTTCACAAATTTTCGTGCACAAGGCCAAATCAATTGGTTCAATATTTTTGGCGTTACATTGTCCGCCAATTGTAAAACTGCCGTTTCGAGAATAACACATTTAAAGTTTTCTGGTAACCTGGTGCTCCGTAGCAAAACCGGCTATATCCGCTTTAATTTTTCGAATTTCGTTTTGCGGCTTTGGAAACATATTATCGTGATGTTCAACTATTGATTTATGCAAAAAAAAAATCGGTTTCTTCCCCCCGGTACAACAAGTCTCTCCCCCCCCCCCCCCCCGAAGGAGGGATTGCGTCTTATTGGGCCGAAAAATAGGTAATTCTTTATGAACGTTTCGTAGAAAAACGGTTCGACAAATTAATTTAAGGCCTGGCAGGCTGTTTTATTGTATCTTGAACTATTGTTCGGAATTTTTGCGTGACAAAATTTTTTTACTGAAATCAGCTGATCCCTATGTTACACACGAGTACCCTGACTATCTGAAAATGATATTCACATAGTAAGAGACTTGCTACATACCTATACTTAAAGTTGTCAATTTTATTTTTGATTTTATATATTTATTTTATTTATGAGGACACAATGATGCAGGATATGTAAGGATTAAAGAATCGCTCCAAGTAACGTTAACTTATTTTATTAAAAACAGTAAAAAGGAAGCAAAATTCTTATACGAGTTGACAATAACTTGGCACAGAGCGTTCAGAAGTATAAACCATATAACACATTTAAACACATTAGAAAATTTATAGCCATATTCAACGTAGCAACAAAACTAAAGCTCAAAGTCCTCTCGCAAATATACAGTCTCATTTCTTAGATTTCTTCTGCTGCAGATTCTCTGCAGGTCCTTCCGGATTCTCCATCTGCTGGTTACTCGGTACCTCATTGCTAGGAATAGTAGGAGTGGTTGCTTCTGCTCCCTCGCGAATGGCAGGTTTACCTGTCATCTCGATCTTGATCATTCGCTCGTTCGACTTCTCCTCTGTCCGCTTCAACGGTGCCATGATCGTCAAAACGCCATCGGAGGAAATGTTCGATGACAGTTGCTTCTCGTCCACTTGCTCAGGCAGCATATACTTTCTCATGAACTGCCTGGAGATCAGACCGTGCTGGTCCCTTTTCTCCTCGTGTTTCGCCTCCACCACGACGAATCTGTCAGCGAGCTTCACGCTGATCTCTTCGGGCTTGAATTGCTGCACATCCAGGATCACCTTGAACATGTCCTTGTCCGCGGAGATGGTTGATGTACCGCTGTTCTCACCACGGCGCATCGACTCTGCCAGCTGCCTGTAGTACATGTCCATCGCACCTCTGTTCATCATCGTTGGATAGAATCTGTCCGTCATCATGCTGGGGAGCAACAGTTGATCGGGTTGGAGGCCCATTCCGAAATTTTGATCCCATATACGATGCGGTCGCTCCATGTCCGCCCACCACGCGGAGAACAATAGCGGTAACAGCGACATTGCTCGATCGATTCGTTCAAGTAATTTTATAATACTCGAAGGCTCTTTAACTCGCGTGTTCAGCTAACGAAACGCAGTGTCAATCTACAGTTCTGTTCGTTGACTGCTTTGCTGTCAGACGTGCGACTGAAGCTTCGCCCTCTACGACCGCTATTTATGTGGGCCACGTTTGCATGTGTAGGACGTTTGACTATATACATGTTCTGGACTTTCGAGAACGTACCGTGCTGAACGCGAAACTGTCATCGGCGTGTTTATTGCGTCAGTTTTTTCGATCGATAACTAATTGAACGTACGAGTAATTAATGTCCTTGTTTTTCAGGGTATTATCTACAAATTTTACGATTTTTTTTTTCGTTTCAGGTTTGTCGCGAGACCCGACAAGGTAGGCGGTGCGGAACGAAGCTTGGAGAACCTTCCTTGTGTCTTTGTGACGAAATAGTATTTTCATGGTGTTTCAGATATTCGTGATACGTTTTAATCGGTCGTTTCTATGCTTTTCGGACATACTGACTGTGATTCCATGGTTGTTATTGATATCTACCAGCGTCACCATGGACAGTTATGTTTTTCGCGGCTTTAAATTTGCATTTATAGGCAGTCTTCTGACCTTTGAAATTGCCAGTGCTTTAGTTTATACCGTAGTAGGTAATTTGATGCCCTAATCGATATTATTCAACTAGGGTACTGCTTTGAGAGATTGCGATTTGTATTGGACTTATCACTGGCGCCAGTTCATGCTTTCACTTTAGTAAATATTTTAAGAACAACAGATTATTACGTGTAACAGGCTTAATAATCGAACGTGTATGAAACGAAGAGTTATCGTTGACTACGATCGAAGTAAATATTTTCAAGGTCCTATAAAAATAGCCTACATGCTCAAATCATTTATAAAATAACTGCATACTACCCAAAGTAAATCAAATATTATATTTATTTTCTGCGCTGTAAAATACGTCGTATTTTCATAATTATATTTATAAGTATTCATAAAATTTTCCATCGTTTCCGATTGTTTCGTTAAAAGATGCAAGAAGCTTTTGCTCTGCGTTTCCCTCCAAGAATTTCGAAAATTCTCGAACCTCCGGAACATATGTAGGCCAGAGATGCAAGATGCGAAGAATTCCGACTGCAGCGCCCCTTGCGGTGGAGTAAGGAATCTCAGCTCGTGATATCACCGCTCTATAGAATAATATTCTTGAGTAGTACATTACACGGGCTTTTTTGGCGGAATACCGTAACAAACATGCGCGAACGTAGAGTAACCGTATCAAAACCGTCATTACTCTACGTTCGCGCATGTTTGTTACGGTACCCTGCCAAAAAAGCCCATGTAATGTACTACTCAAGAATTATTCTATAGAGCGGAGATATCACGAGCTGAAATTCCTTACTCCACCGCAAGGGGCGCTGCAGTCGGAATTCTTCGCATCTTGCATCTCTGATGTAGGCCTGAACCTTCTGGATCAATTGACAATGACGCGATTGCGCTCCGTGAGTCATTCCGAAGTGTTGAAAGTAGCAAAAACCAGAATGCCAGAAATTTGTTTGCATTTTTGTCCACCATCTTGTTAATTCTGAAGATAAATTATTAATTGTAGTCCGGACGATAGCGACAGTCATACTGATCAAGAATCCGTTTTGTTAAACATTAATCTTATTACTTTTATATTTTTTACTTACTATAGAAATGTACTTTAATAAATAGAAAAAAAGTTTTATAGTAATACTATATTTATTTTCTTCGCAATTCCCGTAAATCGCTTAATTTATCGGCGCGCAAACCGAAACGACCCCTTAAATTGAATATTGATATCTAATTTCGGATTATTTTTATGTTCTAGAATTTGTCTTCTGAAATAAATGATGCCATAACAATATTTACACGAAATTGAACTCTTTTCAGGATAAAAACAAAATTTCGTGTATTTTGGTAAATAAATCTTTTAATGGAGTATTTAGTAAGAAAAGATATACAGATTTTAGTGCTAAACAAGCAAAAATTTGAATCGACTTAATGTCTCGCCAATTAAATACACAGTTTGAATGATTAAAAAAGAACAGCTGCATACAAGAAGTATTGTTCATTTGCTTAGTAGTGGTTACATGCATTTCACATAATTCATTAAATATTATTTAAATATCAAATAATACAGCAGCCTTGAAATGTAATATATTGAAAGCTATCCAGTAACAGCTTGTAAAAGATACAAAACAAATTCCACCGGGAATATCACACCTTGTTGGATGAGAAGTAATGCATGATAAGTTTATTTTCGATGCATACCGCCGCGAATGTATTTTTATTGATACCCATGTGGAAAATATGGAGCTTATCTTATGTTACCAATTGAGGGTGAAAGATACGAAATGTACATCATAATGAAAAACATGCGTCCATTGTATGCACTTTATATCGCCGATTCCAACACATTTATCATTTAATAATTAACACATACACAATATCAATTAAAACATTCGTCTCTGTCTACCAACTGATATAGGTACTACAGTTTTTATAAAAAATATTTATGGAAATATACCTATGTTATAATGTTACATCATCTGTTTTCGCGTAAGCATCTACCCTCTGCTGTTACGTAATTGCGTACAACATCATCCCTATCGTTGCACCTTGAAAGAAAATATTATCCAACTGCGAAATGCGTCGTAACTTTGCAACAACCTTCTCAGTCTCAAAACGGATATCGTGAAACTCGCGTTCACATACAAAATACACACCTACAAAGAACCATGTGCCACCCGATTCCTTGTTTTTATATTCTTCGTGACTAATCAGTCTTCTTTTAGCTACACACATAATGATTATTCACATTAACTCTTTTTTTATGAGTTTTTCAATGTTTCACTCGTCCTGAATCTCAATTTCTTATATTCTTATGATACTTAATAGAATTAAAGTATAAGTTTAACAAATTGTTAATATCTAGTCAGATTATAGGTAAAATCTGTCAATAAATTATTTCGTTCATTTTATGTTTCTAGTGTATAAGTAATCTTGAATTATTTCTTGGAAATAATTTTTGCAAGTGTAAACTCTGAATCCATATTCTTTAATTGGCAAGACATAAGACGATACAGAATGATAGTAATATGCAAAAAGAATCGAACATTCAGAAAACAAGATTTGATAACTCCAAGTTCAATTATTATAGGAGCCTGTTACCAGAAAAAAACATTCTCGTTTGCAAGACGCAGTTTGGTCCGCTATTGATTCGGTGCCTACGTGACGAATAACATGTGAACTACATATCGACGCGCGTTACGAAAAGTAGCACGTTTAATTTTTTCTACATGCAGTTGTCCATAAGAAAAAAATGAAACGTGCTACTCTTCGTAACGCGCGTCGATATATATGTACATAAATTGCAAATACGCAGTTACGGTTCGTATGGGGAAGACAGGAGCTCGAATATTCGTTCCAGTATACATTGTGTGTTCTATCGAAACTTCCAGAATGGGACAGTGAACTAATCGACTACGATAATAAGACAACAGTTACAATTAACTTTGTTCCATAAAAGTTTCAAAGCATACCCTTTTTCCATTTGGAGTGAACGCAGCGAAAGAAAATTAACATGTAAGTAGGTTTTGAAAACTGTTCATTTTGATAAAAACATTTAATACTTGCGAGAGTGGGAAATGTATATTACACTTGTATTTTGCAAAAATTTTAACCATTCTCTAAACCTAGTATTCAATGCACCTAGTTAGTGAAATAAATTAATGCTTCCTGTAACGAAAACCCATTTTTTTTTTATAAATATGGGACAATGCTAATAAATTGCATATGCATACTGATTTTTTATATTACATATATATAGGTATTACAGAGCTTTTCGTGATTGAAAATTTAGTTACGATAAATTGCCATGCTATAAGCTGCGTTGTATAGAAATGAATGTCAAGGTTCTTTTTTAGGGAGGGGAAGTATATTCGAGGGTCCACGGTCGAGACGGTTAATGCGCAACCGTTCCTGATGTTGTGACAGGTCAGTGTATCCAGTTTGTAGGTCGATACGACCTCAATGTTTCTAGAATCTAGCTACAAAAGAGTATAGACTTAACGAAAACTAATACAAATTTCTCATTGAATGTAATGCAATAAATATTAACATTAAAAGAATATACTATGACATTAATTTCATTGCAGTTTCAGACTCGAATCTGTCACGAATCAAAGTAACGAATTCTTTTTCAAGATTTTCTTCGTGGAAAATAACAATTTTTCTCTTCGCCTTTATAAATAAAAAGTGTTCGAGAAGGATTTAAACTTTCAAAATTTGAAAATAAAATGTTTTTTTTCAGTTTTTCAGATATATTGCGAAAACTGTTTGACGCACAAGAAAAAGTAATAGAACATAAAAGATGCTCCTTGTCTAGATCTGCAACTTTTTTTTATGTAATACAATTTTTATTTTGTTTATAATCTGATGATGATTTTATTGAATATAAACTTTATTTAACTTGCAACTTACTTAGCATGCTTACACATAAAAATTTGTATATAAAATAATTGTATCATCTTCTAATTTTAATATGTACACTCACATATCACTGCTACCATGTAGAAAATCAGAATTAGGACTATCATTTCATGATCCAAAGATCATCATCTTTTATCAAAGCATTCCTCGTCAAAGAGAAACATGTCCATACGTCCCTACTTTCTTGTCATACCTAAAAAGTGAGAAGCTGCAATTACAGAGTAGGTACATTTCCACCAGACTTTTCGCCAATACCAATTAGGTAGATCCAGGGCCGTCTATGCAATAGGCACAGTAAGCATTGTGCCCAGGGCCTACGAAAGTCTAAAAATGAAATTATAAATAGAATTGTTCCGTAATATAACAAAAACAAAATGGAAAATATCCTTTAATTTTAAAAAACAACGTAAATATATTAACAATTGAATGACGTGAACGATAAATTGAAAGAGCTTACAAATAAAGCTTTTATGCAAAAATGCCTAGGGCCTGCAACGATCCGAAACCGGCCCTGGGTACATCTGACGCAATAATTACAATTTTGATCAAGCTGCTTTACTAATCCGATTCACATGTGACTGGTCTACGTTTAGATGAAATTTCTGGAACAAGAACGAAGAACATTCTAGATTTTTCACGAAAATCTTCGATTGTCACTTGAATCATTTGGGCCTCGAAGTTTCCACATGTATACGTATGAGTATATAAAGAACTGCGTTGAAGCATGCGCCGTCAGTATAAAACGAACAAGCAACCAGTTGACATCGTTGACGTTTCGTTAACAAAGTTACCGGGAGTGTTTAAAAAGACATTGTAAAAGGAAGAAAACATTAAAAAATGAGATCGAGAATGACGATAATTCCAAAATTATTCTCCCATTGGTGGGAGACGTTAGAGCAACCGCATCGGTTGATGGACCAACATTTCGGCCGAGCGTTACGGCCGCAACAATTTTTTCCTACGTCAGTTTTTGACAGATCACCATTCAGACTACTTCCATACAGTTATTATCGACCATGGTTAGATTGGGCGAAGGAGGAGGAGGAAAGTGGGTGGTCGGTAGTGAAGGATGACAAAGACAAATTTCGCGTGGTGCTTGACGTGCAGCAATTCAAGCCGGAGGAAGTAAACGTAAAACTCGTGGACAATTATATTGTAGTCGAAGGTAAGTATCATGGTTTCGATAGACAGTGTGTAATCTCAATAGAAAGAACGTGAGTTTAACGTGTAATAATGAGCATTTATCATTCCATATTGTTAAACGATCGCGTCGCACTCGCAAGTATATAGATCGCAATTGCATCTGTTCTTTTTCGCTTTTGATGGATTGCTGTTGGATATCATTAAGCAGTTCAATTTTTTTGTCTAATGATTTGTGCTTTTGTCTGCAGGAAAACACGAGGAAAAGCAGGACGAACATGGTGCGATCTCGAGACATTTCATCAGGAAATATTTGGTACCAGAACAATGTGATCCCGAACGAACGACGAGCACTATGTCCTCGGATGGTGTTTTGACAATAACAACGCCGAGGAAACCAGGAGCCATCGAACAGAGCAATGAAAAAACGATTAAGATCGAACATACCGGTAAACCGACGGAGGAAGAACATATGAAAGTGAAACAAAGTCAGTAAAAGGACTTCGTATATTTTAGACTAGACTAGAGTATGCTTAGAACATACTTTTACCAGTTTCATATTTTTCATCATGTTCCTTATACTATATGATATGTTAGAATAACATTTGTATTATGTGGCGAATCTGTATGAATAAAATGAAAGATATGTATTACAAAAACTGTATACACGTTTTAATTACCTCTTTTACAATATACTTTGTCTATAATAACATCTTTTGAATTAAAATTCCTCCATTTTTTAATAGAATTTATTTCGTTCTGTTCTGTTTTAAACTGTTGTATTGCATAATAAGTAACCTTTAATTATTAATTACATACATACATGTTATACTACTGGTACAAAAATAATGACATGTTCGAGTAATCGATAAAAATAAACAGTGAAAATTGTTCTGCAATAAATCATGTCGCGTGAAAGAATACATACAACTCACGAATGACCGATAAATAATTAAGCATTGCATGGATTGTTTAAAAAACACATAGAAGAAACATTAATTCTTTATAAATGCTGCATTTTTCTGGTTCAAATTGTGTAATTAACGAAGTATTACCTTCTACGAAATTGCAGACCTTGCAGCATGAGAGGGGTACAGCTCCATTTTTTTACAGTTCTTGAGTTATGACGTGTAATATACTTATTGTGCGAAAATATATATTTTTTTCCTAGTGTTCTCTTTTCAATGTTAAATCAAAGCAATAATTCTATGAATAGTTTTTTTTAACCTTGCTGTTGTCGCAAAAAGATAGCCAATCGGAAACAATGTAAAAAAAACATAAGTCTCACCTTGATCAAACATTTTCTAAACGTAAAAAGACCTTGAGAGACTTTAATAGAAAAATAATGTTCCATGAGTTTGTATTTCCTAGAAATTAGTCACAATTGTTATCCAATAGATTGAAGATAATAGTGCAAAGATTACAAAGTAGTTACTCTGATGTCCACAATTGTGATGAGTGATAATATAAAATTGCAGGTTCTATTCTATGATTCCGCCTTTAGATACACAGAAATAATTGCAATTTCTACGAACTGTTACTAAAAAGAATTACTCTATTCGCAAAGAAAATTTTAGATAATAGTTACTTGAAAATAAAGAACAAAATGCAAATAAGTAAAACCGGATGGGCACGTTTGCAGCAACCAAAAACACAACTCAAACGACAGAAAAAATCGTTAATATTATTTTAAATATGGAAATTACTACGAATTTATACGCGACCATAAATCGATCTCCAACTTCTTATTATTTTAAAGGTAAAAAAGTACCTTAGGACTGGAGATGCGTGGGATCAGGTAGAAGTCATAGAACAAGAAGTATAATCACTTATAAATTTATTAATAACATAAAAAACGCACACATACACAAGTCTTCCATACTGGCAAATAAATCAGCATACATACGTATAGTTAGGATTTTATCGAAATATGAAACAAATCAATTATTGAGCGAAAAGAAAATGCAAGATATCTAGTATTTAAGACTTACAATTTACGTATACTATTTTAATATTTTATGTATGATTTTTTTGATAACATGAAATGCTACAATAGGCATAAGATTGTAGAGAACGATGAACAATGGATAATAATGAAAATTATAGAATGCTTAGTAGAAATATTCGTTCGGAACCTCTTCACTTCTTCTTCTCCTCTTTCTCCTCCTTCTCCTTCTCTTTCTCCTTCTCCCCGGCCGGCTTCGGTTGCTGTGGCTTTGTCACCTTTGACTGGATCGCCGGTTTTCCAGTGTGTTCGATCTTGATTACCCTCTCGTTTTCCATCTTTGGTTGGTCCTTTCTAGGCGCCGTGATGGTAAGAACACCGTCGGACGACAGCTTCGACGCGACTTGGTCGATGTCGCATTGCTCGGGTATCAAGTACTTCCTAACGAATTGGCGTGAAATCCAGCCATGTTCGTCTTGTTTCTCTTCGTGCTTCGCCGTGACAATGACAAACTTGTCGACGAGTTTAACATCGATCTCACTGGGATCGAACTGCTGGACATCGAGCACCACCTGGAACTTGTCCTTGTCCGCGTGCACGGTGGAGGTGCCTCCCTCGTTCGAGCGAAGCATATCGGCCCAAGGTCTGTAGTAAGTTCGTTTCCGTGGTTGCATATTCTGCAGATATACTTCCAATCGACTTGGCGTCTGCAACTGCTCCGGACACAGGCCCAAACCGAAGTTCTGGTCCAGAAGACGATGAGGGCGGTCCAAATCCTCCCACCAGTCGGAGAACAGCAACGGTACAAGAGACATTCTTGCGATTATTTAATTTGCAAACAATACTCGAGAAGAATGTATCACGATGATATCGCTTTCGATAAATGTGGCGTGAAACTTCGTTTCAAATCGCGATGCTCACACCTTGGTTGCTAAGCAATAACTGCCGGCTCCGTTGCTCGCGACCGTTTATATCTATGCGCGAGCGCAGGTCGCGACGCCTCCCGAGCTTTCCAGAGCCTAGCTACGTCTCGAGCTTTCGAGAACCCAGTGACTATTGAGTCAGCACTGTACATATAGCAAAAATGGGTATAGTAGCGTGAAAAGGTCTCGATTTGCCAAAGTAAATGCATATTTATGCATGTAGAGATAAGTAATAACACTATATTACATGAAAATGTTACTTATTGAACTTAACTTTCAACCAAACGTTGAATTTGAATCATTTCGTAGAGTGTGGACAAGTTTCAACTGGAATTATGTGCATTTAATAGTAAATATTTTTGCGACACATTTTGGCGATATTTTCGAAAGATAGCTTTTTTGTTATATGAATTAAAAGTTCTGTATGAATAAAAATCCAGATAAATTGAGTTTTCTGGCTACTAGGTACATATACACATAAGTAAGTATGTATAATTCGTGATCATTCGCGAAGTGCCGCGAATATTCAAAACCGCCTGAATCCTTGTTCACAGGTATTCTCGTACATTCGCGCGCTTTCAGCGATGGTTACAACGTGATTATATACAACAGGGATACTCGTTGAACTTCTGCCTGAAGTTCAAATGGTAAGTAAGTTTACATTTTGATCGAATTTCGTGTATTCATGATTATTATATACGCTCGGCCACCGATATTCGCGGGTAGATTTCTTGGAGAGCTGATTGTAAGTTTCGCGAAAATTCTCGATTACCGTTACTCGCTGTTACCCCCACTATGTAGTATATAGTCGAGGCGTAACGAATATAACGCTCGTCCACGCTCGGCCATCGCAGCCATTGCAAAGAAATTCAAAACCACTCGCCGGTGATATCGTTCACGAGCCTAGAATCTGCGATTTGTTTAAATCGTGTCAGTGAGGTAGGTGAATACCTATTCGACAAATCGAGAAGAAAGCCGAAGTTTCGAGCGGAAAAGAAGCAACCGTTTGAAGCATCGAAATAAACAAAGAAACAACAATGTCTCTGCTACCGATGCTATTCTCCAGCTGGTGGGAGGATTTGGAGAGGCCCCATCATCTTTTTGATCAGCAATTTGGATTGTCTTTGAATCCAGAAGATTTGCCAACTTCTGCATTGGCACCCCACGACACCGACATCTTGGTGCTCAGACCGCGTCGTCGTGGTCTACGAAGATACCAACCCTATGAAAGGAGCCTAGACCGCAGGTCCAATGGTTCGTCAGTAGTACAAGCTCATAAAAACAAGTTCGAAGTTACTCTGGACGTTCAGCAATTTGCCCCGGAAGAAGTGACTGTTAAAGTCGTGGGGAAGAACGTAGTCGTCGAGGCCAAACACGAAGAGCGACAAGATGAGCATGGCTGGATCTCGAGACAATTTCAACGCAAGTATCTTGTACCGGAGCAATGCGACATTGATGAACTTAAATCTAACATGTCGTCTGATGGAGTCTTGACTATTACTGCGCCAAGGAAACAATCTGATCCGGAAACGAAGAAGGAAAGAATCATTAAGATTCAAAGTACGGGGCAGCCTGCTATAAGGGGTGACGCAAAGCCGATAGAGAAGCAGGTGGAAGAGAATTCAGCGCAGGAGAATACACAGCACAGGGGACAACAAGAAAAGACCGTGAAAGCTGCTTAAGACGATGGATTTATTTACTTGTTCCATTGTAATATCAAGCAGTTCGCTTTTCAGTATTTTGTCATTTCATGTCTCACTCGTATGACTGCCTCGAAACATTTCTGTTCATTCCATTTTAATCGAGAGGGTAGTTAACTACCAAGTTAAGTGTTGAGTTCCATTTTAATTTAATTTTTTATTGTTCCTTGAAAATTATACTTTAGATAAGTATAAAATCATAACTATAATAAGTCTGAAAACGCATATCGCAAAGTGATATATTCATTTACCTGTACGCATACGCAAATATCATTCCACATTCTCATAAATTACTTTACGCTATTTAAAAATACTTTCTTATAAAATGTTTTGTAATAAAAAATGCAGAGTCTGTATAATCCTCTGTATTTACTTACCCTTCCTTGCCAATATAATTCCTTAACCTGCCGTGGGCATACTGGGTTGTTTATGTTCGGGCAATTCGCCTCATCTTCTTAAACTTCCATCTGAATTTATACTTTTCCTAATTGATCCTTTGAAGATTTGACCCGAAGAAAGATTGTATATTAAAGTAGAGACTTGAATACGTATCCTATAATTTTTCAGATTTTTTGTAAGTCAAAAACAGTAAAAAAGCAGCCATGGACATAAATGTGCTCACGTTAATTATTAGTGACAAACTTTTTAAGTGTAGATCAGTTAATCATTTGTTTCGTAGCACTATATGATAATTGATACTTTCAGGTACAGTAAATGAATACAACAGATTATACAAAGTTTTTTCAATTAAAACTTTAATATAATTAAAAGTACCTACAAAGTCATGATACAAAATTAAAAATACTTTTGTTTGTTCAACACTGGACGGCAGTTTGATATATTAGATTACTTGACAATTGTTTGTGCTAACTTATTGCTTAAGCACATTAACATGAACAGTACATTAAATATATATATATATATTAATTGACGTATGGTATATGAAAATATTCTAAGACAGTGTATAATACTATCCTTCATACAAAAATAGTGGTATTCTAAAATTATTAAACAGATCTTTTGGACGGAAAGAATAATATAAATAAATAGTACACAGATAAATGAAGCAGATTGAAAGCTATTGTTACCTAACAATAGCTTTCAATTTGATTCATTTTATCTTGCATACTTTTACTATTATTTAGTACTTACATATAGGTATGTAAATTTTGTATTGCAATTAGTTTAGCTGTAGACGTGTTTGTTTTATGCAATACTGTTATTTTTCATTCAAAGTATGTACATATTTACATTATGTACAAGTGTAGCAAATTTCAAGAGAAACAGTGAAATAGAAAACTTTGATTTAAATTTCACTGTTCTTCATTTGCATGTAAATGCTAATACTCAGGTGCATTTAATATGATTCAGCTGTATCAAATTACACCAATTAACCCCTTACGTTGTCAGCTCGCAGCCACCTAGGCAAACTCGTCGGCTTTTTCCAGACCTTCCTTGTGTAGGTGTCGCTATCGCCTTCAATTGACGGTCCCGCGCGGCCAGCGGCCGTGAATGGCGGGACCGCCATTTGGAGGGGATAGCGTCACGCACACATAGAGAACTGCTTTGTACGATTTCGACTCATCCTAGGCGTGGTTCTCAAAACGTAAAAGAGTTCAAATTCGTCATGACCACGCTAGGGGTTAAAACATACATTTCAGCATTAATGTTTTGTTAACATTTTAAATAGCTGTTGTATTGCAATGCAGGATTTTCTGTCTATAAGCCCAAGGTTCGATTTCGGCGACGGGCCTATAGGCAGATGTAGCCACAATTCTGAGGTGAAACATGCAAGAATGAGAGCGAATGAAAGGAAACGAATGTCAGCGGTAAGCGGCGAGAATCTCGACGTGACGCATTTGCCGACTCCGTGAATTATCAGAATTGGTGGGGATAGGGACAAGGGTTAAGGACATTAGTTCCAGGCAAGCTTATAGACAGAAAATACTGTACTTATAAACAATAGGAATGATGACATAGTGATAGTAGTACCACTATTACACCTATGATCAAAGTAACAGAAACACCATGTTACTTCGTCATAATAATCTCTACGTATATCCAACTGAGGAATTGTATTATTTACATAATGTCCTAATTGGAGATCTTTTGCAGCAGGTCTGCAACCTTCATATCTATCAGCTGGAATATCCGTTCTAAAGCTGCGAACGGAGCTCAGACATTCTCTCGTTATAATAGTTTCAGCTGGAACATAGAATATAAGTTGACAAAACTTGAATAAGTTAACAAAACATATTTCCCATTCAACCGTGGCTCAACCGTAGTAGCAAGTTTTATGAGTAGATATATACCTCCTTTCTTTTCAATAATTTTAATACACTTGTCATCTTGTTCTGGACAAGTTTCACCCCAATACCACCACCAATTTAATGGTGTGCCACACCCTGGATGATTGCTGTTACATCTATAACAGTATAAACTTTCACCTGAAAATATGATATACGTTATAAATATGTGATTTTACGTTAACTACACCCTTTATATGATGATAATTGTGTTGTTCTTATACCTTGAGTGATGAGTACACTCAACAAGAAAACAACAACTAATTTGTTCATTTCCACTTATTTATGTGCACCGAATAGTGAGTCAAACGAAAACTGAGCAGAACTAAGAGCGTCCTTCTAGTTCTCTCAGCTTATATAGGTGCCTTCAGGTAGTGCAACAATCGCATTGCCAACCTTAAGATCACACTGTCAACTAGGGAAAATACCCTAGAATCTCACTATATGTTGCGCGATTTAGGACGGTATTAGACTAGTAGAGGATGCCGAATGCTTAAGACGATTCCAGTCTTAAGAAGCGACTCTGAATGGATGCGTTCAGCCGACTCAACTGTTGAGTGATGTCACTGGATTTTACTCGCGTCGATAAATGAACGTGCAACTTCAGAGTAAAATCTAGTGAGATTATTCAACAGTTGAGTCGGCTGAACTCACCCATTGGTCGACGCGAGTAAAATCTAGTGAAATCACTCAACAGTTGAGTCTGCTGAACGCACCCAATACCGTCCCTTGTGGGAATTTTAGTACCGTAAGGTGGTTCATGCCCGTGCAGCGCTGTGCACCATGCTCCCGAAATGCGCGGGTGTTTAAAATAAGACAGAGTTGCGTGATATTAAAACTTCTAATTATTTTCCGACAGTTCAGGAAAACTGGGATCTGTATGTAGATTAGGCGAATGTGTCCCAAATACTACCTGTGCCTCACCTATGACGCAACAACCAACTTCTTCATTTTTACATAGGTTCATTTTGTAAGTTATAGCTTTCACTGACACCTGTGTGGCTGTAAGCACAGACAAGGTATAGAATAGACGGAACATCCAATGCATTTTTCTGCCTCAGGTTAGGGGAGGTGGAGACCTGGTTCTTCCGGATAGATGTACACTAAGGGCCAAAATCGGCTTCCCTTCGGAAATTTGGCAACGTTGCATGTCACTAGAATTACTGAGTTATGCCTAGTGACATGCAACGTTGCCAAATTTCCGGAGGGAAGCCGATTTTGCCGCCTAGTGTACACTAAGGGCCAAAATCGGCTTCCCTTCGGAAATTTGGCAACGTTGCATGTCACTAGAATTACTGAGTTATGCCTAGTGACATGCAACGTTGCCAAATTTCCGAAGGGAAGCCGATTTTGGCCCTTAGTGTATGTAACATAGAATACTTCCACAAGGAATTGGATCTGGTATAATTCAGCGAGGTGCTGAAGGAGAAAGAAAATTTAAAATTTTCAAAATCCCTTCAGTTCCAGCACTTCACTGAAATATTCCGCTTATTCTTTTATTTTAATACCATACTCGTATTCTGGGGTTGGACTAATTGAACAAGACTTAATAATTTCACATATCTTGTTTTTTTTTGGGGGGGGGGGATGTAATAAAGACAGATTAGTACTATTACTATTATTATTGTTGTTGTTATTATATCTTTATTTAATATAGAGGGAAGGATAAGAATGATTTATTTGAACATTTCAAGTTACCATATTCCCTATATTATGAACTATCGATATCATAGAAAAAAGCTGGCTGTTGGGTAGCGCCCTCACAGGAAATACAGGAAATCAACGTTACACAACTTTTTATGACGTGCGGGTAAAGAAGTTTATAGATCATAATTTATTATAGATCATAAATTATGACGTGCGGGTAAAGAAGTTTATAGATCATAATTTATTATAGATCATAATAAAATGAAGATGTTCCCTTTGAGTCTCCAAAACAATCTTTTAGATTGCTGTAATTGATATATTTAAAGGGGGGAGACTATCTGCATATACGTAAGTATTTATGTTTCTCATATATTTCAGCTTATGCTTTACTGTCACCAAAATGGTAATGCATAAATGTTAACGTTTACGTGTACGTATGTTGTATACTCTTATATATAATGCAATTGCATTGAAACAAGAAATCATTCCAAGCACTAAAATCGTTCGCAGAATGATTCATTTGAAATTAATAACTGATGCACTTGCGAAAGTAATCGTAATCCCCTTGAGAATCGTATAGCAAATGGATCTGTTAAAATGAAAAAGCATGGGCGAATATTCATGTGTGGTTTACAAATATCTCCTGACCCTTTCGAATGGCAATTAATATCCAATCATTTTACGCGATAAGCGTATCAATGACCCTTTATGAAAACATGACAAAAGCCGCTTTCGTAGTTTGCTGCATCGAGCTCGATACAAATTAGTAAAA
>OY482664.1:32350508-32408508 GCA_960531205.1 Andrena bicolor
AAACTAAATTAAAACTTAACCAAATTACGCTGGATGCTTTGTTTTTTTAGGTTAGGTTTATTTTTCCTTCGGTATAAATACAGGCAGTAAATTGCAATACCAATACTCTAGTCCCTTATGCATTATTTCTCTCCTTCCCATTGCCCTATCTCATACCTCATCTGACTTTGTTTTTTTAGTTATTACTTATTAGTGTTTAAAATTTTCTTCAAAGTAGTTGTACTTATATAGTTTCATTGATAAAGTTATCTTTTACCGAATTTCTCACCTCCGTTACCACGACAGCGTGTAACCATGGTTACAGGAATCGTTGATTGCTCCGTTTACATATAGATACGTGAGATACGTCCGACACATGGTACACATTTTCCTTAGATAGATATCGCAGGACTTGTACTCCTCGGACCGTCTTCATGGATCATCTTTTAACGACACTTGCAAGAAAAGTAAGTACATGTATACACATATAAGAAGTGCAAATACAAACGAGAAAATGGGACGGATATATGTAGAGGCGAGACATATTATATGTACGAAATACTTGCGAATGTTAAACACGTTCAAGTGCTGATCGTATATCTATATACTCGTATGTGCAACGTACTGCTTGCTAGGAAATATGAAAAGTAAAATATAAAAAAGTAGGGAGCAGTAAAATGACTGTAAATTATTTGGCAAGATTTTAGCGTGTACAGTTTTATTTCAATACTTGCAGGGTACGATTGACACGCGCAGTATGACCAAACAAAAATTCTATCCACGAACGAATAGTTTGTTGGATGTGATCGAGTTACTTTGTTGTTTGATTGAAAATCGAGCGATACAAATGCCGAACGAGGAAATGTTCCTTAGCGTGAAATTGCCCGCCGAACTTATGAAAAACTGTATTACCAAAGCTGGGATTAAAGTAGAACGTATGTAGTGCTTAAAAAATCACGCGTAATAACAGATACAAAATTAACGCTCGCTGTTCTGTAAAACTATATTCTATTTATTCGGCGTGATACCTGTGCCCGTGGACGTTAACAGAACGGACGCTGGACCTTCGAAAACGAAGATCGCACTTTATTCAGTTTCGACAAAATGCTGAGAGAGATTGGAAAGCGTGGATGTTGAGAAAGGAGAAGATAAAGGAAAATTTGAAACGCGTATTTACGATAAAAACGTAAATAATTCTTTACTCTGAAAAACAAAATACATATGTATAATTCGGTTATACCATTGTTCTATAATGTAGAGAGGGTAGATTAGATACAGTTTTGTAGCAACTTGTTAGCAACGTGAAATGCCAACGGAAATGTTCGTAGGACGGAATACTCCTCGAAGATATCAACTATGAATCCGAAACACCAGATGCGAAAAGCATGTATGCACAGAGAAATAGACTTGCTCGTGTTCCATTTGATGACTATGAATAATACGCGTTGTTCGAGGGAAAACGACATGCGGGCCTTACGGTAAGAGAGATAGGTAATTGAGAGAAGAATCGCGTATTATTAGATATGTACAGTTGCAAAGATTACGATGAATTGCATTGTAATTTTACAGGTTTGATACCAAGAAACGATACTTGGGGCAAGTGGCAAGGTATGATGATGAGGTTGCAAAACTTTATAGTTGTAAAACAGCTCTCCTGGTCGAACAAGGTTTCATCGAAGACCAGTATACCGTTATTCAGGTTCGCTTTATCTATCACCCACAAATACAGTAGTTTCTACCATGTGTTAGGTAGTATGTATATCTATATAGCTACTTTTGTCCTTTTACGAAGCACTCGATGGGCATTCGTATGATGTAAATTATGTACATATCAGAGTTATGGCCAATTGGTAGATGTTATTGCTTCGCCCAATAGGAAAAATTACTTGCTCTTTCTATTTCCGGTTTCGGTCACTAATGGCGTCGAGCGATAGAAAACGGTGACACATTTTTCGATCGTTAGGTACCTAGAGGATCGCTATTTTTTTTTTCTTCCTTTTTTGTGGGGAAAATGCTTTATGCATCTGAAATAGTCCAAAAAATGTTGATACATTCTTGAGATGTTTTTCAAGAACATGAACTAAAATTTTGAAAAGAAATCCAGAATTGAATGTTGGAACGTGTTTGAAAAGGAAATGATCGATTTTTAGCATTTTGCAATAATAAATATGTTTTAAACAATCTAAGCTTTCCAACTTTAAGTTCACGTTTTAATAAATTATATTATGTAAACGTGTTCGAAATGAATTTGAATTTGAAGATGATCCATCAATTAGTTTTTCAGTTTTGATTCCCGCAAATTGACAAAAGATGTCGTTTCGAGAAAACCACGTTTAAAGTTTCACAAACGAAAAAACTCGAAGCCAAATGTGTTTAATCAAATGATGAAGTGTCTTACCGATTAATCAGCGATTCCAGCACCATACAGCAGTCCTTCCTCTTCGTCGTGCAACGCATTTCCTCTTTACGAGCTTTTCGAGCTTCTTTTGTCTTGGGAATCGAGCGGAGAGTCTTTATCATTTATATACATATCGTTAGAAGGAATCCGAATATCGTTTTGAACTTTTCAGGGTGTATTCTTAAGATATTTTGCTAACGATTTATGAAATAAAAAAAAATTCATTTTTTGAAGCATCTAAAGTTGTTGCCCCCCTTAAATAATATTAAGCAAATACATTTATATACAAATTAATATTTTATTCAAAATATTGACGCTGCTCTCCGAAGAAATGTTAATTGTCTTGGTTAATAAATAAAATATATCTGCTTAATATTATTTAATATATTTGAAAAATTCCCGTAATACATATTGGTTATACCGTAAGCAAAAAAAAATTCTGGTCATCGATAATGGTAATTCGTAACTGAAAACAATTTCCGTCGCCAATAACAGTTATTATCTGAGTGACCAAAAAATATTTTCGTCGACAATAATGGTAATCAGAACCAAAACAGATAAGTCTTAATATTTTTTAATCACTTAATATTTTGGAGTATTCATACAGTATTTATTGAAGACTGACCTCCATTTGAATAAAAATTAATTTTTTTCGGAAAAAATTTAACAACTAACTGTTATTTCTGGTCTCTGGTACATATAGCTATACCGTGTTGCAGAATCAACTTGATGAACAACGTAGTTTATACAATAAATTGCGGGAGGAGCATGACCTAACAATACGTAAGTCCTCTCTAGCGAAATTAGCGCGTTTTCGACGAAATCGCGCGGCAAAAATTATTCAGCAAGGCTGGAGATTGTATTGTATACGCGTGTTTTCGAGAAGGAGAAGAGGCAGAAAATAATGGGATTTCTTGTACAACTTGACGATGATGAATAGAATGACAATTTATAAAATCTTCTTAAACGATAATGCATAGGTACTTGTATCATCGCATTGAAGATTTGATGTGTTGAATAAAACTTATGCGAAAGGTATTGTACCCACAATAGTACACGACTGTTGAGCATATTGCTTCATTTCCCTTTTCGTCAATTTAGGTATGCATGTATGTATGTATGTATATTCTTGGACGCGCGGAATATGGCGGAATAGCAGGATGCTTTTTCAGCGGGAAATTTTCAAGTATCCAATTATATTGATCTCTCGCTATGTTTAGATATAGCGCGCAACCAACCACCGACCCATCGACTCACTCGCCATTCCCCCCTTCTCATTCCTTCCCAAGCCTCCGAGAGGCCGGAGAGGCCGGAGAGGCCGGAGAGGCCGGAGAGGCCTTACGAGAGGAACAGCGATCAAAGTGACTCGTGCTAGCCGAGTCTCTGAGACCTGCTGAGACCATCTGAGACGACGACGATGAAAATTGAAAATACGTGGCCGAAAAAAGAGGTTTGCATCGTAGAGCGTGGAGTACCTAGTATAAAGAGGGGGAGATAAAAGAGCGGGTGGTGAACGGTGGTGAACGGTGGTGAACGGTGGTGAACCGTGCGCGTATGTTGGAAACGGATATAGGTAGGTAATAGTCGCGCGGTGTTCGACGTGGTTCGACGCATGCTCCGAAATATTTCCCCCGGGTGATATTCAGTGAGGTAGGAGGACCTAAGGAGGTAGGTATACCCAGGTATACCAAGCCAGCAGCTGAGGCTGGCAGACGTTCGATCGTTACGAGGTGGTGAAGGTGGTGAATCAGTGGTCGGGCGTACCGCGAAAGAGGATGCATATGTAATTCGGAACATGTACGCACGTATCGATCGTTATCCATCATCTTTTTTTCAACGAGATACTTACAATTATTGCCATTAACGATTCCGACCGGCGGCTCGCGTAGTCTCTATAATCCCTTGGCACGCGCGGAGAAGCTGTTAAGGGTGGTGTGAAACCGCGCGATGAAACAATTATTCTTCAACGAATCATTCGCACGAACCGATGAAAGATTTTTAAGATTTTTAAATCTTTCTTTTTGAATTACGGTGAATGTAAATTTAATCGATCCGTGGCACTATCCTATCGGTCATCATGCCGATAACAGAGCTAGCAGCCGCTTGAATGCATGCCGACATCCGGCTAGTAGTCCGGATCCGGGGTCTCGCGTAAAACGAATGCGCACCACCTGTAGCTCGATATCTACGCTAGAAACCCTAGAAACGTCAACCTCCCCTCTGTCGAGCTTTTCTGCAAATGTAAGTGAAATGTTTTCTCTTTTTTCTATCTGTTTCTTTAATGTACACATGTAGGATTTAATACTTCATCGATGGGTCGATTCCATCATACCTATACTTACAATAGCTATACCTACTCGGTTTAATATCGCGGTGGTGTCGTCTATTAATTGCGAGAATTTTTGCAAGTCATATGTATAGTATATATACATAGATACTACGATTTATTCTGCACCTATATATAGTTTTTCCTCGCAATGCTTCTGCTATAATTCGTCATGTTCGCGCGATTTCTAGGTACTTGCATGTCATCTGATGTCATCTGATGTCATCCGTCTGCATCCGTCTGCATCCGTCTGGAAACAGGTAGGGGAGACCGGGGCTAGTTGAGCATTAGTATTCTGTTGACTTACTGCATACCAAAAGTTTCCAAATTTCATTAGGTATACAGGCATAATTTTGAAAATCGTTTCAATTCAGTCTAGGTTGTAGTTTTTATTGTATTTAGAGTATATACGACGAATAAGTCAACAGACCCCGGCCACGGGGTTAGTTGACAAATATGATGGGGTCAGTTGACTGTTGACTTGACTGCGAAATATGTATATATACGCTGCCAATTCCATCAATATAGTATACGAAACGCGTACATATGTAAATTTTTTTATTTTTTTTTCACTCCTTCAGTGTTATTTTTTTTTATTAACTATCATGGTTTATACTGGTTTGTTATGGTCTATTTGGAAGGCCTGAGAGTTTGAAGGGAGGATAGGGTGTAAAACTGGTAGGGGTGAGTTTGGAAGGATTTGTGGTGGGGGAAGTGGACTTGAGCAGCTAAACTGCTAAACTCTTTGCCTCCACTGCATCTTGAGGATAAAAAATGCAATTATTAGTAGTATTCCAATGCTTAACATGTTAAGGGTGGTACGTACAAAACCTCCACGCACCGGATAAAATAAAATACCGTAAATTATAGTCAAGGTATCACGTTTCCACAAAATATTCACGAAACAACATCGAGCAGTACTTAGTGGACAAAAATATTTACTTCCAGCCGACCTTTTTAGATTTTTCATTCTCATTGACAGAAGACGCAAATTTTTGTCACGGCGACACATTAAATGACAGGCTGGTCACTCGTATGCTCGAATATTGCGAATCGCAGCATAATTGATTCCATAATACAAGAATTAAAGGGAATTAGTCAACTAGCCCCGGTCGCCCCTACATGTAAAAACCAGACACAGGAGAGTGAAACGGGGGAGCGATAAACGAGGATTTTGTTTATTGTTATGTGGTAGTAACCTACGGGTGAAGCGAGTAAACGAGGGCCACGCGTTTGTATCTTCCAGCGGGCGAAGAAGAAGAGAAGCAGGAAGAGGAGGAAGAAGAAGAAGAAGCAGAAGGAGGGAGCGGGTCGGAGGGGGGCAGGGAGGGAGGTGCGGGGTGGTGGAAAATGGATTAGGAGATATGGAGGGAAAGAAAGCAAGCAAGCAAGCTTTTTAATTTCACGGTCGAGAGTTGAGTAATTCTTTATTGCCAACGTCTAGTTGCTCTGAATTACTTTTTAATGGAGTTGATCTAAAATGAAACGGATAGCATGCTCGTAGTATCGACGAGATGTAAAGGCGTACTTGTACCTACCTACGAAATAACGATGACCGACGGAACGAGCCATATCTCTTCTTCTTCTTCTTCTTGTAAATGGAGCATGGCGGAACGGGAAAAGATTTTGGCTACAGGGAGCTTGGATGAAAAGAAGGAAGCTTTTAAAGACGACGAGGAACTGATGAGAGAAACTAGCAAGTTTGTGAGCGAAGTTATAGAGACGGCTACCACACAGGCCACCAAGAGACAAGTGCATTCAACGGTAAATGTCGCCCGACTTTTAAACCTTTTAGCTAGATACGTACAGTTACTATTTCTTGATCATTCTGTTTTTCTGATGTTTCAGTCAAGTGACTGCGATACTGAAGGTAAGGACAAGATTTGAATTATAATAGATACATAGGTAGTATTAATTACACTAGTTTACAAAATCAGAAACATTATTTTTTATCTCGCGATAGAGTTGACCGATTTCATCGCGACGACTCTTCAATTAAAGGTAATTAAATTACATACAATTCTCTTCTACGGTGTTTTTCAATCGGACCAATTGATCAAGTTGGGCTTGTTTTCTTCGTAAAGGTGCGCACTCTACGTTAAAAATAAGTAACTGCAAGTCACATGATAATTTCTATGTCTTCCAGGGTATGTAGTGAATTTTCGATTTCAATTTCGGCCCCAAAACATTACATTCTTCTTGAGTTTCGCTCGATTCCGCGTAAACTATTGGTCCGATTGAAAAGCTGAGATATGGGCAAAAACGTCGGGTCGTCTTGTTTAAAAATTACTAAAATATTCATCGGGCGATATCTGATCAGCAACTAAATCGTGTCCATAGGATTTTGTCTCGTATCGATTTCTGAGTTTAGGGGAACATCTTACATAAGAATTTCATAGTGGAGTCTGGATGAAAAATAATGTTTTTGATTTTATAAACTAGTGTTACAAGATATTGCGTACCTACCCGTCGAAGCTACAGCGAAACCGTCGACTCCACTCGCCCCGTTTCCCACAATTTGGGTATCTTGATGCTAATCGAGAAAATGTACATGTTTTTGTAGGAAGTAGACTGAAAGGTGTGGATAGCATCGCTGCTTGGAATCATCGTGCACGTGGGTTCTGCAATCGAATACTAAACACGCTCTGTCCGTGCTTCACCAACAATGGTAAATTGTAATGATTGCGCGCGATACCTGCCGTCAGAATTCTAAATACCTGTAGCTTTGCATCGCTCTTATAGCGATTCATTTCCCAATCCGATGATCATCGAACAAACCGCATACACAAACTTGTCGGTCATCGTCAGTTGTGGACGCGGTCGCGAGCTTTAAACACTGCAATGTTAAATAAATAATTATTAGTTTGTTCGGTGACGAAGCATTGATGATTGAGCAAACGTTAAACGTGTCAGCCTTCTGGGACACAAGAAGAAACCGAGGAAGACCGCGGGGTCTTGTAAAGAATCTGTTTAACAAATTAAGCTGGCGCATTGTTGCGTCGAAAGAGCCGAGTCGCACAAGAAATTCTTAGATACATGTCCCCTATATGATGACTCAAGGCTGAAAAATGCTGAAATGTGTAATATCGTGCTGGAACATTAGGCGTTGCGAGCGAGTTTACCACACCTCTCGATGGATAAAAAGATACGCGATTTCGAACTCGTTCATTCTCCTTGTTACTTAATAATTAACGCATGCACCGTTCGACTTGCCTCTTGACCTCGAATCCTGCAACGAACCCGTTATGGCAAATTTTAACGTCATCACCTAACACACATGGGTACACCTGCCATTCAAACGGCACTCACTCGCGTATTTACTAATATACCTCACCAGGGTAATCTCGATACTTGTGTGTTTCATTGGTAACCACGCGTTTCGTAAACTAACTCATCATTCGATCGCAGGGTTGCGCAATCTGCGATTGTAAATTCGAGTAAATAATTTGGAAATTTCATTATGTAAAATTCCGTATGTACTATCTAATTTTAAGTAGAACTAGTAGACGCTGAAAAAGGCGCATACTATCGGTGTACATATCTATTGTGTTCGTAGAATTATTCGCCTGGACGCCCCGGCCGTACCGCTTCACGAGACCCTAATCAGTTGCTGCCTTCCAGACTTACCGTTAACATGCTGACCAACCATTCATTCGATAACACCACAATGAAAAGCTTCATTACGCGTTGCGCGCTAGATCACACGAGGGAACAACTACTTATCTCGCGGCACAGTGAATTAAATGCTTCTGGTAGACTTGACTGCTGCACCCTATCCGAATTTTTCGGTCCCGACATAAGCGGTAGGCAGTTTTAATCGATTATAGTGTTTGCTTATTTTCATTATAGGTATATGTACCTACTAGCCGATCCCTTTTGATTTTCTACTTTGGCGCGTGCATCACGACGAGATGCGCCGATGCGACGCGTGACCTTTGGTTTCTACTGGTTTCTACCTGCCAACTTACTGATCTCATCGGATCAAACCTGGCGACAATTATCGAGCTTCTCGGTTAAAGTATTTTTACGCACAACATTGTTTGCCGTTCATAAAATATCGAAAAAGAGGTGTACTTACTTGTGTCAAGTATTTACACTTGGATGAAAAGGAGAAGAAGAGTAGAGAGGGAGAGGGAGAGCGATAGTAGTCGTTGTTTAAATGTGACAATCAAGTTATACTTACTCGATGTGGGATCAACAAGTATATAATAAATCTATCGACTGACAATCGAGAGAATTACCAATGTTAAACATATGAGTATAATATTTGTATGTACACAAGCGTCTACGCGTGGTCGTAGGCATAGGTGGATTTAAATAGGCTACGCGGCGAAAACAGTAAAACTAAGTAGTAAAATATTGTATTAAATACATATACAATATGTGTTTGTGTATGTACTCGTACGTAGAAATACGTAGGTATTACATATATTTTATATTGTGTAGAAAAAAATTCACTCCACTGGGATTCCGAATGCGAGAATCGAAAGTTGATGGCACGCTGTCCGTGTTATGTCGAGTATGTATGTAGGTATATAATAATAATAATAATAATAATAATAATAATAATACGTGCGGCAATTATTTACAGAAGGACAAGTGCTCGCCGATTTCGATGACCTTGAAATGGGTATGTTATTGTCAATGTTGTGATTCTATATAAACAACTTTTTCTAGAACTACACATGTTAGTTTTCGGGATATTTGCGAGAAACTGTAATCGGTAGTTGGTTCGGGTACACGGATGGTTTATTTGATATAAATAAATGTGTAGATCTCCCGTGAGCCCGCTAAACTACGGGTCACAGTTTGCTCGCGAATATTTAGGAAACTAAAGCCGAGCGACGGCAACGTGTATGTAGATACCGGAGAAAAGATGTTTAGAATCATGCCCCCGATTCCTGCCCTTTTGTAAATAATTACCCCAAATACACGACACAACATGCATTTAGGTATGCATACACATACATACATGTAGTTACGGATTACGGTGATTACTGTCTGAGCAGTGAGCCCAGTGACCAGGGCCGGCGGCGACGGAACCTCCATTATGCAAGTTATGCGCGTTAATAATTAAGCCCCCTTTTGCTGGCGCTAAAAAACTATACCGCGTACGCTTAATAATAAAGAAATCCAACTCCCACATAAACAAAATGTAAATGTAATTCTTTTTTTCCTGTACTCCGGAAAGACGAATGCACAGAAAAAAATTAAAAAATTAAAAAGTTTCTTGCATAAGAGCGCCAACCAACCAGATTTTCTCCAAATCTCTAATCGTTGCACAGTCTAAAATTTGCAGGTTACATAAGCGAGAATATGTAGTACATAGGTACCTACATATAAATAGCTATGTACCTATATGTAAACATGAATGTTTTATTGAATAATAGAGACGTGAGAGGAGCCTAGGGTAATGGGTATCTATGTGAGTGATGTGCCATGGCAATTACATATGTACCGATATATAAATAAAGATTTTACTCTCAAGTAATAGCTGGTTTGCACGATTACGATTACCAATTCCAAGATTTATATTTTATACACAGGTAACGTGAAACTCCATACATATAAAAACTTCTATACATATACGATACCATGACCATGTAAAGCAGTGATTCGGATTACATTTGCGTACCCCAGCAGTGTGTACGCGTGTATGTACATATGTATATGTACCTAACACCTATAGAACTCGGTTGTCATGGAAAGTTACGTATTCTTCAGTTTAGGTGTAGAACTCGGGTTACTTGGGTGAACGAGTAATCTGTAATACCCAATGGACAATCATCTGATTGTGTCGAAACATTGCTGCGGATTCTGTAATGTGTATAACCTGTAATGATTCTTTCAATGATTGCGATTCATTGGCATACATATCAATACGCGGTTTCAGTTTCACTAACAAAATAAGAAACATCGGAGAAGGAGGAGAAGGAGGAGAAGGAGGGGGTATCAAGGATCGAATGTATAGTGAACAATAGTGAATAGTGATGTATAGTACTTACATACATACTTTGTAAACTACGTCGTAAATAGGAGAGGAAAAAATTGAAACGTTTCAAGGATGAAGAAATATCTATCACTCTGCGAGAAGAGGGAGAATTTTCGTACGCAGCTTCTCGAACGTATCGTAAAGGTGAAGAAGGAAGGGAAAAGAACAAAGACTGGGGCCACTGGGGGAGAGACTGAGGACTCGATCACGGAAACGGATATCGATATTTTACGGTACTATTATTATTTAAACCATGGTGTCGATAATGTTTACGTGGGATCGATGGACCCTCGTCTCCTGGAGGATATATTAAGGATGATCCCAGCCACGTGGCGAGGAAAATTTAAGGAATCGCTAACGGAATTGGTAAAAGAAGTGAAAGAAGAATACGCGTTGGACGTTAAGAAATCAGTGATAGAATTCGTCATCGGGGATTCGCTGCATTCCTCGCTCAGACAGGTTAGGCACTCGTTCTTTTCGCAACTTTCTCTAACGTAAAAAATATCGCTGAGAAAAGAACGAAAACGGATAATGATCAGGTTTTCTTTGTTCAGTTAACCGTGATCGAAGAAGGGGAGACGGGTAAAGCGATCCGACTGCCAGCGAGACACGCGGCCAGGTATCAATGGAACAAAATAAAACTGGAAAAGACGATTATGCTTTATTGTCCAGCCATGCGGCGAATTGTAGATTATTGGTATCGAGAGTTCAGGTTTGTCTCCTATAATCTATATTCAAACAACTGCGATCGAAAACTTAATAATATTTGGGGGTTGCGCAGTTTTATCACTAATCGAACATGTTTCAAATTACTTACACCTAAAATTACTTGTTAAATACAAGAGCACTATTGCGTTATATTTATATTAATCGGTGCCGCTACACTGGTTCGAAGAAGTGGTGGGGATAGCGATGATGCAGCACTATTTCGGATAATCGACCGTTCGGACAATTGACGCTCTATTGGACACTAAAAACTAGAGAATACAAAATATACGAAAAAATGTCAAGTTAAAGAATTTTATTTAAAATGCACTAAAAACTACAAAATTCTCCATGCACGTGTTGATATTCACTATTCGCGTAAAAATCCACGTGTATTTGATTATTTTCAGTAATTTTTATGTTATTTGGTAAAATATTTTTTCTCACGTGTAATACATATATTTATAGTTTTTTACATAAATGAATACATTTTAAATCATAAAAATAAAGATTTTGTGCGTTTACATGGTTTTCAAGTGGTTGTTCCATGAGACCATCTTCTAGAAAACGATCCTATTTCACTTAAGAGATCAGTAATTCATAGACGTTGCTTAAGATGATCTTAAGGGGTCATTCTGGTTAGACGATTTGAAAAAATCGATTTCTTTTTTATAACATTTTTCGAAAGTAGATATTCTCAAGAATGTACTGTTAAATTTTCATTGAAAAATTCTAATTATTTTAGCTTCTACGTAGGTATTTTGTAGGGAGCGCACGGCCTCGACCACGATACATAAAAACTTTGAACGCGTTTTTCTCGAAACGACATTTTTTCACATGGTGCATGCAAAATCTCAAAATCTATCGAACCGATTACTTTATAAATTGAACTGCTTATTCTGCACACCTGTGCCTCTGGTCGGTACTAGAATCAAGTATTTCTGTTGAGTCTAACCTACTTTTAAAATCGAAATACATTGATTCTTGTATTTTGACCGCCATTTTGTTAATTTTAAGGATAAATCATTTATTCCAGTACGGGCCATAGCGGCTGTCATACTGATCAAGAATCTGTTTGTATTTTTGGTTTCAAGTAAAGTTCAACTGCTGAAATCACGTGCACGAGCGAGGCATGAATTTTTTAACATGTCATCAAAATCGCCATCAAAACCATTTTAAAAGCAATAATTTTATAACTTTTATTTTTTTTATTTACCGTAGAAATGTAGTTTAATCAATAGAAAAAAGTTTTATTCCAATACTATAATTCCTGTCTTCGCAATAAATTCCTGCAAATCGTGGAATTTATCGGCGCGCTAACCAGAATGACCCCTTAAGCATTTCCTTAGAATAAGCAATTGCTTATATCTTATAAGATTATCTTTAGCAACCGCTTAAGACGATCTTAATCTTCAGGCACGTTTATGAATGCCGCCGTTAGTATGCAAAGTGTGCAACCTCTAAATATTAATCAATCTTCCTAAAATTTGTCAGATATTCTCTTTATATTAATAAGAATCAGGGCACGAGGAAAGTAAAGAAAAAATGTAATATTTTAATTTGAACCCTATAATATGAAATACCCTGATACATATCATATGTCATATGTGTACTTGTTTTCGTGACGTAATAGCGGCAGAAGACTGATCGATGTAAATCAACTGATGGCACGCGGTACGTCGTATAATCTTGCTAGTTTCGAGAAAGCCATCTTAAAGATGTGTTACAAGACGAAGGAAGATCTCGCGAGATACTGGCTGCCCAAGCTTCGGACTGTTTTACTTACGGTACGAATAAAACTGGTATCCGCGCTCGCGCGAATAGGTAAAATGGTAACGGCGCCTCACCGTCTCAACTTCAAATATTAAGAAAGAAATATTCTTTTAAGTGATAAACTCGAACGCGCCGTGAGAGTGTGACTTGTGAGACGGCCAAAACTATAGCACATCCCCCCGCGGTTACCGACCACCTCGAGTCCACCGTGGATTCAGAGGACCCTAAAATCAACATTTATCTACTTTTTTTGCAAATATCTCGAAACCTACGGCTAGGCAACAGTAACGTATATAGAGAAAAGTTGTTGAAAACAACGTCCTTGGCATCATATTTCAAGGCCATTGAAATTGGGGATGGTTCCTCTGGTGTGAATATTTACCAAAGATTTTTGCAATTATCTCGGAAACTAAGGTCGACCGGCAAAAAGTTTAGAGGAAAAAGTTGTCGAAGAGCGTGAAAATCCGCGAGGTTGCCCTCTATCTATACCATTATCGTAACCAGTTATTCTAGAATTAATTGTAAATTCAGGCGTACGAAAGAAACGAATTACCATGGATCAGCGACGAATCGAGGTCCGAGAGATTTTTCAATTGCGTCGCCTTCATTATGGAAGATCAATTGCGAAGACTTTGCCTGCACTCGATAGACGAGTACATGAACTTTGTTTCAAAAACAGGCGTAAGCAATGAACTTTTTTCTGTTTAATATCTCGCTTGTCAGTTTGCGCTATAACGGGTAGGCGCGTTCTCGAGTTTTGAATATAAAACTCAGCGGAACAAATGGAGATTCTAAATTTGAACGTATGTATATCGTTCTCGTAGCGATCATGTCGCGGCTTCGATATAAAAGTGACAACGAGAAATATAGTTATCACGTTCGAGCCTACGTTTAAAGATTTTGTGAAAGAATTATCGACACTGCTGAACACGTTGCGGGACGTATGCGCTACGTTACCGCGCGTCGAAACGCTACTAAATATTGGAGCTGCGATCGATCTCACTGGAAAATCACTCGAGGTACATAGCTAGGTATACAATTATGCGTAATAGATGGTAATAGAATCTTGGATTCTGCCAATCGTTTCTATGATCGCTATTCTTCGTTCCACGATCACAGCCACGTATATCGGAAGAGTATCGGAAGGAACGCGCAAACGAAATCGCGCGTCTTATCGAACGGGAAGAAATCGGTGCCGCGCTGCAACTGGAAGAATTTAAGAAATACGCACATTTGCTGAATGATACGGAGACCGTAAAGATCGAAGAGTTTCTGCGAGCCGAGACCGCTGAGAATTTTGAAAGTTATCGAGCTCTGATCGAACATTACGATCGCCTGTCCCGACTTGTGACGGTAGAGTTTAATCGCACCTGGTTCGGTGAGTTTTTCGTGATCCACAGAGGGGCGCTAATCGAACATATTGCCTCGGTGGCTCGGAGACTTAGAGAAGAATTGGTGCATGCGATGATTGCCTATTATCAGCAACAGTCTCGCGCGTAAGTAACCGGTTTTAACACATATTATCCAAGTACAATGCAAGTACATATACCTGTCTATACTTTTTCAAACTCGACACATATATCGATGTATCCATGTACATCAGTATAGGAGATGCCTATCAACGCATCGTGGACCGAGCGCTAAGCGTTCCGGCGAATACCAGCCAACTGGCAGAACTGGTAGAATTTATACGTGAAACGGAAACGGAGACTGTCTTTCAGCTGGAAGACCGCTTGAGAGAAGTCATTAAATATATAATCTTTACGTCGGATCATTCAGCCTTGACCCCTATCGAACAGAAAATTAATAATTTTGCTTTTCAGTGGTACGTAAATACTTGAATATGTACACACACCACGGTGTAGCGTGATTCTGTTTTCTCAGTTCTGTTTTCATTCTCTGGCGAACAACTTGATTTGCCCAAGGTATCGGACGCTTCCTGAAATTTTCCAGCAGCACAGGGAAATCGTTGCGAGGAAAACGGAGGAATTTCAAAAGATCCTTGAGAAAAGAATAAAACAGTTTGAACGGGAGCTCGAGATATACGCCAAGCGCTGCGACGAGTTACAGTACTGGGGTAACATCGACGAGATCCAGCGGTATAAAACAAAGGCCAGCCGTCTGGAAGATAAATTAATCGCCGCGATGGACACTATCGATGAATTCAACATGGAAGAAGAGCTATTTGGCTGGCAATTATCCGAGTATCCGTTGAGAAAGGCGGTAGGTAGGGTACAGTTGTAGGTATGCGTACGTAGATATGTACTTACATGGAGTTTCTGTTTCGAATGCGCGACGACATTATAGACGGCGGACAAGCTGGCGCCGTACAAAAGACTGTACGACGCCGCTTGCGACTTCCTAGCGAGTTATGACAACTGGATGAATTCTGTGGTGGGTACCCATGATCCGGAGGAAATTGATACCGAGATAGGAATCGCTTTTCGTACCATCTATAGATTGGAAAGGTCCATTCAAGAACCGATAACAAAGAAGCTCGCGGAAACCTTTCGAACCAAGATAGAAGATTTCAAGGAGCACTTGCCCGTGATATCAACGCTGGGCAATCCGTCTATGAAGAATCGTCATTGGGAACAAGTCTCCGAGATAATCGGCTTTCCCATAAAGATTGATCAGGGGATGACGCTGGCCAAGGTAGGTAATGTTCTCTCTCTCTCTCGTTCTCTGGTAAAGTAGGTTTTTTCACTCTTGCGCATCAGCTGCTCGATTACGGTTTGATCGAACATGTGGCGAAATTCGAAACAATCGCGGATTCGGCGACGAAAGAGGGTAGCTTGGAAAGGGCCCTCCATCAAATGCACGTGGACTGGGCGGACATCGCGTTCACCGTGAATCCTTATCGCGACACGGGCACATACGTAATTGCCAGTATAGACGACATACAGTTACTTCTGGACGATCATTTGACCAAGGCTCAGACTATGAAGAATTCCCTTTATATTCGACCATTCGAGAAGGAGACTCTGTAAGTCGGATCGCTTTCGTCACCCGAACTATAAGGTCGTGCGTACCTTTCATTACATATTCATTTGACGTATTGATGCTCAGAGAATGGGAATCGAAATTGCTCTTACTTCAAGACATTATGGACTATTGGCTACAGGTGCAAGCAACCTGGATGTACCTCGAGCCGATATTTTCTTCGGCCGATATTCAGCAGCAAATGCCGGAAGAAGGTCGACGATTTAGTGCCGTGGATAAAGTACGTATCCTTTCCTCTTTTGTGTGATCTATTTCATTTACAACAACGCAATCGACTGCGTAGATCTGGAGAGAGTTGATGCTACTCGTTTCGGTGGATCCCCGTGTCATGTCCGTGGTGGCTATCGATAAAATGCTCGAGCGCCTGAAAAAGTGTACAAGTTTGCTCGATCTGATACAAAAAGGACTTGCTGCTTATTTAGAAAAAAAGAGGCTGTACTTTCCACGATTCTTTTTCCTATCGAACGACGAACTTTTGGAAATATTGTCGGAAACAAAAGATCCTACCAGGTACGTATGTAGAAATTTCGAAGCTAAGCAGAATACAATGTAAGTATCTCGTGTCTGTGAAGTTGGCACGGCCTTCTATTAATAAATAAAAAATAATTGCAGTTCTGATAGCACTTTTAAGAGTTCTAGAGTTCCTGATACAAATTAGAAATAGTTCCGCACTCTGAGTGCGGAATTTTTAAAAAACAAAAAAGTCCGTGCTAACTTCACGTTCCAGCACGGACTTTTTTCCTCTAAAGTACCAATATTTATTAAAAAATTCAATGTTTCTTGGGAGTTCCCGACAGTTCTCGATTACTAATGGCCCAATATAAATTTTCAAATCGATATCTCAAAAACTACCCTTTTTTAAACAATTTTTCGTTGGCCAGCACGGACTTTTTTCCTCTAAAGTACCAATATTTATTAAAAAATTCAATGTTTCTTGGGAGTTCCCGACAGTTCTCGATTACTAATGGCCCAATATAAATTTTCAAATCGATATCTCAAAAACTACCCTTTTTTAAACAATTTTTCCTGTTGGCCAGCACTTGCTAAACGATATTTAGGAAGAGTTATCAGTAATTTTAATTACATTTTTGGACATGTAGCGATCATAAATCCCATGTTTTCAAAAAATTCACCCAAATATGCGTGAAAAAATATATATAAGATGTGGTCACGTACGTAAATACAATTTTATTTAGTCCGGCGTCGAACCGCGCTGTAAAGTGCGGTACCACCGACAGTGTCAGTGGTGACAAGTGCCTGCAATGGCACTTGTACTCGCGGATCATACGATCACGCGAGTCGATCGACGCCGGTGTCACTTTCCCAAGAAAGTGACGAAGGAAATTAAAAAAAAAGAGTCTCTCCGATAATAGTAAAACTATTGTATCGGTCCGGCGTCGCACCGCGCTGTAAAGTGCGGTACCACCGACAGGGTCAGTGGTGACAAGTGCCTGCAATGGCACTTGTACTCGCGGATCATACGATCACGCGAGTCGATCGACGCCGGTGTCACTTTCCCAAGAAAGTAACGAAGGAAATAAATTTAATTCACTTTTTAAGTTCACAGGAAATGACTAAAATGTAGCTGGTGGCGTCGAGAAGCAATCGTTTTATAATTACATCAACCAATTGATTGGACCAATTGGTGCTCCTGACACCTGATAAGCTTTCACTTATCATTGTTTCTTGTTTGTTTCTTTCTTTCGTGTTTGTCTAACTGTGTTTTGGGATTATTTTGTCCCAAATGTAATTAAAATTACTGATAACTCTTCCTAAATATCGTTTAGCAAGTGCTGGCCAACAGGAAAAATTGTTTAAAAAAGGGTAGTTTTTGAGATATCGATTTGAAAATTTATATTGGGCCATTAGTAATCGAGAACTGTCGGGAACTCCCAAGAAACATTGAATTTTTTAATAAATATTGGTACTTTAGAGGAAAAAAGTCCGTGCTGGAACGTGAAGTTAGCACGGACTTTTTTGTTTTTTAAAAATTCCGCACTCAGAGTGCGGAACTATTTCTAATTTGTATCAGGAACTCTAGAACTCTTAAAAGTGCTATCAGAACTGCAATTATTTTTTATTTATTAATAGAAGGCCGTGCCAACTTCACAGACACAAGTACTCGGGATATACCACGGCTATTATAAAAATTTTAGCTCCGGGTATTCGTTAGTTTCTGAGATATTATTAATGTATATCAGAAACTAACAACTGGGTCATACCGTGGTACCTGCAGCCGTATCTCGTATCTCGTATCTCGTATCTCGTATCAGGTATCACTTTAGACAATTCTATTCTTTCACACAGAGTACAGCCGCATTTGAAGAAATGCTTCGAAGGTATCGAGCGAACGAGTTTCACATATGACATGGAGATAACGACGATAATATCGTCCGAGGAAGAAACGGTTGTTCTTGAGGACACGATTGACACGGCGGCGGCCCGAGGACAGGTCGAAAAGTGGCTACTCGATCTTGAACGTTCCATGCTAAAGAGTGTCAGGGCACAGGTAGCTGTCTATCACAATTATTTAGAAATAGATAAATACATAAACTTTCTAAAATCTAAACAACGAGGGTGTTAAATACAGGTAATTAAAGCCAAGGACGCGTACGCGAACCAGGCGAGAACGCAATGGGCCTTGCACTGGCCTGGTCAGACCGTGATATGCGTGAGTAAACTTTATTGGACCGCGGACGTGACGAATGCATTGTCCGGCCCATCGGTCAGCCTGGGAGATTACCGCGACATGTGTACAAACGAATTAAACGAAATCGTGAAACTAGTCCGCAGTCCGTTATCCACGCAGAACCGTACAACTTTAGGTAGGAACTATGTATGTATGTATGTGTCAGCTAGTAGAATAAAACTCGCGTGTCTCAGTCTCCCCTTATTCATTATTGTTTCCTCTCTCAGAGACGCTAGTCACGATGGATGTCCATAGCCGAGATGTGCTAACGGAGATGGTCGAGGAAGGAGTTTGCGATATCACGGATTTTCAGTGGTTGGCTCAGCTGAGATACTACTGGACCGTAAGCGGGGGAAACTAACGAAATTCTAATGTGTATGCATGTATCCCACTATATCCCACTGTTTCCGCTCCACTGAGATACGGGGTTTGGCGGTTACAGGATGAAGACTTACGGGCAACGATAATAAACACATCGTTACATTACGCGTACGAGTACCTGGGCAATACGTCGAGGCTGGTTATAACACCGTTGACCGATAGATGCTACCGGACCTTATTCAGCGCGTTAAGCTTAAATCTCGGCGGTGCGCCGGAAGGTCCCGCCGGCACCGGTAAAACCGAGACGGCAAAGGATATGGCTAAAGCTGTAGCTAAACAGTGCGTCGTTTTCAACTGTTCCGAGGGTCTTGACTACATTGCCTTGGGTAGATTTTTTCTGGTACGTCGATACACTGTGTACAGGCCTCGCTGCGTACCCACGTAATCAAGTATGTAGGTAGGTCTGGGTTAGGCGTTTCGAATGGAATATGCAAAATCTCGCTTCTCAGGGATTGGCGAGTAGCGGTGCGTGGTCTTGCTTCGACGAATTCAATCGTATCGACGTGGAAGTACTGTCTGTAGTGGCGCAACAAATTCTAACGATTCAACGAGCCATTAATGCTCGCAAGGAAAATCTTGTTTTCGAAGGTACCGAGATCAAATTGAATCCTACCTGTGCTTTCTTTATTACGATGAACCCCGGATACGCTGGAAGAACCGAGCTTCCGGATAATCTGAAAGCCCTCTTCCGACCGGTCGCTATGATGGTTCCGGACTATGCTCTGATCGCCGAGAACACATTGTATTCGTACGGGTTTTACGAAGCTAGGCCGCTTTCTGTGAAGATCGTCACAACGTACAGGCTGTGCTCGGAACAACTCTCCAGTCAAAATCACTACGACTACGGAATGAGAGCGGTAAAATCTGTTCTGGTGGCGGCTGGAAACCTGAAGATAAGGTATCCGGATGAAAATGAGGACATCGTAGTGTTGCGCAGCATCAAAGATGTAAATTTGCCGAAATTTCTCAGCGAAGACTTGCCATTATTCAACGTACGTTATTCAATCGATTTGCCAATTAGAGCATGTGCTATTTTATCGAGAACAATGCGATCAATGCGTTCAAACCTGCTGATTCCAAGGGCATTATGTCGGATCTCTTCCCTGGGATTACACTCCCGGAACCGGACTATACCGACTTGAATGCATGCGCGTACGATGCTTGCTCAGCGATGAATCTGCAATTCACTCCCGCCTTTTTAGAGAAGATACAACAGATATACGAAATGATGATTGTCAGACACGGGTTTATGATCGTCGGCCTTCCATTCGCTGGAAAGAGCGTGACCTACAACGTTCTAGCTGACAGTCTAAAGCTTTGCGAACAGCGAGTAAGCCATTAATTTTCTATTATCCTATGCATGTAATTCAATGTAATTGCGGTCGGTTATCGTAGCATGTATTTAACCTTTTACAGAAATTGATGAACGAGCGTAAAGTAGAGACGATCGTGATGAATCCCAAAGCCATTACATTGGGTCAGTTATACGGAGAATTTGATCCGATTTCTCACGAATGGTCCGATGGTATTTTGGCCATCAGTTACCGTGCTTTTGCCACGTCTAGGACCGATAATCGCAAGTGGCTGGTGTTCGACGGTCCCATAGACGCGTTCTGGATCGAAAGTATGAACACGGTACTCGACGATAACAAGAAACTTTGTTTAATGAGCGGGGAAATTATTCAGCTAGCACCGTTTACCAATCTGATATTCGAAACAATGGACTTGGAAGCAGCCTCACCAGCAACGGTTTCCCGTTGCGGTACCTAATGCGATACATGCTTCTTTCATCCGTTATACAATCCTACGTGCTACTACCCACTTGCTTTTCAATTCAGGAATGATCTATATGGAACCCGGAGCTCTCGGCTGGGATGCTTTGATTAAATCTTGGATCGCTGAAGCTCCAGCTATCATGGACGATTGGCTGAGGGACTATGTATACCAGTCGCTTTTTCGAAGATTTTGCGATCCCCTGATTTACTGGTTACGGCGCAGCGGCGCCGAGGTCTTTGTCCTATATTCTGTTTTATGAAACACAGAGCTATGGCTCTTTATTGTGGTTTTAACGGATCGAATTATTGTTGAACGTCGCAGGAAATGTGTCCGATGCCTGACTCAAATCTCATCCGTTCGCTGACAAACCTAATGGACTGTTTCGTCGACGAGTACCGCGAGGAGAAGGTGGCGAAGGACATGGCCGAGTTGGATCTCCGAGCCCAACTCGAGGTTAAAACTTGAAACGCATTCCGTGCACGCATTCCGATAGGTCTCTAGGTTAAGTCTGGCTACACCGAACTCTACCTACATTATAAATGTTTGCGTAATATTTGCAGGGTTCGTTTTTCTTCTCGTGTATCTGGGCCCTGGGAAGTACTTTGACAGTCAACTGGAGAGAACCCTACAGCACACTTTTTCGTGGTTTTCTCGAGAGGGACTTTCCGACCAGTTTGATGGAAACGTTTGGATTACCGGAACCGATAAAACCTCCCTTAAGGCCGTACATATTTGTAATGCCGCGTGACGGTCTGGTCTTTGACTACAGATTCATTAAAGAAGTGAGTGGCCAAGTAGAGATCTCAGGACTGTTGTAGCGGGTAGTGAAGAAATGTGACGATTGTTTTGGGTGGTTTATTGTCAGGGTAAAGGAAGGTGGAGATTGTGGTCCGACGAACTGCTCGATGGCCCATCGATTCCTCGTGACATTTCCGTAAATCAAATAATAGTACCAACGGTCGAGACGATACGATACACCTCTCTGTTCCGATTGTTGGTGGGCAACGAAAAGCCGGTGCTGCTCGTAGGCCCCACTGGCACCGGAAAATCTGTCTATATAATCGATTTCCTATTAAACAAGAACAACTCTGAGACGAATAAACCGCTAATCATAAATTTCTCCGCGCAAACTACGGCTACTCAAACTCTGGACACGATTATGGGAAGACTCGATAGAAGACGGAAAGGTGTTTATGGGGCACCGATAGGCAAGCGGTGGATAATCTTCGTCGATGATCTTTCGATGCCGATGACGGAAATATACGGCGCACAACCGCCTATTGAGCTATTACGACAATGGCTGGACCACGGAGAGTGGTAGGAATTTTCAATTTTCAATTTTCAATTTTCAATTTTCAATTTTCAATTTTCCTCTCATCGCCACCCGCTCTTCTCGTGCGATAGGTATGACAGGAAAGATAAAACAATGATAAAACTAATTGACGTTCACCTGATGTGTGCTATGGCACCGCCGACCCGTGGTGGAAAAGATATTACACCGCGATTCAAGAGACATTTTGTCGTTTTAACGATAGCGGAATTTAATGACGAGGTGATGACGATGATATTCAGTAAGATTGTTCTCTGGCATCTCGATACAAGGTTCGTGCAACGCACAGATTGCTCTATTTTCCTTACCAACTATTCCGAGCTCGCATTCAATTCTCATTTCAGAGGATTCAGCAAAGAATTCGACCCGTGCATCGACGAAATCGTTCTGGCTACATTGGACGTATATAAGCAGAGCCTTTGCAATCTTTTGCCAACACCGGCTAAATGTCACTACGTCTTCAACCTTCGAGACTTTTCCAGAGTGATACAGGTTCTCGTTGATCGATGCGTTTAATAATTTAATTCTTCCGTTCCGTTTCGTGATTCAATGGAAAACCAAATACTTGTACACAAGTAATATATGTACTGAATGTGATATAATACAGGTTGTGTGTGTGTGTGTGTGTGGATCGCAGGGTGTTTTGCTGTCCCGTCCGGAAACGATGTCGACGTTGTCAAGTATGAAAAGACTCTGGGTCCACGAAATACTCCGAGTTTTCGGAGATCGACTAATAGATGATGTAGATACGTCTTGGTTGGTGGAACAAATACGCGTTACCTTAAAGGAGCGTATGGATGTGACTATGGAAGAATTGCTCGAGGATCTTCTTCCCCCCGTTCCCACCGGTGGAGTTGTATTATCCAAGAGTGTAAGTGAATTTGCAAGTTGACTACCTCGCGTTAACGTGGTGGGTATCGCATCGATAGGTCCCGCGTATTACCGAGAGAGAACTTCGAAATTTGGTGTTTTGCGATTTCGGGGATACAAAGGGGGACGTTCAGCTTTATCAACAGGTCCCGGATCTCGAGCAACTGCGAGAAACAGTAGAAGCGTATCTGGTCGAATACAACTCGATGTCTAGGAAGCCCATGCATTTGGTATTGTTTCGGTAGGTGGAATATATGTATGTAGCCAAGTAGCAATCTACTACCTACTACCTACTACCTACTATTCGAGAGGGGAAAAGGTGTAAAATTTTAAAAAATACACCACAGATTCGCCATCGAACATCTGTCTCGTATCTCTCGTATTATCAAGCAACCGCGCAATCACGCTCTCCTTGTCGGAGTGGGCGGTTCGGGAAGACAGTCGCTGACTAGATTGGCGTCCCATATATGCGACTACGACGTGTTCCAAGTTGAGGTCACTCAGCAATACGGGGTTCAAGCTTGGCACGATGACGTCAAAGAGATTTTAAAACGTGTTACCGCCAGCGATCTTCACTCTACGTTCCTCTTTTCCGATACTCAGATCAAGGAGGAGAGTTTCCTCGAAGATGTGAGCAATATGCTTAATTCTGGAGAGGTAGGCTAAGCTTTTGCAAATATCGCGCGATACGTACCTATCTACATATCCGTGGATGCATGTATACGATATCTGTGTAGATACCGAATATATTCACCGCTGATGAATTGGCCGAGATATGCGAGCGGGTGAAGCAAATAGACAGACAGCGGGATCGATCTGTGCAAACGGACGGAAGCGCGGTGGCTTTGTTCAATCTTTTCGTTCAAATAACGCGCGATCAACTGCACATCGTAGTAGTGATGTCTCCGATAGGCAACAACTTTCGCAATCGGATCCGAAAATTTCCAGCCTTGGTCAACTGTTGTACCATCGATTGGCTTCAGGTATCGGTGGTGGTCATGTAGACTGTAGAGTATGTACATTAGGGTGGACCACTCTTGGCGAAATTTATTTTGCGAGATTTCTTTTAAGCTTCGCGACAGCTAAAAATAAGGCCCACCCTGATGTAAGTAGGTATGTACACGTGTTTGTTGTGTACTGTACAAGAAACAGTTGTTGGTTCGTCTTACATAGCCATGGCCAGAGGACGCTTTACTAGCGGTTGCAACTAGATTTCTCTCAACGATCGACCTAACGGAAGAGGAAAGGATCGCCGGTATCGACATGTGCCAATTCTTTCACCTCTCCACGGAGAACTTGAGCTCAGAGTTGTTTGTTCGGTTAAATAGACACGTTTACGTCACCCCGACTTCGTACATCGAGATGATAAACACGTTTAAAGATTTATTAGGAAGGAAACGCGAGTAAGTATTATATTATTATTATATAGTAGATATGTGTGTACTCATGGTTGGAGAAAATAGGCAGATAATAAACGCGAAAACGAGATATGAACGTGGTTTGGAGCAATTGGACGAGACTCAACGACAAGTTGTAACGATGCAAGAGACCTTGAGATCCTTACAACCACAATTAATAACTGCCACGCAAGACGTTGAGAGGATGTTGCTGGATGTGAACAAGGAGCGGGAAGAGGTGGCAGAGATAGAGAGACTCGTCAGAATGGACGAGGAGGCAGCTCAGGTCGGCCAATTAATCGCGTAGGCGTAGGCGTAAACGCGGACTGACATAAGCTACATAAGCTATCTAGCTTGAATTCGGTTTTCGATGAATTTTCAGGTTTATGCGGGTGAAGCAGCAGTGATGAAAGCCGAGTGCGACGCCGAGCTGTCCGCGGCGATGCCTATCTTGAACCGCGCACAAGCTGCTCTGGATACGTTGACCACGGCCGATATCGCGGTGATCCGATCGATGAAGCAACCGCCGTACAGAGTTAAATTAATCGTCGAGAGCGTTTGCGTTCTCAGGGTGAAATTCATTTCTACGTACTATAGTACCTACACACCATAGATGTGTACCTATCACGTAGACATCAGGATTCCGCGTTAAAATTGTAGCAAATCAAACCAGAGAGGATTCAGGGGCCGGATGGAAAGATGATGGAGGATTATTGGAGAGCAGCCCTCCGAATGCTGAGCGACGCTAAATTTCTCGATTCGTTGCTCAATTTCGACAAGGACAACATACCCGACGACGTTATCGAGACAATACGTCAGGTATATCTATCCAATCCAGATTTCGACCCCGAGAAAATAAAGAAAGTATCAACGGCGTGCGAGGGACTGTGTCGATGGGTATACGCCATGTCGGAATACGACAAAGTATCAAAAGTGGTCGCTCCAAAAAGGAGAGCCCTGGCGGAAGCCCAAACGGTTTACGATACTGCCATGTCTGTTCTCGAAGCAAAACGAAAACAACTTTGGCTGGTGCAGGTTCGGTACCTTTTGCTTTAATTCCAATTAATTGTTCCGCAAATTGGTTGGCTCGTATGTACGTATACGTAGGTATACGTACGTATGCATAATACAATCATGTACATTGTACGTCGTATAGGAGAGACTAGGAACGTTGGAAAAACTGTTGGAACAACGAAGAATAGCCTTCCAAGAGATGTCTGATAAAGTGACGGATTGCGAGACCAAATTGAAACGCGCCGAGGATTTAATCGGAGGGTTGGGCGGTGAATACACACGTTGGGCTGATACCGCGAAAACTATGGGAGAGAGGTACCCTCTAAATAATAATTACTTATAATTACTTATAATTACTTGTAATTGCTCGCGTCTTGTACAGGTATGATAAAACGACTGGTGACGTTGTGATTGCCTCTGGTGTAGTAGCATACTTGGGTCCGTTCACCACGCCATTTCGCGTCCGACAACTGGCTATGTGGATACAACGTTGCACGGACTTGGGTGTAATTTGTAGCCAGGACTTTCAGTTGCGCGATATTCTTGGGGATCCAGTGTTGATAAGATCTTGGAACATTTCCGGCTTACCGAACGACACATTTTCCATCGACAACGGCATTATCGTCAAGTAAGTAGAATTTCTTCAACGTTTCTTTCGCAACCACCGCGACGTATGAATCGTGTGTACAGACTCTCGTTCCGTCGAATGTTTAGAAATGCCAGAAGATGGCCACTGATGATCGACCCTCAAGGTCAGGCCAACAGATGGATTAAAAACATGGAAAGGCAAAATAACCTGAGCATTATTCGACAAAGTCAAGCTGATTATGGTCGAGTACTGGAAAATGCTGTGCAATTTGGTCAACCGGTGCTTTTGGAACACGTCGGAGAAGAAATAGACGCTGCCCTCGAACCGATTCTACTGAAAGAAACGTTCAGGCAGGCCGGTGCGGTCTGTATAAAATTCGGTGACTCGATTATCGAATACAGTCCCGATTTCAGGTAGCTCGTTGCAACAATGCGCGCGCGTTGTACTTGCGTATGATGTACAATAGTACCCATACTTCTATCCTGTTTCTAGGTTTTACATTACCACGAGATTAAGAAATCCCCACTACTTGCCGGAAATAGCGGTTAAGGTAACGCTATTGAACTTTATGATTACGCCAAATGGATTGGAGGACCAACTATTGGGTATCGTGGTTGCGAAGGAAAGGCCCGACTTGGAGATGGAGAAGAACGCTCTAATTGTGCAGAGTGCCGCGAACAAAAAGTGCGTACAAGTCCCGTTCGTTTACTATTTACTTTTACCTATAGTCTATACTCTATAGAATAATGTAGCGAGTACTTGATCCGACATTCCGCAGATTCCTCGAGGAAACAGAGGACAAAATTTTGGAGATATTATCGATTGCCGAGGGCAATGTATTGGAAGACGAAGAAGCCATTCAAGTTTTAACATCATCCAAGGAATTAAGCGATGATATTCAAGTGAAACAGGCGGTAGCCGAGGAAACAGAAAAATTGATCGATACTGCTAGACTACAGTACACCTCTATCGCAGTATATTCAACCGTACTGTTCTTCACTATCGGTACTTATATTACACATGATGTTGCATCTCTTGCATTTCTTGCATTTCTTGTACATCTTGCCTCGCATATCTTTCTTTACAAAAAAAAGTCTCGTGTCTTTCCGTTGTGTTCTTTCAGCTATACTAGCGAACGTCGATCCGATGTATCAATATTCGTTGCCGTGGTTCGTGAATTTATTCGAGTTGTCTATCGATAATACCGAACCAGCGGAAACCGTGGAGCAACGGTTAAAGGATCTTGTGAAATATTTCACCTATTCCCTTTACGCGAACGTCTGTAGATCCCTATTCGAGAAGGACAAACTACTATTTTCCCTGCTATTGGCCATCAATTTACTCCAGCAGCAAGGCAAACTAAATTTAACGGAGTGGATGTTTTTGCTGACGGGTGGAATCGGTATCGACAATCCATACGCGAACCCGACAACGTGGTTACCGAGTAGACAGTGGAACGAAATATGCAACTTGGACACCATAGAGAGATTCTCGGTTCGTTGAAAGCAGAAACAACGATTGGGTGTGTAAGATTCCAACATTGATGATTTAATTGTACGAGCAGAATATTCGAGAGACCTTTGTCGTCAACATCGGACAATGGCGAAAGCTATTTGACTCGAAAGAACCGCAGAACGAGGCGATACCTTCGCCATTCGAAGATACAAATCTATTCGAAAGGATGTTGATACTCAGATGCATTCGTCCGGATAAGATAATCCCGGCGATACAGCAGTTTGTTGAAGGTGTGCGCGTGGCGCGTGGCGCGTGGCGCGTACATTTATAGAAGTTTTAATGGTAGTACCTAGGTACTACATGGTTGAATTTGTTTTCAGCGGAACTCGGCTCGCAATTCGTCGAACCGCCAGCATTCGATTTAGCTTCCTCTTACGCTGATTCCAACAGTTGCACCCCATTGGTATTTATCTTGACGCCTGGCACGGACCCGGCGCAATTGTTGCTCACGTTTGCCGATGAGCAAGGGTACACGGCGAACCGTCTTTTTTACCTTTCTCTTGGCCAGGGTGAGCCAACACCCTTTTCTTTTGCATTTCTTTTGCAGAAAAGAAACGAAGGTGGTAGGTAAACATGAATAATGAGCAGCGGGACGTGTTCGACAGGTCAAGGACCGGTTGCCGAGGAGACGATCCAAAAGGGCGTAGTCGCCGGTAACTGGGTGGTGTTGCAAAACTGTCATTTGGCGGTCAGCTGGATGGGCACTCTGGAGAAAATTTGCGAGGGCTTGATGCCCGACACGATTCATTCGGAATTTCGCCTGTGGTTGACGAGCTATCCATCCAAAGACTTCCCTTCCTCGATTCTAGAGAACAGTGTAAAAATGACGAATGAACCACCGAAAGGTCTAAGGGCCAACATCCTTAGATCGTACACCAGTGATCCTATCTCTGATCCGGATTTTTTTGAATCTTGCGCTCAGACCGACTACTTCAAGAAACTTTTATATTCGTTGTGCTTTTTTCATGCCATCATACAGGAACGACGAAATTTCGGTCCCATCGGCTGGAACATCAGGTACGAGTTCAACGAAACTGACCTTCGGATCAGCGTCTTACAGTTGCATCTCTTTCTCAACGAGTTTAAAGACGTTAGGTTCGATGCTCTCAAGTATCTGATCGGAGAATGCAACTACGGTGGCAGAGTGACGGATAATTGGGATCGCAGAACTCTCAGCACTATCCTGGCCAAGTATTATTGCGAGTAAGAACTCGCGACCCTCCGAAAAATACGTATACATCTTGACTCTGCATAGTGCATACACGGTAGCAGCCATTCTCGCCCCCTCTTTACGCCTTTTAGAGAACTGCTTACCGAGAAGGTCTACTATTTCGATGATGTTTCGGAAATATATTATTGCCCGAACGTTCGAGAACACGAAGCCTATGTAGAATATACGAAATACTTACCCTTAACCACCGCGCCGAGTGTCTTTGGTATGAATGAAAACGCCGACATCATCAAGGACCAGCAGGAAGCAAATCTTTTATTTTCATCGCTCCTACTCACGCAGGTACCGTGCACTTCCGATTCCTTAATATTTATAGTTTTATAGTTTTCATTCCGACAATCTGTTGCATAATTCCTACGTTATTCATTATTCTTAATCCCGTTGATTCTTACGAAACGTGTTCTCTCCAGGACCGTGCGGTACGTATTGCACATGTCCGTTTACTGCCTTCGCAGGGCGAGGGCAAATTAATCATTTTTCGGGTGTCGAGGCTAACAAACCTCGACACTTCTTTTATTATTCGATACAAGAGTGTGGATGATTAATTTACGCTCGCTCTATATACATTTTATATTATTAAACGATTAATTATTACAACTGCTGCGTTGCATCGCATCTTGGTGGGGCATTGTGGGGCATTGTGGGGCATGTAGGATCTCTGGCGATCAGGAAAGGTTAGTAGTAAATCTACAGTGTGTGCAAGAACTTAGAACTAGGAACTTGGAGATGGAGGGGGAAACACCTACAGGAGCGGTGCAGGCGCAGTTCACGCACGCATTACCACCGCTCCTGTAGGTGTTTCCCAGTGTTTCCCCCTCCATCAGTGTAGCATCGGCCCTCCGAACTCTGCGCATACGCGTAAGATCCGATACCTACGATGTATTTTACGTGTGACGATTTTTCGTAATGCCAACTAAAATGTAAACAACCTAATGCTATGATAATCGTTGTTTAATGCACAACTTTGCTTGTCACAGGCTGCCATTAAATCCGGAGGCGGGCAAACTTCGAGCGATGAAATAGTATTTGAAATTGCGAGAGATATTTCGGGAAAGATGCCAGCTAATTATAATATTGTATTAGCGCTTGAAAAATATCCAACGTCTTACGAACAGAGCATGAATACAGTGTTGGTACAAGAAATGGGAAGGTTCAACAAGCTCCTCGACCATGTTAAAATTAGCCTGGAGAACATTCAAAGAGCCATCAAAGGTCCGGTCGATCATATCAATTTTTTCATTCCATATACACATATATGTATGTTCTTACATAATTTTTCTAATCTCATTCAGGTCTGATCGTAATGTCCTTTGAACTTGAAGATATTTACGAAGCGATTTTTACTAATAAAATACCGACACTGTGGCAGCACTATTCGTATCCATCTTTAAAACCGCTTGCCAGTTACATCCATGATTTGTTGCAGCGCTTAACTTTCTTTCAAGTAAGACGCTACACTCGCAACACAAGTACTTACTACTTCATACTTGCGTAGGTTTTACAAAAATGAACAAATCGGCAAAGAAAACTACCACCGCGGGAATCATGACGCTCCTGTCGCGTAACACAACAGTAACACGAATTGGACAGGACGTACATATATGTACATTTTGCCGCGTGTTTTGTTTATCTACGCATGGAACCAGTAGTATAAACGTTTATTTAAAAAGTTGATTCTTACGGTAAAAATGTTATGAATATGTTAGGTTTTTATTTTCTCCCAGCTTACAATTGCTTATAGTTATGAATATGTAAAAGTATGTAATGTGGACAATTTTACTGGCCCCACTTTTTGTCGCTTTATGAAAACTTGATTCGAGATCATTGTTCATTGTAGCATTACAATATGTTACTATACAATATGCTATTATATTAGTTCGCGTACATAACTACATACATACCATACGCGCGAGTGTCGCGGGTAATTTTAAAACTCCCAATAAAGGAAAGAGAAGAAGAAGAAAAATAATCAAGGCATTCTACTGCCATCTACTACCTACGCAGACATACACTAAGGGCCAAAATCGGCTTCCCTTCGGAAATTTGGCAACGTTGCATGTCACTAGGCATAACTCAGTAATTCTAGTGACATGCAACGTTGCCAAATTTCCGAAGGGAAGCCGATTTTGGCCCTTAGTGTACATACAATACTTAGGCTACTATATATGTAGATTGTATAGTTTTCTTCGGGATTGACTCTGATTACGATGTATGAATATTTAGAAATGGTACGAAGAGGGTCCACCGGCCACTTATTGGATCTCAGGATTTTACTTCACTCAAGCATTTCTCACCGGGACCAGTCAAAATTACGCAAGAAAATATCAGATACCCATAGATCTTCTAGGCTATGATTTCGTCGTGTTGAAGGGCAATAAGATTCTCGACACTACCCCGGCAGATGGAGTTTATATATACGGATTGTTTCTAGATGGCGCGAGGTTCAACAATGAACTTGCGATTTTAGACGAGAGTATCCCGAAAGTGCTCTATGAAAACATGCCACCTGTAATTATATTTATTTACCGTTTCAACCATACTATGTTATTACTATTATTACTACTATTACTACTACTACTACTACTACTACTACTGTTATTATTATTATTATTATTATTGTTATAGTTGTGGGTAATTCCTACGAGACAAAAATACGTTAAAGAGACTGTAACGTACCTCTGCCCAGTGTACAAAACTAGCGAGAGACGAGGAGTCTTATCAACCACCGGACATTCGACTAATTTTGTTATTGCTATGAATTTACCTACCGCAAAATCACCGGAACATTGGATTATAAGAGGAGTCGCGATGCTATGTCAACTCTCCGAATAGAAATCCGACTTCTCCCATTCATTTCTTGACAATGTATTTCGTGAATATTGATGCAATTAAAGCTGTCGCTGTCTAGGAGGATGCTTGAATTCACATTGTTCTTCATGAATTCACGAGTTTTTTTTTGCACGCTTCTTTAATAGCACTCGCGTGCACCAGGCAGCCTCGTATCTATGGGTATTACCATTTCTATGCAGAAAAAATCTCCTGTAATACCGACTGGCTCCGATGGCTAGACCACTGACCACGTGACGTGTCTACCCGCTTCGCGCGCATGACACCAGTGACGACTGACTGCGACCGACGACACACTTCTTGCGCATATACACGCATATACACGCATATACACGCGTATACACGCGTATACATACATGAGCAGCGAAGGGAAACGGAGGCGGTGGCGGTGGCAGTGGCAGTCAGGTCGTGAGAATCCACAAGAATCCATTTAAAGATGGCTGCTGATCGAGCAAAGGGCTGCCGTGTGATGTCACTTTCGGACAACGTCTCGATATTGTAACCCGGAAAATTGTCTCAATCGAGTAGCAACATTTCCAATCGAGCAATCAAATTAATAAAGAATGAAGTAATTTTCATTAGAAAAAATGAATTGTCATCAAATATTAAGTGGAGCCTGTAATGCGGGTGATCGTTGCTACGCCGTCGGCTCGGTCGAAGGGATTTCTTTTACTGTAAGTGCATCGTATCACTATTACTCACGGTTTACAAGTCTAGACAATTATGTACACTTTAGAACTCATATCCGTGTATCGACATTGTTCTCTTCTGAAATGTCAAGAACGCCAATCTATGATATGTACATACTCGATATTCGGATAATCTTTTCAACTGTTGACGCGCAGTTTTAATTTCTATCGAATAACCCCGGGGTACCTCTCTGCCTACCGAGTTTTATCAATAAAATTGTACACGATAATAACCACTCGGCAGATTATTGGTTTGTTGCGTACTTGTATACATGTAAAGCTCAAGTTTTATATATCTCTGCATGGTGTATCGTCTATCGTGTACCTGAAACTTATGTATTTGATACAGGCATACGCGGCAGGCTGCAACATAGTAATTCTTGCCAGCAACTTCGAACGGGTTCAAATAATTCCAGGAGCCGTACATAACTATATAAGAATTAGCTGCCTGGATTGTAGCACCGATACTGGAAAAATAGCTGCAGCCTATGAAAATCAAGTGTGCATTTTTGAGCCTACACCATTGATTCATAGCACATGTTCTCACGTTCGTATTTCTGTCTTTATCTTGTGCATTTTATATGTTTCATCATTTTGCGTAATAATTCTTTCAAATATATATATATATATGTATATATATAGCAATTGGAGTATCGATGGGTTCAGACTGGAAGTCTGCAAACCGAATCGAATATCAGTTCTCTGTCGTGGAATTTGGAAGGAACCAGACTATTAACCGGCGGAGAACTTTTACAATTATGGCATCAAAACATAACCCCGTTTCAGGAAGAACACAGTAAGTCTTATCCTATCGTTTTATTTAACCGATAATTACTTTTTGTCTATCGTGATGCGTGCAATGGTGTCATTGTTGGTGGTGGTGACGAGCGATAAAATTGTGTACAGTGACGAAGGTGAATGTATTACAAGCGCAAGAAACCATTGTAACTGGGAGAGAAGAAAATACTTGGACTGTCCTTCCAAGCTGTGAGTTTACTCTGGAAATGCGTGTAAAAAGCATAGAAAACGCTGTACTTTCGTGTAATTGGCTAACAAACTTGGTCCTTTTATTAAATTATTATTATATTATTATTATTATTATTATTAATATACACGAGCACGCAAACTATATTAGGAATTGTTTCAACATATAGTTGGAATGCAGTTTATTCCTTGCCTGCTCTGCGAGCGAACTAAGCTAGCCATATTCATGATTTTTTTATACGCAGCAATTACAACATGCATCGTGGCTGGACGCTTTATTATTTTGACGCTTCTGCGCATTATTTCTCAAAGACCTTTTGTCATAAATCATGGCCCCTCTCCGAAAATCAATGTCAACGCGTTTTCTCCTGTGAGAGTAACGTTGATCGTTGATCGTCGTTAACATTCGAAATGGAAAGAAAAAGACTTGTCACGTTCAGGTGTACTTACCGAACAATTACTACCAAGAGCATCTGTATTTCTACAGCTGGTACAGTCACATTTTCGATTGGTGGGGAAGCAGAGAGTCCGGCACCTGGTGATTCGACTACTGGTAATGAACCAGGAGCATGGAACTGTGTTTGGAAGTGTCGCACAGCCACGCCGGTACACCTTATGAGTTTCAGTCCAGATGGTACATTATTCGCGACGACAGGATTCAACGATAGATTAGTTAAAATCTGGTTTGAGAATAAACAATGTAAGATTCTTATCTGCCGAATTTTATGGCTATTTAGTTTAAGAAAAATCCTAACGGAACTGTGCTTATAAATTCTGTTCACAGTGTTTTCAACAAGAAACCTGGATCACGGAAATGTTGCACAATCCATGGGCAGTGACAGCTATAGTTTCGTCTATATCGCTCATCCTCGTGCGGTAACACATTTATCTTGGCGCAAGACCAGCAAATACATGCCGAAGTACGTAATTACATACATACAGATATGGAATGAATTCTGAGCAAGGTATCATTTAATCTTTGTCCATTGATTTGTTTAGGGGCTCCGTCTCCAACATGTTGGTCACATCCTGCAGAGACAATATTTGTCGAGTATGGGCAGAGACGATACCACCCGAGGTCGAGGGTTTAGCCAACATGAGTCAGTTCGAAGGTTCCGACAGACATGGTCACCATGGAAAACATCGACACCACAATATGCACAAACACCGTTTCATGCAACGGCTCAAACACATGAAGTGCGTATTAGCTATTATCGCTCGATCGGCTGTCGCCCAACTCGATTAAACGATCTCTACATTTATAACATTGCTGGAATTATAGAACGTGCTTTCATATCCGTCGGCACGCAAAGCAACAACATCAGGCGGGACACGCCACAGCTCCGACTTTGCCGACCTTACCTTCGACGTATTCGGTGCACGATTTTCATAATAATTACCAAGGCGCCGGTCACTATCCAGGAATGCACTTTCACTTGGCAGCTAGTATCAATGCAGAAACTGGTACGAGCATATGTATTATAATATTTGGGCAAGTTGCACGGCACAAATCACATTCTATTTCGCGTTGTAGATATACCGCTAGTACCAAGTTTAATTACCGGAGACCCCGAAAGGGAGCCAAATTTTATTCTACACTGGCTGAACAATAAAGAAATGCACTTTACCATGCAAGCGGAAAGTATCTTACAAGAGCTTACGCGTAAAGTTGTGGAGAAGGAAGAGGGACTGCATCATCAGGATATGGATCATGGGGGGGACCACGATTCCGAAGACGAAGGCGGCGTATCGAGTGAGTTTCTCGGTTCTTTCGAATTCTATAATAGATAATCTATATAGCTGAGATGGTTGTGCTATTACAGAAAAGGGAGTGCGATTGCAAGCCGTACAAAAATCGGGGGGCACAGCCCGATCGATGAGCCAAGAAGATCATAGCAGCGATGAACATCATACGACTCATACAGTTTCGTCCCATCACAGTTTACCGCATAGCGCGCATTCCCACCAGAGTCTCAGGTATAATAGTCGCGCGATAGTCGCGCGATAGTCGCGCGATAGTCGCACAAAATATCCATCACCTACCTATGTAGCTTGGCAAGAACCTAACAGCTTGGTTCTTAATGTGTATGTATTTCGGATTCCTTTGTTCCAGTAATACAACATCTATTAATTCCATTGCAACGGATATGACAACGTCGATCAATCATGCTCCGGATTCTTTGGACACCAAGATCGAAACGTTATTACGTGACTGGCATCACAATCCGGATCTACTCTTCTCGATTCATCCGATAGACGGAAGCTTCTTAATCTGGCACATCGAATGGTTAGACGAATATCATCCAGGGTCGTTTCGGCAAGCGCAGATATCATTTTCTACGCGGATACCAAACGCCTTTCCCCTTGGCGACGCATCAACGATGAGTCACAGTGTGTCGATGTATTCTCACAATACGGGCGGTCCGTTATTAAATATCCGTGAAGTGGCAAAGTCGTCGACAAAACCATCGTCGAATGACGGTACGGATTTTATACGTCGTCCGAATTTGGTCTGGGTTAGGCTAACGAGTTGATGAACTTGTGTGTCGGTACAGTTGCCGAAACAGCTACGCCGTTACCGAGTTTAATCGAACAAGATGAAGAACAATCCACGTTAACGTCGAGGACAGGCCAGGAGCTGTTAAAGAATATTTCAAATTCGTCCGATCCGAATCAGAGTGCTGCGGCGAAGGAGAGAAACGGTCAATTGGAAGGAGGCAAAACGAATCAAGAGACGGTGAACGATTTATTGACTCATCCCAGTCCGATTGTCTCCATGGTATCGAAGCATTCGAACGGGACCTTGAATTTATGGCAATTGACGTTTGCCGATAGAACGAAATTTTCACAAGTAAGGGATCCTTGAGCCTCATCGTCTTTGGCTCGTCTTCAACTTAATCTTCTACGCTGTTCCTTCGGCGATAGGTATTAAGTATTGGACACGCGTCAAGAGCTTCGGGGCATCGATTTCGGGTAAACGATATTACTTGTCATCCGGTGTTACCTTTGCTGGTGACGACGTCGCATCACAATATACCGGAATGTTCTGGATCTCAGTGCCAGAACGCCGATTCGAACGAGAACGTCGATAGCAAATCGAATGCAAACAAGGTGGCGGCCACGGCAAAAGATGTCTCTCCGACTGTAAGTGGCCGAAATATTCGGTTGTATGTATGTATGTATGTATGTATGTAATGTTGAACGTGATTCGGATACATTAATTTGAGACGAATCGACTGGTGATTCCAGGGATTTTGCAGTGAATTGATACTGTGGCGTGTAGACCCGGTCGGGCCGTTATCGAAGAGCGGAGGAGTTTCGGAATTAGCGCGGATCAATTCGCCGGAGATCTCAGCGTTCAGCAACGTAGCGTGGATTCCAACTTTATTACCGAGCACCACGTTGGGTAATTTATCGAACTCGCCGAGTGCGTGTTTCGTCGCCAGCGATGGTGAGTGTTTAAGAGTTTACCAGGCTGTTATCGATGCTAGAACACTGTTGGCAGAAGTATCGATCAGTGAGAGGCGAAGCAGAATGATGGTAAGCCTTTTATAGATGTAGTAAAAAGAAAATTCTAGAATCCAAAGATGCGAGAGACGGGAGTGATTTATTATTATCGCTATTATCGCGTGTATAGGATTCAATGGCGAGTCTCTCGACGGATATATCGTCGGAAGATGGTGTAAGGCATTCGATCCATGACAGGATAAAGATAGTGTCGCAACAATCAACGGCGAGACCAGGTTGTGTCATACAGTTGGACGCTATTGCTGATGCCACGCACGTGAGTGCCTCGGTTATCGATTGCTAAACGATTGTCAGCTGATAAAATTTTGCCTTTTTAAATGTAGGACTGGCAGAACACACAGTTCCTACACGTGTTCCAAGAGCAATTAATTACCGGAGACAGAAACGACGAGAAGCAGGCTGGAACAGATACAGCGGCAAATGATTTAGGCTTGATGGAATCTACTTTGGATGCTATGGTGGATTTACAGCAATCCACGATTTTCGAGGAACCATTTTACATTGTTGTTTTAGAGAGAACGCAACAGGGTACGACCGTACATATGTGGCGTTTAATTATAGCCTCCCAGCCTGAGACCAACGGTACGTATGTATGTATGTGTGTGTGTGTGATGAAAAATTTCGGGTCATCGCGTTCATTTTCTTTTAAATCCATTTAATTTTGTTGGCTCGATGATGATCTGTCAGGTGGACACCCTGAAAATGAAATCAATTTATTGTTGCACCGACGTGTTCTTCAACGTGACAGGTTTGTCGGGGTCGATGATGTACGTTCCAGACTCACATTTGGTTCAAGACGAAGAGGACGACGGTACTCCCGGTCGATATAATCATTCGGAGGACAGGAGATCTCAAAGAGCGAGTCAGACTCGACGCGAAAGTCAAGGCGAGTTCGATACGTTTTTCCAGAAACGGCCACAAAACAGCCACGTTCTGATCACCACTACGAAAGTTTGTACTCAGGAATTACCGTTGCCGGACGGAGTCGAGGTTCGCAATTATTATTCAGCTACGAAAGATGCGTGTGCGAGAGAGAGAGAGAGAGAGAGAGAGAGAGAGAGAGAGAGAGAGAGAATATATAGTCTCGCATTGTCACGTACCATGATGATTACACTCGTAGGTAATACACGCGGCACCAGCTGCTGGACATTTGAGCAGCTCTTCCATATATCCTGCTTGTTTCGCGCCGTACATTATAGTAACAGCATGTAGCGATAGCACCACACGTTTTTGGAAATGTAAAGTGACAAAGAGCCGGCTGGATGACAAGCATTGTTACGAATGGTGCGAATGGGAAATGATTCGGAAGGATCAGGAATCAACGATCGATATTACAGGTACGTGGGGATGATGATCAATCGTTGACCGGTGTACAATAATAATTTTACGCGTTATTTCAGGACAACCGTTGAATATAAGCGCCGCGTACAGCGGACGTATCGCGTGCGCATATAAATATGGCAAATCATTCACGCGACCGACAAAAAGCGATCCTGACTCACGATACGTAAACCTGTGTGTCGCTATATACGAATGCGAAAGTACCGGTGGAAGCGAATGGATTTTAGAAGACACTATACATCTGAAAAATATACACTTGCCGAGGATCCCGGTCGATCAGCATTTAGATCTAAGCTACCTTTACGATAGCAGATTCTTGCAAAAGAAACAGAGACTTACACAAGTGTTGCAAACGCTGTCGCACGAAGACGTGCGATCACCGAGGAACGGAGAGAACGGGGAAAGTACAAAATCGAATGCAGGTTTGCTGGCGGTTCCGTCGTTCAGCACTCTTCAGTCTTTGCGGAAGTCGATCATAGAGAACGGTAACACTTGCCCACTTACGCAGAAACATTTGGTTCAACTGGACTGGGTGTCGAAGGAGGATGGTTCGCATATTTTGACTGTGGCCGTTGGATCGAAAATAATGCTATTTACACCGGTCTGCTCGGATCTGGCGCAAGCCAATATGAAGGCGATGAAAGAATCGCAGAGTAACAATCGACCGATATTGCGGAAGGCTTCGTCGTTGGCACAGCCGCAGTTTGTCGACGAGATACGTTGGATGAAACTACGAAAGATCGAATTGACCACGGCGGATGGCCTGCCACCGTTACCTATGCAAATATCTTGGGTTAGAGACGGTATCTTGGTGGTCGGGATGGATTCCGAGATGCACGTTTACTCGCAATGGAAACCGAATCCGAAGAAGGATTGCTTTCACTCGAATTTACAGCATCAAGAATCGGACGAGTTTCAAGCAAGCCGGAACTTACGGGACGAAGATCTGAGAACACTGGCCAATGAAACGTCGCAGAGACGGCTGGCGAACGTGTCGTCCATGCCTCATCTTTCTCGCGTCAGCAGCATCAATCTAACGATGCTCGACGCGAAGAAGAAGCGCGGTATCCAAAACGAGAACTTGAATTTCGACTACATGCCGGACTACGGTTTGTTCGAGGCTTCGCGGATCGCTTGCCCGGTGCTGCCCCAGTACCATCCCAAGCAATTGATGGAGTTGCTGAATTCCGGTAAAATACGCTGGGTCAAGGCTATACTGTCGCATCTGGTCCGATGCATAAAAACTTCTTGCCCGTTGAGGCCGGACGACGATAGTTTGGTGAAACAACGCGGCGGGGTCGGCGGCGGTGGCGGCGGCGGCGGCGGCGGCGGCGGCGGCGGCTGGTCGCGTTCTCGAACGATGTCGGTGAGTTACGTCGGCACAACGTCGCCGCTGGAGCCGAGGGGCTCCACCACTCAGATACCGGAGGAACTTACGTTGGATTACGCAGAGATAACCTCGATATCCCCGTTACCACTTTGGACGCTGTTGATCGCGGACAAAGAGACGAATCTGCCTCACCAGCACAACACCGAGGACAAGAAGAAGGATTACAACGAGCTGTTCGAGAACAACTTGGACGAAGGTGAGTCGTTAGATGACATGCTGGAAGAGGATTACGATTGCTCGCGACAAAAGGACAGACGGTCCTCGGTGCCGGAAAGGCAAGGGATATCCCATTTCGGGCCGAGGCAAGGTAGAATGCTGTCGCGGTTGTTAACGCACACCCATTTGCCTGGCCTCTCGAGCCTCGATCAGATGCATTTGCTTGCTCTGGCCGACACCGTTTCGACCTGCAACGTAGACTTCGCCGAAAGGTTTGCGATAGACGCCGCGAAGAATGCGATCGCGAAAGAAAATTTGACCGGCATCCCCGACGGAGAGACCGTCTCCACCGATTCGCTGGACGATTGCGGCCTCAGATTCTTGCTGGCCATGAAGCATTACAATTATTTGATTAGGTGCCTTCCATTGGCCCAGAGGGCCCAGTTCCAGAAGCAAGGTGTATCCTCGAACAATCTTGTTTGGGCCTTTCATTCCGAATCTGAGGAGGAACTGTTGGGTTTGATACCCTCTTACGCGAAAGGTCAACCCAAGTGGAGCGTTTTGAAGGAGCTCGGGGTCGGTTGGTGGATCAGAAGCAACACCGTATTGAAACGGTGCGTGGAAAAGATCTCGAAAGCGGCGTATCAAGAGAAGCAGGAGCCTCTGGATGCAGCCCTCTATTACCTCGCTATGAAGAAGAAGAATCTTGTCTGGGGGCTTTTTAGAAATAAGAGAGACGACCGAATGACCAGTTTCTTTGCCAATAACTTCACGGAGGACCGTTGGAGGAAGGCAGCGTTGAAAAATGCCTTCGCCTTGCTCGGCAAACAAAGATTCGAACATGCCGCGGCTTTCTTCCTATTAGCGGGTGCGCTCAAGGACGCGATCGATGTGTGCTTAAATAAATTGAATGACATTCAATTGGCAATGGTGATCGCTAGACTCTACGAAGACGATACAACGTCTCCGAATATGAGAAGGCTACTCTACGAAGAAATATTAGGCTGCGACAAGGACGGGCAAACTCAAGATATGAACAAAGTTCATCCAGATCCGTTTCTGCGTAGTATGGCCCTCTGGATTCTTAAAGATTACGCAGGATCGCTCAACACTTTACTCTTGACCAACGTTGGCACCTTGCATTCGCAGTACAACGACGAATCCGATAAACCTGAAGGCTCCACAGCGAATCCAAATGTGTTCAACTTTTACGTTTATCTCCGTACACACCCGTTACTGATCAGACAGTATATCGCATCCACCGCTCAAGAGAAAAGGAAAGGTCATTCGGTAGTTATATCCGGATTTAGTTACGGCACGGATACTAAATCTCAGCCAGACAAGCAGTTGACTTTGGAAGACAGTATTACCCCGTTGGAAAGGCAGTTGTACTTTACAACGGCACACGCTCACTTCAAGGCAGGATGCCCCGCTCTTGCTCTCGAAGTTCTATCAAAGCTACCCAGCAAAGTGATGGACACTAATTCCGAAGATTCGCCCAGTATGTATTCGCGATACATATTACCTGCTACAATGCTACAACATCTGCTTTCTTCGATGTAAGTAGTATTAGATGTAATTGTCTGTTTTTATTCTTTCTTCGCGGTTCAAAGGCCTGTTGAATAGCCCGAGCAAGTCCAGAACGCAAAACTCTCAAATAGATACAGGTATCATCAGTTGGGACGATGATTCAAAGAAAAGCAACAAGCACGAAGGAGGTACGCCCCCGTCTCATTACGCCCTTAGTTTCTTTGCGCGGACACCGGTTAAAAAAGAATCTTTACACTTATCGCCTTAGGCACCATCGATTGGTCCGAACCTGTGATAGCGAAAACCGACGAACAATTGGTGTTAAACTGGGACGATGATGATGCGGCGGAAGACGACGACAGCCCTCCGTTAAGCATGAAACTAGACAAAAAGGAGGCGAAATCGTCGGAGAACGAAGGTAAGTCGAAGAAATTCAAGAATTGAAGAATGCTATACGGGCATGTGTTGAGCTATACGAGCATCTGTTTTTTTCCCGCAATAACTCTTAGAAAAGAGCACGAAATTATCCGGTCAGCTGGACATCATGGCGCAACAATTGAAGTTTGTGGCTTGTTTAAAAATTTTGATGGAAGAATTATCAACGCTGGCAACAGGATTCGAAGTGGACGGTGGACAACTTCGTTACCAACTATACGTTTGGCTCGAGCGAGAAGTGGACGCGCTTCGACAGCTCTGCAATTATAGCGCCAATTCTGACGGAGATGCCAGCAACGCTTCGGACTGTAATTAATAAAATCTTACGATTAGTCGTTCACTCGGAAGCACGGATTTCACGGACATCACGAGAAGGCAATTTTGAATTTACAGACGAAGGCGGCGGTATGGTGGACGATGTCCAACCGTGTAGATCCGGTGAACAGCCAACGTTGCACGAAATACTAGTGGCTGAGAAATTGGATTTCGAAGCTAAGGTACAACGAGCCGTTCGTAGGAAAAAATGGTTAAAAGGTATACCTACATACTACATACTACATACTGCTTTTTTTTTTTTTTTTTACTTTGATTCTACGTTCCGATGCGTTGTTTCTAGCGAACGAAACATTGCTGCGAACATTGCTGTCGTATTGTTCCTTACATGGAGCATCAGGCGGGGGTTTAGCGTCTGTTAGAATGGAACTTGTACTGTTATTGCAAGAATTACAACAGGAAAAGACGCAGCAACAATTGCTTAGCCCCCTCCCGTTCCCAACCACACTTCCGCTTCTGAGTGCCAGCGTAGCCTGCAACAAAACCGTGGTAGCGGATCCGGTTCGACATTTACAGGTTCGAGCTCGATATGAATGTGCGCCGATTCTGACAATTCGTCAAATCCAATTTTTAATGTATTGGAAACGTTTTTAGTCACTGGCACACGATATGTTGCAAACATTGGTGGAATTGCGGAATCCTCCGATGCCAACGAGAAACACTCATTATTGCGAAGTATTTATAATGAGGGACTTGGCGGTAGCTCTGAGTGCTTGCATTTACCAGTCACTCTGCGATTCTGACACTTTTGTAACGAAACATCAACAACCGGACAGGTAAACCCCGTGAAACTTTATCTAGTAAAATGCCAGCTTCGCTTGTGCATACGTCCGGTGTACATGAAATTCTCGCGTATTGTTGCTGGCGCAGCTTTCCGGCGGTCGCCGAAATAGAAACGTTCTCCGGTGGCCACCTGGTAGCCTCGAATCGACATCATCGAAGATATTCGACGGACGATGGCGTATGCATTACCACATCGCCTTCCAAATGGCCGGGTGTGACCAACTTGCGTGCACTGCTGGCTCGCGAGAAAGACGAGGACACACCGAAGCTGAATATCCTTCTCTGCGAAGCTTTCGTGGCAACCTATATGAGCTTGTTTGTCTACGCTCTTTGGAGCTGCGACAGTCACATTCTTTACAGGCTGGTGGGCCAGCAGTTTGACAATAACACGTGGTCTTGTCTTTTCGGAGGAGGAGTCAAGAAATTACTGCGCGTCGCGAGCACCAGTAGTCAGGTGTTGTATCTTTATTCAAACATTAACAGATGCTCCCATGTATCGCTTTTTTTTTCTTTTTTTTTCTTTTTTTTTCTTTTCTTTTCTATTCTTTCTTTCCACTTTTCCATTTGTTCGGATGGTTCAGGCCGGTGGAACAGGGGGGATAGAAAGAGGTGATGGTACCTCGAGCGAAGCGCAAACTACCGCAGGAGCCATGTGGAACACTATGACGTCGTTGACTAAACAGCGTGTAAAATTGAATATGAAGCTATTGGGACAGTTTACGGGTCAGCAACCAAATATGAAGGAGGATAAGCCTACGTATAGAGAGCAATTTGTCTCTCCTCAAATGAGCATGGTCTCGTATTTTTTGATGAAGGTCGGTTATCCAAGTTGAATAAACTATTCTTTATTTAACTATTGTTTTATTCATTTAAGTTATTTATTTTCTCATCTTTCTTGTTACACCGAGATAGCCGCACATAGATCGCGAGTACGCGGACGAAATCGATTACGATTCATCCGATTCCGCAGTGTCAGATTTAGATACGTCCGAGGATGAGGAAGACGTATTTGATACCAACGCGAAACCAAAGAATAAACCAAAGGACAATACCGAACATTCGAACCCAAACTCGTACAGTTGGTCTGTCATGAGATTAGGCATAATCAGAATATTGCAACAGCAGCTGCAAGATTTCTTAAACGTCGCCGGCATAGAAATGCAAGGTAGTACAATTCTCAATGCGTAACGGCCGATTTCGCATTTCGAATTATCCTTCTTTTTTTTTTCATTTTCAGAGTTGCCTGTAAGTAGCCCGTTGATTCATGGCACGCTGGCTGTGGTGGCACAATGGCAAGAACTGTTACGCGAGGAATTAGATAACAGAGGACCACCGCCGATTAATTACATTCCTGGCTGTGCACCAGATCCGACGCCTACTCCGGGAAAACCAGCGATACACAAATATCGGTCTTTGCTGGAAAAAGGCAACACGCCGTTCAAGTAAGATCACCGACAAAAATCCCAGAATGTTGAGAGAAAGTCTATTGTAATAACCACTGGAGCTTTCCTTCTCTCTTTCTCTGTTTGTATGTTTAGTACACGCTTAGCATCGGCGGCACCGGCTAATCGAATATGGTGTTACTTAGTCAGACAAGAATCGGTGCAGGATATTTTTATTCGAGCTGTATTCGGCAAACGAAGGTCCTTGTCGTCGATATTAGATAGTAATCAAACAGCGATTGATAATTTGAATCGTGGAACAACGGCGGAAGACAAAGGTAGCGACAGCGGAACAACCAGCCTGCCCGAACCGGTTCGAATCATTCACAAAGAGCAAGATAGTATCAGTGCCTTCTGCCTTAATCAGGTTTGATCCGATTACTTTCGATTACGTTCCTTGTTCAGTGTCCAGTACACCTACCGAAATCTTCAACCTGGTCATTATAATCTATAGGTGAACCCAGGTTTGATGGCTTTAGCCACTCCTCGCGAAGTGCAAGAAATGAATATATCGCTGCTGCTCGAGCTTCCATCTTGGTTAGAAGATGAATGTGAATTTGACCTGATTAATTTAAATAAACAACCAGAACCGGAGCCAATTCAACCAACCAGTTTCTTAGTCATTCAGGCAAGCACCCCAGTAAATCTTTTAAACCGTGCATTGCGTTTTCATTTCATACGTATCGTATCGAACTGTACTTGACGTTGTTATTATACATTTAGACGGCAGCTGATCGACCATTGCTTGCTCAGAGCCCACAGGCAAACAGCCCTCAACCTCAGTCGGGTATTGCGAGCCAAAGTGGCAGAGGAGCCAGTGTGGTAAGTTTTCCTCGCGATCGCCCAGCGAACGTAACTCGCGTGTAATATTATATTATATTATATTTATTTAGTGTACAAGTCGCGGACACTGTACAATCGTAGGTTTGTCTACTTGAAAATTTATACCTTCACGTGTCGTATCCTTGCACCGGTCTCACCCAGTTGTCGCTCTCTCTCTATCTCTCTCTCTCTCTCTCTCTCTCTCTCTCTCTCTCTCTCTACATCCCCCTAATGTTTGGGATAAAGACGGGTTAAATAACGGATGTGTAACACTTGAGCAAACGATATCGGATATTTTTAATTGGGTCGGTTCACGATCCAAGATTTACGCACAATACACATTTTGCGGAGCATTACCCGGGGATATCGAATTCTAATGATTTCTTGTTGCGAAAATTTTGCGGTTAATTGTTTATTTATGCGGTGTTTACCTATTCGTCGTTTGACGTTTATGCTCCGCATAATGCATAAAGCGTATCATAACTTGATGAACGCAACCATAAATTCGAACCGAAGTGCAGGATTCATTCCTCGGACATGAATATTCAAGTTGGCATTAGGCGCGTCGAAAGTGGTTGCGCTCTCCTTTTCCCCTATTCTGTGGAAGAGGTTTCAAGGAACCGGCCACATTGTTGCGTTGCATGATATGTATCAAGAAGTTTGCACCATACGGCTGGAAACCGGCTAGTTCGAGGCTTATTTCCTAGGCGAGAGATCGGTAGCGTGGACGATCGTCGTTAAAGATAAGGAATTAGGAATTAATTGTCCTTGGAAAGTTGAGAAAACCGGTAAACCGGTAAATCGGTAAAATCGCGGTAGGAAAGCCTCGATAGCCGTGGTATGTGTCGATATCGAGATTATCGAGATTATCGAGATTATCGAGATTATCGAGATTATCGAGCAACCGATGTGCGCGCACTGGGTCGCGTGAAAGTAGCACAATTGGTGACGGAGACACATGTTCCTTGTTCAATGCTTGCCTAACGTCTAACTTGGTTCGCGTCTCATCGACGTCACACTCACCTGTTGGCTCGTTCGCTCGCTCAGATGAAGGGGATGCCCGCTTTTCCTGGCTCCCACGACCTGCGTTTCTGTCAGTTTGTTGCAGATAGGAGCAAACACTTGTTGCAACCGGTGAGATTAACTTCTAACAGACCCTAGCCTGCATAATATATTCATAGTATTATATTCTAGTGGCAGTTTCGTATTCGGTTCTCTTTCCTTTCGCGTTTCTCACTCTGTTTTTATTTCTATTTTCGTTTTGTGGGAAACGTTAACGATTCGCTCCATGTCGTAACATCGTAAGCGTAAATTTAATGTAACGTCTTACCCCGCAGCTAGTTCGTGGTCATACTAAATACTCGCTTACGAGCGTTACGAACGGGCGACCGTTCTGTGTTATAGGAGCAATAGTAACAGAATGTAACGAACGCTTCTCCTCCTCAAACAGCTCTTCAAATTTAACGTACCTAGCGATTGCGAAGTTCTTGCCTTACATCATTATTATTGCTATTATTAGTGCCATATTCTTTTGTTTCAAGAGATCCGTGGAAAAAGTGTCGTAAAGTTTGCTACATTTTTTACTTCGATTTCTACTTTCGAAGAAAATCAAAGGTTAAAATTCAATCGCAATGTAATCTTGATACATAGAAGTGATCGACGTTGCGAGTTGATTGCGAATAGGAAGAACCGCTCGATCCGACGGGACGCATCCGCGACATTTCTCTCCTTAACGCTGCATGCCTGTGTTTAACCGTTCCCTACGTGTACAAAATATTCTTCGAGCATTGTTGGCCGTTTTGATCGTTGTCTTGAATGTTGTCTGTAGTACCTATACCTATAGCTATGGCTATAGCTCTACCTCTACCTCTACCTCTACCTCTACCTCTACTATGCTTCTCGTCGGACCACATCGCGAATCCCGGAACGCCTGGAGGTCTACCTTGTTTACTTACGGTGCGAACACCAGCTCTAAAATCAGTTACGATCACACGCCGCGCCGATGGTATCGGAATTTTCTCATGATTTCTGCTGAAACCTGGTAGACCTCGAGTGAATTAGGCTAGACGAACGTTTCCGTGATAAAACATGCATGCATGTCCGTGCGTCGCGTCGCGTCGCGTTTCGATTCATCCATGCACGTCTACACATACCTATGTACAGAGCGATCGTTTAGTTTTAGGCTTTGGCTTCTCGAGACAACGATAAAAAGAGCAACAAGCAAGTTTAATAGCATGCGCTTATTTAAGCGTACAGCCCGACCGAGCGTGTTTCTCGCACTAGATTCGATTCGCTCTGTGCGTGCGTGCGTGCGTGCGTGCGTGCGTACGAGCGAGCGTGTGTGGCAAGCGTACATCTTCCTTTCCTACCTCTATATCTCTTTTCAGTCTTTTGTTTATCTTCCGTTTAGCCCTATTACACGTACGCTAAGCCGTACGCTAACGTTTACCGAGTTATTTACATTCAGTCCCACCAAAGAATTCATACGTGATTCAACTATTTGCGTAACAATAAGACGGCTACTATTGTAATTAGAAACGTGCACGAAAAGCCGATTTAATATCAACTCTTATATTTCTTCCAACAGATCCTGAAGCATAAAATTGACGGTATAAGAAGAATCTCGTCCCATCCACTTCTGCCGCTATGTAAGCATATCGTTTGTCTTGGCCAATTAGTCTCGATAATGATTTTCATTGAAACATTAAACGGATGAATTTTTTATCACTACCGGACGATCACCATCCATCATTCGTAAAACAGACCTGACCGGTTCACAAGATGGTTCGGTATCGCTTTGGGAATGGGGACATCAGACTGCTGTAGCCACTCCTAGACAACCAGGAACATTTGCGAAAGTGACTCGCGTACGTTTCTCGCAGCACGGGAATAAGTTTGGTGTGGCCGATTCCGATGGGCATCTTAGTTTATTTCAAGTAGCTTGCAGAGAGGGAACTTCGCGGCCGTTCTTCGTAAGGATATCTCTGGTTTTATAAGGATTTATAGTTCACTTATATACAATATACATAGGTCACTTATATCCATTTACTACTCGTTGCGATTGTTTCGTTAGAATTACCAGTGCCATAGCAAGGTGACGGCCGACTTTGTGTTCCTCGGCGCGTGCAGCTTAATAGCAACGGCCGGTCATGGATCCGAGGGGCGTAACGTTGCGCTGTGGGATACATTGCTGCCACAAAATAAATCTCTCATTCAAGGTGCCTATCGTTTAGCTACTTATTTACGTACTTATTTTAGCTTACAATTGGCGTCTCATCTCTCTAGGCTTTACGTGTCACGAGCAAGGATCTAGCTCATTAATACTTGCACCGCAGCATCAGTTATTGATCAGCGGAGGAAAAAAAGGAGACATAAACATATTTGATGTTCGACAGCGACAACAACGGCATCGCTTTCAGGCTCATGAATCGGCCATCAAGTGTTTAGCGCTAGATCCACACGAAGAATTTTTCGTCAGCGGGGCAGGAGATGGTGATATCAAGGTCATATATAGTATATACGGATTTTACTTTGATTCTTAGTGTAGGTATATTAAATAATAGTCTATAATTAATAAATAATACCTATGCTTTGGTTTCTTCAGATATGGGGTTTAACCGTCCATTCTCTGCTTTACTCATTTTCCGGGGAACATCCACGGTCTAGCTTCTTTAAAAACATTGGACAAGTAAGTCGACTCAACTTGGGTGACATATATTTCTTTGAATAATAATGTCAAGAACATTTTTCAGGGCGTGACGCAGTTGCACGTTGATTCGGCCGGTCGTTTATTTTCTTGTGGTGCGGATGGATCCATGAAAGTTCGTCAGCTACCAGAACGCGATTGTGTTGTGCACACTTTATATTAGAGTAATGAAAATATGTTATTCTTCTGTCAGCGATTATTTCAATTCAAACATCAGTTCCGTTCCCCTGAAAACGAAAACTTGTTAAATGCTATTAAATATTATACGAAACCGCATTTCTCAAGTAAATACTTGTCACGCTAGATTCTACCAATATTAATAAGCGAGTGTCTGTCTACAATGTTGGATGAAATTTTACGTTAAATTCGTCTCTCTTTCCTTCGCTATGGCCTGGGGCTGGGGATCATCACCGAAACGTCCGTCGACGCACGGGGGAACATTTCAAGCGTCGTTTACTTAATTGGATTTAAATTACAAAAGGCGGCCGATGCAAGTACATGTAAATTTATTTCGACGAATCGTCATCTCTTAGCGCTTTTAGGGCGATTAAATACTTTTGCTCGTGTCATGTTACCTCATTACTTAGATGTATTGTTTGCCAGACGTATTTATATAGATATATGTACCTAAATGACCGTCGAAAGCAACGACTTTTTCTCTTTCATATTTTTCTCTTACCTTCCCAGCGTTAGAAGTCCGATGTTGAAGAAGATGGCCGTTTGTAGAATATGTATTTCTATAATCTATATTATGAATACGTTTAAAGTTGAGAAAATATGCCAAAATTAGTCGACAATTATCAATGACGAGTGTTGTACGTATACGTATACATACATACATATATATCGTGCTGCTGTTATGTTCACGACTAATTATATATATTTAGTATTATGTAGCTAACCTTTCGTCGCGCAGTATTATACAATTGTATGCACATTCACTCATATTGTGACGAAATACATTTTTAAGGAGAGCTTTTACCATGTAAATCATGTTTAATGTAAACATTAAATTATACGGTGTTCAATGATAATCTAAATTGATTGAATGAATGGAGAGAGGGGGTAAAAATCACACCTCCATTATTTTCAACCATATCGCCCACGTAATTTTAGCTATGATAAATATTGAATAGTAGCGTTTTAAAAGGGAGAAATCAAGTATACTTAATTACGAGATACATACCCTGAAATATACCGAAAACGGGTGTTGGCTTGCTAACACAACGACGTGTAATTACGCGCAAACTGATTACATATTCTGACATTGTTGTGGTAAATGAAATAAGAGAAACGAATACTTCATTCTTTATATATTTCGTTATCGAGTTTCTACATTGGTCAGTAGTTTTGCAGAAGGCTAAATGCTTTGAAATTCCAAGAGTGGTAGATTATTTACGCACGTGCACGGGAAAGCGTCAAGTATGCGGGATTAAGGACGACAGCGTTCCAAGAAGCGCGGGTAAAGGCATACTTCGCGTATGTGGTACCTGTTGAGAAGCCAACAAAGAAACCTTTCGAGACCCAATCCGTATCCACCGTGAGGACACGTCCCATACTTTCGCTAAATAAAACATGGAAAACATGTAAGGTTATTATTTAGCCTATGGCGATATGAAGGTACTAATAATATTAAAGCACGATGCATTCACCTGGTCCGTGTACCAATAATACGGGGTCCGGTCAATATTTGCATTAGCGTATCCTTCCAACAATTCATCGTAATTCCAGATACGCATCGAACCGCCGACTATCTCGCCGACGTTGGGCAAAAGTACATCCACGGATTCTGTAAGCCGTTTGTCCTCGGCGCAACGTTGCATGTAAAATGACTTGATTTCCGCTGGAAACCTGCAGAGCATTATCGGCTCGTTTATCGCATCGGTCATTTTTCTCTCTGGCATTTCTGGAATGTCCTGAAGCAAACGAATCGTCGTCGTCGTCGTCGTCGTCGTCGTCGTCGTCGTCGTTGTATTAAATTAACAAACAAAATTCAAGACTTTCGTCTTCTCTGCCCCAAAAACAAAACAAGAGAAAAATTACCTCCCCAAATTCATAAAATGTTCCGTCCTCCTTGGTTATACCGTTAACTCGAAGGTACTCAATTGCGTCGCTATAATCCATCCTCTTGAACGGTTTTTTTGGCATTTTGAAATTCGGATTCAATTCCTTGACGAGCTGGCCTAGAGGCGATTTCAGGATACGATCGACAACATCGCATATCAAATCTTCCAATCGATCGAGCAAGTCTTGGAATGTAATGAACGGACACTCTGCTTCTATGTGTGTATATCTAAAAGTTTAAAACTCATCTTTATCTTTATCTTTATCTTCATCTTCATCTTCATCTTCATCTTGGTGTTTGAAAAGAGGATTGCTAAAACTATCAGAACGGTGCAGCGTATATTCTATATATTTACTCTGCAAGATGTCGTCGAGTCCTAGACTGTTCCGCTCTATAAGATTGCGCGATGCAAAATACGTCACCCATTGCTGGAAGACAAGTTTCTAGATAAAGCTGCGAGCTTTGAGTTAGAAACGCCTCTTCCCTAGAAATAACAACCAAACCATTGGATAGAGCTAGAGGTAAGTAGGTGTAGAGACGAGCAATGTTTCTGTACGCTTACCCAAAATAATCTAGCTTAAACAACGTCGATCCACCTTCTACCTGTGTTTGTACTAAAGTGGGTGGAGTTACTTCGCAGTAACCTCTTTCCCTATAATGATCTCTAAATGCCTGCATTAATATAGACCTCATGATCAATATGCGAGATGTCTGAAACAAATAAATCAGGGCTGATTAAAACGTCCCTGTGTCTCTTTACTCGTGTTCGTTAATGAAATAAATGACTAGCAGTTAGTTCTTGCGAGACAGCTTATCGGATTGATTAAATTATCGTACATTTTCCCCTCGTATCATGATGTGTCTGTTATCCAACTGTACATCGGGTAGAGCTTCTTCGTTCAAAATGGAGTCTGCGCCGCCGGGAGGAGACGCTCCTATCAATCGCCAGTAATCTACGTGCAATTCGTGTCCGTTTGGGGCCTAAAACACAGGAACTAAATTATGGTGAAAAGCTTCTTTTATAGTCTATGTCGTACAGAACGTAGCGTACATTTTTCCCCTCTGGAACAATTTTCAGAGTTCCGAATACTTGAACAGAAGCTTCTGTAGATAATGTGAGCGCGTCGTATGTTTGACACAATACATCGCCAAGAACACACTGCAAAAAACCACTTCCATCTCGCAATGTAACGAACATAAGAGCTCTACCTACAACGATATAACTTTAAATGATTAAATGATTAATGTACCAAATGATTAAATGTTCTTATATATAGAATGTCTGTTACCTTGACGCCTAAGCCTATGTACCCATCCACAAAGTTTTACTCGTTGGCCTCGGTAATCGACACTTTGGTAGACTTTTATACCGACTGCAGATGGCAAAGTACAGTCTTCTTCGATTACAACGCTTTTGGCCTCCTCTAGATTCTTTAATCTCTTTTCTTCATCCTCCAACACTTTCTTTTGTTTATCCTCGTTCTTATACTGTTCTCTGACCCATAGTTTCTGTACCTTCTTTAACTGTGACTTGGACGCTACTTCATATTTTTTACCATCTTTCTGAGAATCTTGGTAGATCGGTGGAAATGGTTCCTTTCCTGCGTGTCGCATTGCTTTTAAAATTGTCTTAAAAGGAGCGGATTCTGTGCCATTGCCTGTCTCGTCATTTCCAATCTTCTGAGACGTATAAATTGCATCTGAAAGAAAAACTTTTGTACTACAACTAATTATAATTATTATAATTATAAAATATAATAAACGCAGCATCTTTAGCCGTTCGGTATATTATAATCGAAATCACAAGAATTTACCTAGCAACGAACCGGGGCACTTCTCCTCGACCATCTTTCGCTTAAACGTCAAGATCCTTTCCTATTTTCTAAACTTTAGTTGTGTATTTTAATTACGTTTCACGATATTAAACATACAGAGTTAATTGTAATTGCACAACTTTACAGATGCTGATCTTGACTGATGCAATTTATGGGTTATCGTACTTGATGCCCACGCTCCACGTGTATCGACAATTCGACACTGTTCGACTGCTGTTCGACACGTAAGTGAGTTGACGACCGTTGACGACCGTTGACGACTTGACCTAATCATCCATCCGATGATACCAGCCAGCACATGGACACTGATGGACACTGATGGACACTGATGGACACTGATGGACACAGTGGGTGCGTTCCACTTGCGTCTAAATCGACCCCGACCACGACCACGACCGTAGCAATCAGTAGCAATTATCAATTATCCGTTCCACAGTCCACTTGCTTTGCGGGCATTCGCGGGGTTCGAGTGGTGGGGAAAGTTACTGAAAGTTACATACGTTACATACGTTACATATATACACACGTTCACGCAATCAACGTGAATCAACGGTGCGAAAAGGTCCAAAAAGCTCTGAAACTAAATGCAACTGAATGCAACGAGCAGTAGCCACTGCAAGCCCATGCAAGCCACTGTAACGAGACGTTGATTGGAAATGTTCTTAATCCTCAGGATGCATAATTACGATTTTTAAAAGTCATTTGTGTGGAGCAATGGCGGGATTAGAAAATTACGAGAGAGTATATCGGGGAAAGTCTACTAAATCGTGGGAGAGTGAAAATAACTTGTCCGTGTACCATGGACGAGAGGTTATACGTCCTTTGGACGTTCCTGTTATGCATCCCCTAGCCGAAGATAGCCCTCCTGCCGAGGGTAAGCTTTAACGTCATATCAAGATACCTTAAAATCCTAGTTATCGTATCTGACATGATCGAAATTTAGCCCCAAACTATCTTTACTATATATATAAATAACTTTTGACTTTCAGATATTACAGTAAGGAGATACATAGGTGCAACCTGTGGCCTAGCAAGCTTGATAACGGAAACATTATTAGTTCACCCGTTTGTTGTTTTAAGAAGACAATGCCAAGTAAATCCTGGATCGAACAAGTATCACATAGTACCGGTTACTTTGGTACCTGTGATCGTACGTCTTCACCAAACTCAAGGAATAAATACCCTGTGGAAAGGCATTGGGTCGGTGTTACTCGTCAAAGGAATGATGTTAGCTATCGAAGATTTTCTATCTAAAGTTACACCATGGCCAAAGTAAGGTGATATGCGCTAACCGAAAAGCTAATCCCAAGATATCCGATAGATTTATTTGGAATTTTATGTATTACGCCGAGTATGTGATTTCAGGGAAATAACATGCAATAGTTCGTTAAAAGCGTTTGGTCAGCATGTTCTACTTAAATGGTAATAATACATTGGCGTACGTGCTTTTCGTGCATTAAACCCATTTGTAGGAGATATTAATGGAAAAAATGTCACAACAGTGTTTCCATAGGGCTCACAACGCCGTTTTACTCGGCATCGTTAGTTGAAACGGTACAATCCGAGATCGCATCCGAAAGCCCTGGGATATTGGACGTCTTCCGAGATGGCGCGATTCGCTTGGTCGAAGTGAGCAACAAGGGACGATTAATTCCCATATACTCTCTTTTGCCGCCAACTATCGCTTGCGGAGTGACCAAATATCTTTTTACATTGACCGTTCACGGAGTTACCAATCGTATTATGCAGATTAGACAGAAACAGTCTCAAGAGTCGAGGGTGAGTTAGATAATATATGTATTTTCCGAATTTTCCCCGATATGTTTATCGAACGATGTTTGTCTGTTATGCGAAGGGTGCGTATAGCAGAGACTTGTTGTCCGAGGAGGTTGTGCTAGATATAGAGCTACAGTCGGTATTGATTTCTACATTCATGGCTGAAGTATTGTTTTACCCTTGGGAGACTGTGATTCATAGACTTCACCTCCAGGGTACGCGTACTATTATCGACAATTTGGACACTGGACGTAGCGTAACGCCGCTGTTAACAGGATACAGCGGAGCGATCGATTGTTACGATACTATACTTTCTACGGAAGGCCCTCTTGGTTTATACAAAGGATTCGGCGCTCTCCTATTGCAATTTACCATGGATGTCGTAATAGTACGAATGATGAAGTGGATTGTCACAGAATTGGGTAAAGTGCTAAAGCCGAAACCAAAATCGGCGCGAAAACAGCCAAATTGGAGTTATAACGAATTATAAGAAAGATAACACGCGTACTTTAATATGACTTCTTAACTGCGAATATTACCGTGTATTTAATTACAATTTTTTGCGTGCACCATAATACCCGGAAACTCGGGAAACCACGTAGATATCGTAGTAGTTTCAGTCATTTTTAAGCGTTTTCATTTTTTGCTTCATCATCATGGACCTCTGTAGTCTACATAAAATAAAAAGCGAATCAAATTTCCAAATGATTCTACACGTAATTGACAGTACCTAAATACTTTACCGATAAATGGAGAAGGGTAATCTTTCACTTTGAAGGTGAGAAATATCGAATTTTTACTTTGTCGTCTCATTAAGAATTGCGTATACAAAAAGGTGCATTTGTTCTAAATACTTTTTACATACATGCATGTATGTGTTTTGCTCTTCACATATCACACAAGTTGCTAAGAATTGAAATTGAAAACGTCGTAGAGATGCAAAGTTGCAAACTAATAATATCGGGGAAAGATAATATTATTATGTATCTGTCGTATTACGTTTAACTTTTTAATAATAATATTAATAATAATAATAAGAAGAAGAAGAAGAAGAAGAAGAAGAAGAAGAAGAAGAAGATGATGAATGTATCGATCACTTTAGGCCTGATCATAGACTCGACGAAATTCATATCGCATGGTATCCAAGCAGGTTTAATAACGTTCGTTTGTGTACGTTCTCGACTTTGCATCATAGGTATATATTACACAGCCTTTTTTTATACCTATTACATATACATATTTTACAATATATGTTGGGATAAATTATGTTTGTCGCCAACGTGAGGTTCCGTTTAATTCTCAAGTATTTCCCTCGCAATGTTTATGCAGTTCCTAAATTCTCAATTTCATCAATTCCACTAATCTATATCTTTATGTACAATATATTACAAGAATTCTTTCATTCATCTAGTGGCGCAGTATATCGCCTTAGATTCTCAAATTCGAGTCTATCTTTGTCAAAGATTTACTTTCGCTCTAAAAGTTATTATTTCTAAATTGTTGTTCAGATGTCCCTTTTAATTTTAATATACGTTCGAGGTTTGAATTTCATTTTGCGAAGCATTAAAGGCCATCCTTACTTACTTAGTTCGTTAGTTAGTTAGTTAGTTATTTAGTTAGTTAGTTACTTAGTTACTTATTTACTTACTTACTTACGTCTCAAGGATGGCCTCTAAAGAAATTTTTCAATGATATCGTGTAGTTTCCAGTAACGCGCCCGAATGTTGTGCAACTGATACACATGCCTGCGTAAATTTGGGTTGATTATCGATTGCCGTGTAAGCGCGAATTAGAGTGTGGTGAAGATATCATTAATTCCGTCTTTTATATTCATTACATAATGTCATAACGCGGACAGAATGTATGTATGTAAACGTAAATAATGTTGTATCTGTGAGAGATGAATATGTTGGTTTTATGTTCGCGCCGTAATCGAAATATATCTGCCTCGAGTTATTGTCACACGCGGATAATTTTCCTTATTTTTACATGCGAAAATGAAGAAGAACAAGAAAGAAAAGAGAAACCTTGAAAGAAATCCACGTGTTAAACAGCACTATTAGACCAGTTTTCATTACTCGACCAAAGCGCGTATCATCCAATGCCATCCTATTCGTGACTTGTACGCGTGGCGGTATGCATGGTTGTGATTTTTTCCCCTTCTTCTCTTCCTTTCCTTTAGAGGAGAGAAAAAGGAACACATTCGACGGTAAACAAGCTTTGCTGATAGTTTGCCAAAAAATATTGTCGCGAAAGGTACAGTTTCGAGTAATCTTACGAAGATATCGATCAGACGCGCGCGATGATTTGTTAATTGTGTATATGTTGAGCTTGTAGCTCGTCCTCGGTGGCATCGCCTCGTCTGATGTACTGGGGTTTATCCTGTCCTCGTACGCAACCTTCGGTCACATGTACCGACATTACATCGCTACCCGGCACTTCGAACATAGGTTCCAAGAGTAACGATTCCATGATCGCTCGTAGTCCTCTCGCGCCCGTTTTCTTTTCCATCGCTAGTGTAGCTATCGCGTGTAAAGCCTCTGCGGTGAACGTTAATTCGACCTATGAAGAAAATCAAAAGACACGTGAGTGAAAATGATAAGGGAATAAAAGGAATAAAAGGAATAAAAGTAGTGTTGAGAAGATTATGTATACTTGATTGATACCTTGTCCATGGAAAATAGCATCTGATATTGAGGCACCATGGCGTTTTGGGGTTCTGTGAGTATTCTGACCAACATATCTTTATCGAGGGTGTGAAAGGGTACAAGAACCGGAAATCTGCCGACAAACTCGGGAATCATGCCGAAATCAATCAAGTCTCTTGCTTCGACCTGCTGCAGCATCAAGTCTTTTTCTTTATTATCCTTCTCCGTGGAAGGCGACATGTTTGCGACATCGGCTAGACTCGCGGCTCTCCTTCCTGGACTCTCGGAGGAAGGTGTTGCGCCAAATCCGAGGTATTTCTCGGTTTTACGCCGCGATATTAATCGATCTAATCCATTGTAAGCGCCGGAAGCAACGAATAAAATATTTGTAGTATCGACTTGCAAGGTGTCGCCGCGCAGTTTCCTCGAGCTATTCCTCTCGGGGACGTTCACGATCGTACCCTCCAACATTTTTAGCATCCCTTGCTGGACACCTTCTCCGCCGACGTCGCGCAATTGATGTATGCCTGGAACGGCTCCGATTTTGTCCACCTCATCCAAGAACACGATACCCATCTGCGCTCGATCCACCACATAATTGGCGTCCTGTAGGAGCTTTGCGATAACGCTCTCTATATCTTCGCCAACGTATCCCGCTTGCGTCAAAGTGGTGCAGTCGCAAATCGCGAAAGGCACGTCCAAACATTGAGCTATTGTCTGCG